>JAAWXA010000012.1:1263157-1793323 GCA_038090715.1 Florisuga fusca
GGGGAGGACTACATGGTATATTTCTGTAGCAAGGTTAAATCAATCAATATTTTACAAATCAAAAGTACATGGTTTTACTTTTAGCTAGTGTATGGCTTTTGGAAGTTATGTAACTGTTAAATTTGCTAAGACAAGTACTGCATCATAACTGCAATTTGCATGCCTGACCAGACAAAAATTCAACCAAACCAACAGGTTATTCAGGTGTCAGCAGAATACAAGGATTTAGAAAGCTCTGAGTACACACTTTCAGGTTAGCTTCAATTCAGTTGAAGGATGTGGACTTTTTATTATGTCCAATGTAACTTAAGTGTTTGTGTAATTTTTAAATATCCTTTATATCTTTGTCCTTTCCTCTGTTACTAGAGTGACAGGACTTTTGTGTGCTGTGTTAATGTACCTTTTTATTTCATTTTTTAAACTTCATCATTAGTAATTAAGTAAGTAATAACTAATTATAATAAACTTTTTCCCAGAGGAAGTAGTTTCCTTGGTGTTCCTTAGTGAAACAAGAGCTCAGAGGATGAGATAATAAAGATATCACAAGATACATGATGTAATCCCAAACCAAGGCTCCCCAGCTAAATGTAAATAGAGAGTAGGTTCTCTTTTACAACATACTGTTTTGTAAAAATAAGGCTAATTCTTTTCTTAATGCTGTTCTTGCTCTCTTTGTTGTTTTTGGAGAATCCAGAGTTAAGCTCTAAGAGCATTAGCCTGCTTAAACTTGCTGCAAGTGTATTGTACTGTAAAGAGTTGCATTCCAAATTTTCAGTCACGCAAAAGAAAAAAAAAAAAATTCCAGTAAGTATCTCTTTCAAGGTCAGCTTGTGTTCATCAGTGAGACCAGATATCCAGACACACTTAATACTAAAACAATCAAATATTACTAAAAGCCTTGGACACTTAATACATGAGACATGGGGGCACCAAAGCCCGAATTCCAGCTCTTTTGAACTACTTTCAACTTGAAGCTAGCCCAGGAGGCATATGGAGTCTTGACATGCTTGTATTTTTCTGTCAAATGTTTTCTAAGTGGTTGGTGTTTGCTTCTAGGCAGGCTGGAATGATTCAAATCTCGACAGTGGGCTATAGTCAAGCACCTAACTCATACCTAGTTTCACTGTATTTCAAAAAGGAAGGTGTTCTGTCCTTTATCTCCCTTGTCATCAAAAACCTATCTTGAAATCACAGCTGGGTGACACCTGCAGAAATACCCTACTGCCAGCAGTTCCTACTTTTCACATTCCCATCTGCTAGCAGGAGCATTCACCTAAAGGCCCATGCAGGGAACTCGACCCTATTGACCAGATTTAGGAGTCAACAGTGAGGCCAAAAAAATACAGATGGGATATAACTGGTAACCTGTATCTTTTGTGAATTCTTTTTAATATGAAAATTGCTGATAAGTGATCCCAAAGCATGACTTGTTAATCCATGGAAATATCTTTAGCCGCCAGTACATGTTGTATGCTGGCTGCTTTGGGAATCCTGGAGGTCTCTGTAGTCAAATTGCTTCCTTAGATATCTAACTGTGAAAAGTGCAGTTGCTCTTGTAAGGAAGTTATTGAGTGGTCACTGATTTTCCTAGTGGAGCTGTTCTGGTGTTAACACTGTAAACTCTTCTCTGGGGTGCAGTTATCCTCAGGAAGTTACTTACTTTTTAAACATAAATTCAGAACCATAGAATCATTCCATTTGGAAAAGACCTTCAAGATCATTGACTTAAATTGTAATCCAACTACCACAACCACTAAACCATACCCTGAATTGCCACAATTAAGCCCTTCTTGACCACCAGGAATTGCAATTCTACCACCTCCCTACACAACATCCCTACCACAGCCCATTCCAATGCCTCATCACTCTTTCAATAAAGGAATTTTCCCTAATACCCAACTAAACCTCCCCAGGCACAACTTAAACTCATTTCCCCTTGTCCTATTACCAGTTTCTTGGGAGAAGAGACCAACATCAGCCTCTCTACAGCCTCCCTTCAGGCAGTTATAGAGAGCAATAAGGTCCCATATGAGCCTTGTCTTCTTCAAACTAAATAACTCCAGGTCTCTCAGTCCCTTGTATGACATTTTGGGTAATATTCATCCTCTACATACAATGTGATAATACTAGGAAGAGCATGGTATTTCATAAAGACTTGCTTCTTTGTGTGAGGCATAGGCAGAATGTGGGAGAGGACGAACGTGGCAGAATGAGGTAGAAGTAACCCAAGGAACTCCTGTGGGAGATCCCAATGTTTTGGGCTGCCAATGCAGTCATAACTCTGATAAATGGCTCAAATTCTTACTTTATCTGTATCCAGAAAGATATCTGCAACCAAATGTCATTACCTCAGGTCATCTCTCTACTGATTGCTATTTTATCTAAGTTCTCAAGTGAACAGTGAGGTTTCTTGTGTGTTCTTTTTTTAAACTATATCTGTCATGTCAAGGTTAAAAAGCTGTGGGTAAATAAACATGCTGTTGGTATTAGGCAGAACAACTAATCTAGAGAGAAGCTGATTTATATGTTCTGAGTTGTAAAATACTGGTAACTCCTGGGAGAGATCAAGGCTGTGATAGCATAGTTGCACTTAAGTTACATAAAAATAAAGTTCTTCAAGCTAATGTAAAAGTTATGAATTTTATTATTGGTTCATAAACAATCAGCATTTAATCAAATCTCCTAAGAGTCAAGATTATCCTTAATGTAGTGCAGTCATAAAGTCTGGAATTGCAGAACATATGAACCTGGTCAAACAGAAATCTGTCTGATTTTTCTCCATTAGATTTCTCTCATGAAAGGTAAGAGGAAAAGGAAGCTCTGAAATATTTACAGGGTATCATGTGAAAGCAGTTGCCACTTAACAGCTAGATTTATCTTTCACTGACATCAGTGGAAACTCCTCTCCAGAATAACTTCAGAATATAAATTAAGCTTTTTTACTTTTATGTGAGTTCATCAAATCTCATTACCTTAAGCACATCCTTTACAGCAGAGAGAGGATGCTAACACACTAATGAGGAACACCTCTATTTGGATGAAAACTTAGAAGGAGTCCATTGCATTATTTCCTCCATGTCATGATAGATATTTTTGAATGCAAGCACTACATTGTAGGTGATGTTCTTATGATCCAATTTCATTATATTAGCATTTTACGTAAGAAAATGTGTGCATGTGTATATGTGAGTATATGTATGTGTGTGTATATGTATATGCATCCACAAGCCCGAAGATAGAACCTGCATTGGTTTTTTGAGTAACAAAAGTTAAGCATATCTCATCTCATTCACTTTCTGAACACTGAATTTCATATTTAAGAAAAAAAAAAAAATTATTGATGGCAGATGGGTGCATTTGCCTCTTTCATGTTCATCCAGAAATATCTTAAAGAGAACTGTAAGGGGAGTACACTTTGTAGTCTGCTGTAGAGCTCCCTGTTTGGAGTAATACTTCAACTAGTAATATCACATGTATACCTATCTCCCAGCTTAAGTGTTTGAAGAAAACTGAATTCCATGATATAGATATTACAGGAATGGTCTTAATGTGTGAGTGGAAAGGATGGAAAGGATGACTTCAGCCTCTTTTAGAGCATTGACCAGAATGCTTTTAGGTAAATTATAGCTGAGTAAGAAATGCGGTAACAAACACTGAAATTCTGGGGTTTTTTTAACCCCATATAAATGGTTTTGCTAATCTTGTTCCTGATCTATTATGCATATCTATTACGATATCTATTATCTATCTATGGTGGCTTTGATGAAACCCCTGTTGGTGACACCAGGGACTGAGTGAGGTGATGATGTGGTGATGTGGTAGATGTGTGTGCAAAATCTCTCTCTCACTTGTAGACATTGTGTGGCTGAAAGAGTTGGGCTGGATGATTAGGGCCCTATTTTGATATTCCTCAGTTTCAATGTCTTTTTTTTTTTTTTTTTCATTTTTCATCTTTGTGAGGCCTTGCAATAGGGATTTATTCTCATGTTTATTACCTGCCGTGACATCCCCAATGTTTATTGGTGCATACTTTTGTCTATGCTGAGAACAAGGGGTATCAGCCAGGGCTTGGACACACCCTACCCTGATGCTTGGAAGGGTAGGTTAGGAGACTATAAGTGAGATGTGCCCTGTTGCACCATTTATGTTAAATAAAATCTGAAAAATTATGAAAAAAATTGCAACAGCTTCTCTTCCTTATGAAGTAATAAATTTTGAAATAATATCACAGACGACAAGTTATATATTGTTGCACAAAAGTTGTAGGCTATTATTTGCTCTTATTGAACCATCTTGCCATAATATAGTTATGAATTTTGTATTACATGTGCAAACAGTTTTATATTTCTTGGATTCTGGTTTCTGTATTCATATAATGCACGTTTGCCTTAGCCAGTCCCAACTAACAAAACTGGTTTTTGTGAGCCTCGTGTTCTATAAGAGAAAGAAAGATGACATTGACTGCAGAAGCTGTAGTTTAGAAGCATTGACAATGTTTGTCAATTCCCAACAAATGAACAAAAAAACCTGTTTTCATGGAACAGATATACTTCATAAATGGTATTTAAATTATATTTATTGTGCCTGTCGCTGAAATACTTCAGAGAAAATTACATGTTTTTAATATGATTAGAGAATACTTGACTCCAAAATATTTATTTTTAACATTCCAGTCTGTGACTTTCTAATGTACAGGGGAAGATGGTTCTTCAACAAATGGCCCTTTGGAGTTGAGTCTAAGGTTCATCCAAGGTTCAGATGCTTCATTACCACCAGGCAGGAAATGAGCAAGTTAGACTTTAGACCAATATTGCTCTGCAAATAGCAGGAGAATTTGCTGACTAGCATCTGATCTCTGATTCATCACTTATAATTAACTGTTGTTACTGCCGACAACTACAGGCATTGTAAACACCAGCAGTAAACATTTAATATATGTGATAGATATCCAAGACTAAGTATTGAAGCATAGGTAGAACTAGAGAAAAGATTACACAGATATGAGAAAAGGTGTGTGTGGAAGGAAGGGAAGCCAGAAAGGGGATCAGAGAAATCACATTGTAGCCATGCTATTACATTGTTGCTCATAATGTAATTTCTGTGTGGCAGTTCTTTGATATCTGATCAGGATTGAGGCATTTTTGTGTCTCAACATTAATATTTCCATGGTTTCTGCTTCAAACTTGCGCTTTCAATAGCATTGCCTTAGGTATTCTGTTTACATATAGGACCTAGTTACTGAATCAGCACCTTCACTTTTTTGCTGGGTTCTAGTCAAGATGACTTTATGGACTCTGGTCATAGAACAGTTAGATGGGAGGCAGGAGGATGTTACATCTCAAGGAACATCTGACAAGCACTGGCTGGCTGGCTGGGCCCTAAGAGTTGTGGTGACTGGAGTTAAATCCACCTGGAAACTGGTCACGACTGGTGTTTTCTAGGGCTCATGCTGGGGTCAATTGTCTTTAACATCTTTATCAGTGACTTAGAGAAGGGGATTGAAAGTACCCTCAGTAAATTTGCAGAAAACACCAATGTGGGCAGGACAGCTGATCTTCTTTAGAGTAGAAAGGCTCTACAGAGGGATCTGGACAGTCTGGATTGATGGGATAGGCCAGGTGTATGAGATTCAAAAGGTTAATAGAGGGTGTTTCAGTATATTGGACACAAAATCCCAGATGTGTAAATAGTTGGCTTTCTGGGCTGCAAAACACATGTTGACAGCTCATGTTAGGCTTCTGGTCCACCATAACCCCCAAGGCCTTTTCTTCAGGGCTGCCCTCAATCCTTTCCCCCCCAGTCTGTGTTTGTGCTTGGGATTGTCTCAACCCAGGTGCAGAGCCTTGCACTTGCCCTTCTTGAAATTCATGAAGTTTGCTGAAGCCAACTTCTGAAGCCTATCAAGGTTCCTCTGTATGGCATTCAGCAAACTTGCTGAGAATGCACTCAATTCCATTTTCTGTATCACTGACAAAGATATTAAACAGCACTGGTCTGAGTACCAACCCTTGAGAACACCATTCGTCCATTTGGATACTGAGCCATTGATCACAACTCTTTGGGTGAAACCATCCAGCCTGTACCAATGAGTGGTCCATTCATCAAATCTGTATTGTCCTAATTTAGAGATCAGAATGTCATGTGAGACACTGTTGAATGCCTTGCACAGGTCCAGGTAGACAGTGTTTGTTGTTCTCCCTTTGTCCAACAAGGCTCTGACCCCATGAGAAAAGGTTAACAAATTAGTAAGGCAGGACTTAGCCTTAGTGATGCCGTTCACTACAACAAATCACCCCTTTGTTACCTGCATGCCTTAGCAGAGCCTTCAGGAGGATCTGCTCCAAGAACTTGCCAGGCACAGAGATGAGACTGACTGATCTGTAGTTCCCTGGTCATAACGACCTGTAGAGTCATACCCTGACTGGTCAGACCCTTATAAGCCTGGGCAGAGGCTGCTGCAATCCAGAAGTGTTTCATGTGACAGCTTAAGAAGAAAAAACACTATGAAATCTATGTTCTGTGCTTTGTGCCTACAAGATGATGTCATGGCCAGTTTATTTATTGAAGAATGCAGGGCTGCTAGAATGGTCTTCTAATTAAAAATTTATTACAGGAGGCTAGAAGGAAAAGTAAACAAAGTTGGCATATGCACTCCCTCAAAATTACTTCAAGCAAAGATGACAGAAAAATAAGAGAAGGAAAAAAACTGTCTGCCATTAGGGCAGAAAATTCTCAACACTCACTGAGGTTTTAATAGAGGAGGCATCAATATTCATGCAGCCCTTGCACAGAGGAGATCTTATAAAACGTGTAAATACCTGAAGGGAGGGCATGAAGGCAACAGAGCTAGATTCTTTCCGGTGGTGCCCAGCCACAGGACAAGAGGCAACATTAGAAAGCCATCTGGACATGGTCCTGGGCAACCTGCTCTGGCGGCCTTTTTAAACATTGGGTTTGGACAAGATGACCTCCACTGGTCCCTTCTGAGCTCACCATTATACAATTTTCTGTAAAGGCAAGAGATATTTATTCTTCTTGGCAGCAATGACAGCAACAGTCTGGAGCAGCCCCTGTTTTTATTTTTTTTTTTTTTACGTGTGACTGGAGGCTTCAATTTCTCTGCAGAAGCCAAGACACAACAAAGTTAAGGGTTACCTGTCATTTCATGCTTGTTCCTGAATCCTGGAGAGGAAATTCAAACTCGTAGTTTGACAGAAATTCTCCCTAATAAGTCTGTCAGAACTGTAGCAGTGCTGGTCATGAGTATAGTACAGAAGAACTGAAATAACTGGCATTATCCTGGAAAAACACTAGTCACCATGGAAGAAGATGGTGATGTATGAAGTGGTACAGGTTTTGTCCACAAAAAGTCCCTGTCTAAGACTGCCAGAAAGACCTGCTTTCTTGGAAGTATTGGGCTAGCACAGTCTAACTCAAATTATGAACCTAAAATGCTGTTATAAAAGCGCTTATTTTGTGATGATTACAATTATGAAACAAACAGGAAAGAAAAATATAGAGAGTGTTATCCTGTTTTACCTAAGATAGTGGGAAGAGTCTGGACCCTTTAGGAAAGTTCTTCCAGTGTGAGAAAACTCTCTACTGCCCCAAGAGCTGACAGGTATGTTTTAGTCTGGTCTGACTCCCCCATGGCTTCCCCAAGCTGCTATCTATAGGCTCTTATTTGATCTTCATTCTTCCTGGAGCGCGTTGAAATATTTGTTCTTTGTTGAATGCCCCCACTACCTGCACTGCAGCTATCTGCATGAAATTTGACCTCCTTAAAAGCTGTCCTACCATAGGTTGCACACCTGGCAATTTCTTATTTATCTCTGAGGAAGAGGAGCAGATGCCTCTCTGCTGTTTAGAAGACTTTGCTTCTAATGTTTGAATTCATGCATCTGTCTGCTCATGTTGCTGAAGTGCCACAGGAAAGCTGTACCTGCGTTTTACAGATCTGTGATGACCATGAGGGCTCATTTCCAGCATCTACTCTGACTCTGGGTTCAGGCTGACACTGACCCAGATGTTCAGCAGAGATCTGACTTGCTTCATCCAAATATAAGTGGGCTTGACGTGTATATAACCACCACATCACGCTGAAACAACTCAAGAAGGCAAGTGGGATATTATGGCATAGTATTAAAAAGTAAAAAGAAATCAAGATATCTATTCATAATTTTACAGCATGTGTTATTAGTGGTTTAATAATAACAGCAGAAAGCCATATCCAAACTGACAGAGAAGGAGCTATAAGTAGAAGAAAAGGTTTCACGGTACCCAGAAGGAATGGAAACATTAGGAAGCCAAAGCAGATCTCCTGTGTGTAACAAAGAACAGAAATAAGTTTTCAACACCCCTAAAATGAAGAAGGTTAGCTACAGAGAGTTTACCACACCACTTGAGTGCAAAACATTCAGTATTGCAGAACCCCAGAGAAAGTGAAGTAGTTGACACATCAGTTCAAAGAACTGACCAACATGCTTAGCCGTGTGTCCTGCAAGGCTGAATGACACTCCTCAAAGGTCAAGCAGATTTTTTCTTACGTCACTAAATGTGTTGTTTTTGTTGTTTTGTTGTTGTTGTTTTTTTAACCAGTTCCCTTTGCAGAGTTTGAGGATGTTTTTATTGCCAGATAAGTCTCTGTTTTTCATTTGAAGATTATTGAATTCAAGAACCAAGCTCTTAGGAAAAACAGTATGATTATGAGAATAATATTTTGCTGTATGAGAATAGAAGATATGATGAAGACTGCATATCAGGGTGCTGAAACAAGGAAAAGTTGCTCCTTACTACAAGTTTGTTCTGATGTAACCAAAATTCTTGAAATACCATCAAAAGTCAGGAAGAAACTGTAGAAGGACCCACTTAATTTTATGGGTCTTGGCTATTGAATAACCACACAAATGTTATCCAAAATAGTAACCAATACAAAATACTAGACTTGAGTCCTGATAAGTCAGTGTAACATGTATCTGTATTTTATACAGAATGAGCATCCAACACTGTAAAATACCTGTGTTAGAACTTCTTCCTCAAGTGCCAGAAAGCCAGGCTTTTCAAAGAGTGCATAGATAATTTCTATTATTCAGACAGATACCGAGTAAACACTAGTACGTGCAAAAAGGCCAAGACTAGAGCCTAACCTCTTCTTGGTACAACAAATTGCATGTGGAGAAGTAATATTCCTCACAAAATAACCATCAGGAATGCTCCACAGCTATGTTTGGATAATAGATGTCCTTGTTTTTCCCATGATTTGTTACCCTTCAAAGTCCCATCTCCTCCCTGATATCATTAATGATTGGGTTCAGACTTGCCTTGCTTTTCCTGGACAATTTTCAAGAAGTAATTCTGTTTTATATTATTCCTTCCTGACCTATTTCTTGTGCATTGTAAACTCTTCTGTAAGTTTAATTAAACTTGCTTGGGGCTAGTGATTTTTGCTTTTAAATATGTGCGTGGTGAATCTGTGGTTTTCCTAGGCTGTTGTTGATTTATTAAAAAAAAAAACAAAACAAAACAAAACAGTGGGTTTTTCAGGGAGTTTCTGGGTTTTGTAGAAGGTTACAAAAATGAGTCATTGCAGGCACCTAAAGTAAAAATATATGTATGACTTTCAAAAAAGTATTTATGAAAGCCTCTGCCACAACATATATTTTAATGAAGTAAATATAGTAACACTGCTCTACTGAAAAAAAAAAAAAAAAAAAAAAAAAAAAAACAACCAAACAAAAAGACAACCAAACAAAAAAGCCTTATCATCTTAATGACTTTCCCTGAAGAAGCCAGGATAAACACCACCACAATGCTTAGTTTATGTATCTGAAAGTGTTAGGAGGTTTATGGTTCTGAAAGATGCCAGTACTGTATAGCAATGGCAATATAGGGGCCATCAGGTCAATGCAGGAAATCATCTCCAGTTTTAATTCAGTTTTTCTTTTTAAATCTTCAGTTTTTCTTTCAAAACTTAGAAGTGAAACACACAGCTAGAAGTTAGAAGGGGCTAGAAGAGTCAGCATAGCAAAGAATCCACTTGGCTTGGTCATACTTGGTCATGTTTCCTTTTTACAAAACAGCAGCTTAAAGCTCCTCTTGTGCCCAGGATTTAGGACCTGTTGCTTTTCCCAGATGCCTCCCTTGGGATGCTGTTTTAATCCTGCCTTGTAACAGTCAGACCCTGCTGGACTTTGGTGAGTAGTGTTTTTCTCCATGTTGCCTATGCTTGGACTAAGTAAAGTTATTTGTGGTGCAGGTCTTTGGACATTTTTCTCACTTTCAGGCGGACAAAAGAGCATTAGGGGAAAAGTAATTTCAGGAAAATACATCACCATTTAAACTTTACACTTGCATAGATGTGAGAAATCCCAAACTAACTCAACAAAGAGGACTGCTTGTGAAAGAGAAGAGGATTTCACCAATGTTAGCACGGAGCAGAATTCACCCACTGACTGCCACATTCAGATGAGCCTGGATAGTGTGTTGTTTTCAGCTGCTTTTTTCTTTGGCCCTGCCTCCTATGTCTTTGGGACTGACATCAAAGTGGGAATCTTGAATATCACTGCTGTTTGTTAACTGGTATGAAGCAGCATGTCCCGACAGCTTCATGGATGACTGCTCCCTTCCCACCCAAGGGTATTTCCCCAGATTTGTGACTGAGCTATCCTGTGCTTCTCTGTGTGCTCCAGAATCCTGTGCATTGTGGAAGTGTTTCTAGAGTGTGGGAAGAATTATTAAGCTGCAGCTAGCAGGTAGCTGGACTGGCCCACAGCTGGGAAACCAACTGTGCAAACACTTAATCCTTTTTTCCCATGATTGGTTCCTTTAAGGTTGCTGTATGTGTTCAAAGACCTACCTGTCCATTGCTTTTTGTACTATGATGCTGGAAACTGGGTAAATACCATAGGTTCTGTGGTTATGTCATATGTGCCACCACCAAACAGATCTTTTGTAAGCCAGCTGGAAGTACTGTAGTAGAGCACACACTCCCACCCCGTAAGAAACCACATCATGTGGACCTGGGTTTTACTAAAAGGCTGTATGAAATTTTTTTTCAAGATATAGCCAAGGTATGGAAATGGGACATGCCAACAAATTTTCTTCAAACATGAAAAAACTGTATGAGTAATGCTCGTCAAACTGATACAGCCAGGACCCAACCCCTTGTTTAGAAAACAATACCATTAAGAGCAATATCCAGACTTAGATGTATGAAGTGGAATAAATTTCAATATATTTATGGGAAAACAACATTAAGGTAGCTTCTAGCATACCTGATCCATCATTCACAAGGTGTCTTAGTGCAACTCTTGGACTGTAGCCTGGGACTGATGTAATAAATGGGTATTTCAGCATAGGACAGGCAATGTTACAGAAGTTCCCCGGAGATCAAAGGGAGATTTTGTGTACATGTAAACTGCTGAAACATTTTTTGCTGTATCATTGCTGTATTTGTAAGTCTCACTGTATTTCTTATTGTTTACAGGATATAGTTTTTGTGTACAACAATACTTGTTCATAGTCATCTTGGGTAGAAAGATATTAAAAGATAAGACACCATTAAAGTCTCTTATACACATTGAAGATCATACACCCTCTCTCAACAGTCACTCTTTTTCAATCTCCATACCCCCTTTTGTTTAAATGAAGATTAAGAAAATAATATTTTCAGTATATTCCCCCCTTTGCACCAAGTAATGCATTAGCCACAGAACTAGGAGAATAAAAATAAGGAGAAAGTGCATTTTCGCCCTAAGATAGAAGCAATAAGAACTAAAATCCATTTTATTATTTACAGATTTGCAAAGCAGTAAAACTGTATTCTTTCCACTCTCACTAAATAACAACAGTAATAATAAAACAGTACAATCACATGAACCTGAGCTTTTGCCATACTGCATGCACAGTCCACCGATAAAATGTAAGCACAGTGCTGTACATTAACAATAGCTTTTGCAATGACTTATTATTGTTTAAATAAAGACAACTTTTTGATTTCTGAGGCTTTTTATCAAATTACACTTAATACCATATAATATTGTATTTGATTTGAAGTGATGAAATTTCACTGTATTTTCTGTTATGATAGAAATACTTAAAACTAATAGCAAAAAAATGCCAAGTACAGAGATATAATCATTTTAGTCAAGCTTGATACTTGACTGAAAGGAAAATTTCATTGAGTCATGCTTACCATATAGGAAGAAATTGTTAAACTTTTTCATTTTTTAATGATCTGAGATTAAAGTATCGAAATGTGTGTAAAATTTAATGATGAATCAGAAAAATAAGTAGAATTGCTGCTATGTTTTATTGAAGAAAGTTTGAGAGCCCTGAAAAATCTGGTAGACTATGCCAAGGTCATTTTCATTAATCCCAATAAGTGAAGGAAAAATACTTGATTTAGGTTTTGTGTTCCAGAGACTGGCAATAGAACTTCATTAAACCTAACTAGAAGGAACCTAAAAAATATGGAAACTCCATATAACTACTGCTAGAAATGAGAATGAAAAAAACTTTGTGTAAACACTTGTACTTGCACAAAAAGTACAGGAACCCCACTGAGGTGACATAGTCAGCAAACATTTTATTTCCTTTTCTGTAGAAAATTATTAAGTTTCTTAGTGCTTTGCTCAGCCTCCATTCTGAGTTGAACTGCTACTCAGCTTCTCATTTCCCAGCCTGCACCAAGGCATTGAGTAATTTTGACCCAGTGACAGAGATGAGCACTTTTTAACTCCAGAAGGAATTTTCAACCTAAAGTTTTTTTGGTCTGTCTGTATTGTTCCTTTACTGTATTTATTCAATTGATTGTGAGGGGGAAGGAAAAAGTCTTCAGTGTTTTCAATGTACTTGATATACATTGACATGTCAACAGGAAAACAAAAGAAACAACAGAGAAGTATGAATATATTTACTTTTTTAAAGTGATGTTATTATGCCTATATGAATACCATTCCTTTAAAAAGCAGGACTTAATGACAGAAAGTTCATCTAAAATACATTTTTAAAGGAGAAATATCTTTAATAATGGTCATTTTAATTTCTCTTAGTATATAATATCATTGCGATAAAATTGAAAACTTTTTTTAAAATAATGCCACACTGCCTCTGTCTGACAGCACAGATGCTGGATACTTGATATGATAGATACAAAAGATGAAACTAGTGAATGCATCATACTAGGCTGTTCATTTTAAAAAGGGCTGTCTACAAAATCATACACTTCCAATGGTCTTGTTTAGCCAAAGAGGTGTGTGTGTTCTGTGCAGTATAAACAACATACGGGCTCCTACACTGTGCTGTGTTTATCTTGGAAAACTTACAGGCTGGGATGATCCTAAAATACTGAGCCCCCTTTCAGCTGCAAAAATTTTTTTCTCTTAATTATCTGAGCTGCATATTCATTGTCTCTGGGTACAGGAATTATATTGTTATATGGCAAATATTTAAAAAGAAGCCTTTGAAAGTCTGCTATATAACCATGAGATTAAAACATCCTGTGCCCTACCTAATTTGTGTCTGGCACTCCTGTGGGGGGTAAGCTTACCTTTGGCATATGGTTTTAACCCCTGGTTTGCAAAGACAGGCTGGGATCAGCTCCAGCTTCCAACTCACAATATATTTGCTGGAATGTTACTAAAAGTCAGCCTCAGTGAGCAAGCCCCCCAAATTTGCTCCATTAATCAAGAATAACAGCCCTGGCGGAAAGGCTTGTCATTCCCCTGGCTGCAGTCTGGTGAGTCTTCTTCACGGACCTCATTCCCGGCAGCAACTCACCAGCAGTCACTGACGAGCTGTCCCCTTGCAGGCAGTTCCTTTTACGCAGGAGTTAGAGAGACCTTTCCCGAACCCCGTGTTCAGTGTGGGGAGCAGCATGCTTGTGTGCTGAGAAAACAGAAGAAAACGTGACTCATGATCGTACAGACAGAGGGTGATTTAGATGGTCCACAGAGAGGGTCTGTGGCATCCGTTACATGTAGTATTTCACTAGGAATGAGGAATGGATGGGAAATCATCTTTCATCTGTATTGTGAGGATATTCAGAACATGAGAGGAAAGTTAAGCTTACAGTCATCTCTGCAAATACTCAGAAACAACAGAAAGCAAAAAAGCAAATAACTGCTACTGTGCTTATGTAGCGATGGTGACGTTAAGGTCCAATCACAGTCAACAAAATGCAATTATTTAACTTCTGATAAAAGGAAGAGGAAGATAAATCCCCTTGTCTATATACACATTGTTCAGTGTAATGATACTACCTTGGAAGAATTTAGATTGTGGACAAAAACTTTTTTCACCTTTGTCAATGTCAGATTAATTACACAATTAATTATTTAATTAAATTTTTCCTTTTATTTTGTGAAGTACAAATCAGGAACCTTTATACAGTCTCATGGAAGGAAAAAATACCTTAAAAATGCCACTGAACTTAGTATGTACACTAAGAAAATGCTGTATCAGGTTTAACTTGAACTGGGAAATCTCACAATCAGGGAATCAGAGAATAGTTTGGGTCAAAGGACAATTAAAAGGCATCTGGTTCCAAAACCCAGCTGTGGGCAGGGATACATCCCACTAGACCAGGTTGCTAAAAGCCTCATACAGCCTGGCCTTGGACACTTACAGGGATGGGGCATCCACAACTTCCTTGGCCAATCTGCGTCAGCATCTCACCACCCTACAGTAAGTGTTTTAAGTTTTTTTCTTCCACATAGACTAGTTTACCATTCAGTTCTATATATCCACAGTTGTTTTATTGCCATTAATCAGAATTCCTCCAGGAATTCCTGTTGTCAGGCTAAATTCTTTTCATATGGCAAAACCTTAAGCAGTTGGAGAACACTGCCCAGAAAGCAGTCATCCTGGTGTTAGTCTGGAAGAGAAAAGAAGATCTGTGAAAGAGCTGGTGGAAGCAAATAGTTTGCTTCTACAGACTTCACAGAGAGCATTAAATGCAGGAAGGGAAAGTGTGAGTAAATGATTTGATATGACACAGAAGAATATTGAGAGACAGTAGAAAGCACAGTAAAGAAAAAGTGCTAATATCACATGCCTAGAAAAATGCTGCAGTTAAGGAAGGAAAATATGTACTGATTTGAAATTAAAAATTGTGTGTAGTCAGTAAGATCCAAACCACAAAGAGATGAAAGGAAAAAGGAACAAATTTGAGTTAAATGAAAAAAAATACATTACCTCTTAGAAGGCACTACAACCATGATAGTCTTGGGAAACTGCTACTGTAGCTGGAAAATCAGCCCTGAAAAATAATGACCAGAAAGAGAGATTGATATGGTGATGTGGTTTTTGAGAGAAAAATGCACCATTAAAAATTCTGGCATCTGTTCCCCAGCAAAGCTGTTTACAGTCATGTTCCGCTCTTCACTGGTAGCTTCATCATTAAAGCAATGCATTTATATTGCTTCAGGCAAATAGTGGTAGGCAAGAATAGCAAGACAGAGAGCAGTGTCTTAGATTATGAGTAGCATAATGGAAAGAAAAATAAATCTGCAAAATGAATTCTTGATTTCATAAGGATTTAATCTGCAACAATTATTACATTGTGAGAGTTTCAGAGATGTCCTCAAAAAAGGTGGCTGTAATTTCTCTATGTCAAAGGCATAAAATCTACCCAGAGCATGTATCCCGAGAAAGAGCTATACTTGAAAATAAATACTGCCAAAGTTAAGTGATGATCTACCTCAAAAGAGATACTTCCTTATACTAAGCAAAGAGTGTATAAGCCATGTGCAAAGGAGTCACTACAATAATTTGCAGGGCTGTTGCTCACATGGCTTTACATCATTTGGAGCAGGCCTTGCTGTCCAGACCAGATCTGGGCTACAGCTGTCTGAAAACAAGAAAATGAGCTTGCATCTGCCTCTATTTTTCTGGTTACACATACCATACAATGTAAACAGCTAATATTCTAATATATTAATTCATCCTAATTCTTTACAAAACTGTAATTGACTGCTGTCCAGGCATAATACTTTAAAACAGAAGAGCACTGGTGGGAACTGCTGTGATTTTCCAAGTGGTGGGACCCATGATTCATGGAGTTTTGCCTGCTATTCTAGAGCTGTTCTTATTAATATTGTGTTTTAGTAACCAGACATGCTTTCATGCTTGGAGTTTGCTTTGTGTTCTCTGGTAAACTGCAGCCTATGACTTGGCAAAGTTGTACATAACAAACTACCCACCTCACCAGCATATTGTGCACTTTTCAAAATCCTCCAGGTTTCTTTTCTTTCTTTTGATTAGTCTTATGCTGATAAATCTGTGACTTAAAAAGAAATAAAATATGTGGCAAGTACATTCTCAGCTTTTGAAAAACAAATTGCATGCTTGTGTAAGAATATGTCTTATGGAAGGAAATTTGGAAGAAAAATGGAAGAAATTTTGCTGGTTTTTAAATTTGATTTTTTATGATGGAAAAGACTGTTCATTATGTAACAGCTAGACTTGTTTGTCAGCAACATTATAAAAAACAGTTTGGATGGAAAGAGCGGCAGATGTATCCCTGATGTTAGATGACTGTAAGGAATTCAGGAATAATTTTACCCTTGATCGCAAGTGGGGCGTTTCCCTCTCTTCTCAGCTTGCATTCCTCACCAAGGCAGCACTGGGAGCCTCTCCACAGCTCAGCAGAGATGTATGTGAGAGTGGAAATGTGCAAGCCTGAGAATAGAACGCCCAAGAGCTTCCTCACAACATTACTGTGAATTATTCTACTTAAGCCTTCCTGGTGCCTTCTTTAGTTGACATAGTTGACATAGTCAACATCTTTATGACTTCACAAAAAGGTAGAGAACTTCACATTTTAAAAACAGACCCTTATACTGGGGATAACACATCATGTCTGCCCAGAAGAAAAAACTCCAGTTCACAGACTGAGGGAGAAATCATGTTTCCATTTTCTGCCTTTGTCTGGTGTGTTTCAAGGCATTCTTGAATCTCTACAACTTGCAGATCTCGTTTTGCTGTATCAAGTCACTTCTTGTCAACTCTCACCATGGGTTTGTATAGACCAAACATAATCAGACAGAGTTTCAGAAGGGGATCTTATGCTTTCAACCTGAATGACATGGCCTCACAGAATCACAGAAAGTTAGGGGTTGGAAGGAACCTCAAAAGATCATCGAGTCTAACCCCCTGATAGAGCAGAGTCAGCTACAGGAGGTCGTTTAAGAATGTGTCCAGGTGGGTTTTGAATGTCTCCAGAGAAAGAAACTCCACAACATCCCTGGGCAGCCTGTGCCAGTGTCCTGTCACCTTGAAAGTGAAAAAAATATTCATGTTTATACAGAACCTCTTATGGTCAAGCTTATATCCATTGTTTCTTGTCCTATCATTAGGCATAACTGAGAAGAGGTTGGCTCCATCCTCCTGGCTCTCTTCCTTTATGTATTTGTAAACATTAATGTGGTCAGCCCTCATTCTCCTCTTCCCCAAGCTGAAGAGCCCCAGCTCCCTCAGCCTTTCCTCATCAGGGGGATGTTCCACTCCCTTAATCATCTTGGTTACTCTGTACTGGACTCTCTCAAGCAGTTCCCTGTCCTTCTGTAACTGAGGGGCCCAGAACTGGACACAATATTCCAGATGTGGCCCCACCAGGGCAGAGTAGAGGGGGAGGAGAAGCTCTCTCAACCTACTAGCCACCCCCCCTTCTGATGCACCCCAGGATGCCATTGGTCTTGGCCACAAGGGCACATTGCTGGCTCATGGTCATCCTTCCCTACACCAAGACCCCCAGGTCCCTTTCCCCTTCACTGCTCTCCAACAGCTCAGTCCCCAACCTCTACTGGTACTTGGGGTTGTTCCTACCCAGACCACTGATCACCACTCTTTGGGGTCTATTGTGCAACCAGTTCTTAATCCATCTCACTGACCATTCTTCTATCCCAAATTTCCTGAGCTTGCTCACGAGGATGTTATGGGAGACTGTGTCAAAAGCCTTGCTAAGGTCAAGGTAGACTACATCCACTGGTCTCTCCGCATCTCCCTATTGAGTCACAACATCACAGAAGGCTACCAGATTAGTCAAACATGATCTTCCCTTTGTAAATCCCTGCTGACTACTCCTGATAACCTTATTCTCTTCCATGTGCTTAGAGATCCATTTCAGGTGTTAAAGCCAGGTTGGACAGAGCTCTGAGCAGCCTGACCTGGTGGATGGTGCCCAACCTAAACTATTTTTTCAAATTTATTTATTTGTTTACATTTCAAGCAGAACAGAAGAATAATAATGTGCATAATATCAAACCTTATGAAAAAAATGGACTATATATGGCTCCATCTCTATCTAGACACAAGAGATAGTAGGTTTTTTAATGGTGGTAGTGATTTGTTTGAAGCAATATTTTTTTACATTTTTCATACTCTGTATTGTCTCTAAATGTAAGAATAAGAAATACACCAGTGTCAACATTATAATACATTTGATTTATAAGGTGAAATTTAGGAAGGTTAAAGATGTGTGGGGAGCTGGGGAAAATTTCTGTCCACAGTACTGTAATAACACTTTCAGGGTATTTTTCCTCCAGCAATGGATTTTCCCCCGTATTGCATGTTCTGACCTGCCCAGGTAAGAAACTCTGAAATACATAAAAAAGTTTTGCCTTAGTCCCATGTCCTGGCATAAAAGCCTGTTACGGACAGATCTGGAGGAGATGCTAGGAGCTGACTGATAGCCTAATAAATTACTTTTGGCAGAACCTCAGATGTTTTTTTGACAGAGTAAATTGTATTATAAGCAGTATTTGGGGAATGTTTATTCTAACAATGTTCTGCAAATGAGCTCCTTTGAGCAGATGAAAGCAATAAGCATGTACACGGATAAGCAAAGGAAACATGACACAGTGTGTACATCTGATCTGTAACTTTTTCATATCTTAATTTAAATCTCCCAGCTTCACCTAGCAGTCTGGCTATGCCAGACATTCCCACTTAAACAGTCCTAAACCCAGAAAAGCCTCTTGGTTGCCAGCGGTGTGACGTCAGAGTATATCCAGTTAAAAGACAAGCTTGATTCTCCCAGTGAGAATGGCCTTCAGTACACTTTAAAAGCCAAAATCTGGTTTCCCTATAGACACCAACAAAATTTCAGTCCATCTCTGTTGAAATTGGAGGCTGCAGCACTCCAGCTCTTGGGGAATGAGCATTTCTGGGTGTCTGGAAGGCTGGCGCCTGGCAGAGCTGCCCCGTGGCTGTCAGGCTGAGCAGCAGTCAGGCAGACAACCAGGCAGGATGAGGCAGATGACCTGCAGACCTGGCAGCCTACTTGCACTACCAGTTCTAATTATACTCCAAGTTTCCATGTTTCCAATGAAAGACAGTGCATTTGGAAATATACTGTAAACACTGCCTTTGTATCTGGCCAGAGTTTAGACCGTAAAAAATCCCAGTTTCCATTTTGCTTGTGGCTGAAAAAGCTGGTTTGCTGAGAATTATTCCATACTGATGTGAGCAAATACTTTGTGGTGGTAGTTGTGACAGGCCAAAATAGGGTCTTTGCTGCTGTTAGGAGCACAGCTTTCTTTTTTCCCTGGGCTTAAGATAAATCTGCTGTGCTTTCAGTTCTCCTGTCATAGTTATTGCAATGTTAAAGAGTTCTCATGAAACTAATGCAAAGATAATCTGCCAACAGTGAGAGAGAGAATACACACAGAGCTTTCAAACTGTCAAAGAAGTAGATGTATTATTGGATCAGACAAACTGAGTGAAAACATAATTCTTACAAAGCAGAGAAGTGGGCTGGGGGTGAGGAAGGGGGGAAGGCAGGAGGAAAAAACAAGTACTGAGTGTATTTCCTCATGAAAGGAAATTGAGATGAAAATAAAGTCTTGTTCAATTAACAACCAACTTGAACATCTTCACAAAAATGACTAGCAGGAAGGATATGTTCTAGTATTTATATCACAGAACATCCTGTAATGATGAGCATGGTGGGAAAATATGTTCTAAATTTGACAAAATTTATAAGCAGCTCTCAATTAAACATAACTGAGTAAAATTTCAGCTATTCATGTTGAAGCCCATCAGAGTTGAGGTTTGTTGTGCTGGGGATACCACGTAGATCATCATCATGAAAAATTGTTTCACACCGAAAGACCTTATCATGTAATTTTTTTTTGTTCAGCTATAGTTTTCAATTCAAGTGTCAGTAAAGACGTGAGCTATATCTGTGTTTCTGTCCACAACCTGTCTTCAAAGCATCCAGGAGCAGAGGCAGTTCTGTTCATCATTTGTGATCCTTTTGGCTGATGAGCTTTGTGGCTTCCCCATTTCTGTGGCATAATCAAATCTGATAAGTCACTGCCTTCCTAGTTCCTCAAGTGGAGCACCTGCTGGAAGCTTGAATTCTCTTTTTATATTTATAGTATCTCTTTTCTGACATGAGACTAGAATTGGTTGATTAATTATAAGATATTAAAAAAGTATTTGATCCTTTGCTTATGTATCATAAATTATATGACCCTTGATTTTGGCATTTTGTGTTAGACCATATCATATACTATAAATAAAACACATTTTAAAATGATAGGCCTTACTTGATAGTTATTAGGTATACAAATGAATTATTATGAAAGAGTGCATATTTAAAAGAAGCATTCTGCTTGTTCCTCCAAAAAGTTCCATTTTACACTCTGCAGATGCCACTATGTGGAACACAAAACAATAATAATTACAAATAGTTAAAGCAAAGACAAAGACCACATTTTGTTGAGCAGACATCAGAGACCTCTGATACAGAACATAGAATATTAGCACAAAACGTCTAGACTAAGAGTAACTACTTAAACACAACTTTTCCCTGTGGCAGATGAGTAATTGCATGATCTTTTTGACTGGCTTCGCTGAAGGATAATAGCTTTTCTTTGGCAAGGGAAATCTTGTCACAATTGGTTTTTAGTTCTACGTTTATGAGAGATTCTCTTCTGATGGGTTTGTTCAGCCTGATAGTCTCCATATTTTTACGTTATCAAGTGTTTACAAAGGACATAGACATTTGTGTTTGCTCATCTTCTCTGGTTTTAATGATGTCTATGAAAAGGAATGGAACATCTATGAAAGGCTTGATTGTATTAGCCATTTAGAGCATCCCACTTGGAGGAAATCTTGATAATGATAACCTGTACATTTTATTTGTAATGTCTGTTTATGCAGTTGCTAAGGGAAGCACATCCAGGAAACACACAGGGAAAGATAAACCTAACAAGGGTACTCAGCTGGAGTCAAGAGATTGTCAACAGATAATCAAACAGAGATGATATATGTTTGCAAATTAGATTCATTCCTGATGCAAGTGGATTCAAGTATCACAAGGGCTAATGGGAGTTGCTGTCATAAAAAGGTGGAATCTGCCCATCTGCTTTTAAGAGAAGAAGAGCAAATAACCTAATTAGTAGCCCAATTACTCAGGCAGATTCACTATTCTTTTACATGTGCACTGTCTATTATTCTACCAGTCTCAAGTTCAGCTGATGAAAGATGCGAAGAAAAGTAGTAGTCAGCAAGTGATGAAGCATTGCTTCTAATTGTGTTTTGGATGACAAATGCTATGGAGAGCAAAGTAACTCCCCATGAATAACTTAATCAATTGAAGCAGATTATTTTTTAAAGGTTATGCACTGTTCAATTAAGTTTATCTCTATCAGAGAAAAAGCTGCCTAGACTGCTATAAACCTTCACTGAAGTCCAAGGCAACACAGATCAATGCTGTCCCTTGTTTCACCATGGTACTTCCTCGAGCTCAGGTACTGTTGGGGGACTATTTTAGAGGAAGAAAAATGTCCATACAGTGTATTTGAAATTATCCCCTGTGGATGCTGTCCTCCAAACTTTTCCTGGGCACTTGGTGAGTGCTAGGTGACACGGGCCAAAATTCTGTTAATAGCTATGATAACCAGCAGGATAAACCATCATGACAACCAGCAGTAGGCCATCATGTTCCTTGATCTTCTCCTTTTTAGCACTATATAAACACCCATTCCCATGGGTGTTTTGGACAATACCCATGAACCTTTCTAATCACATAAAAGACCACCAAAAATATCTTATTGATGTACTTTTTTTTCTTGCATGTTTTTGCTTATAACCTGTGATACCTCAAGGTGACAGAGGACCCCCTGTAATTTCCAGTTTAGATACCAGGGTTCTTGAAAGAAATAGGAAAGTGTAGCAGAACCATTGATCATCACGCCAGGGAGCTGCTGAGCTCTTCAGTGAGACTGCCTTTAACTTTTCACTCTTGAACATAGACCACATAGCAAAAAGGAGTAAAGGTGTTTCTGAGGGTGAGTAAGGGAAAAGCCCATAAAGTATGGATGCATATACTGATGAGCTGAAATTCTTCCTTCTTTTTAATGAGGACCTGTAGAAAACTCCCTCTCCTTACCTCTCATTTTTACACCTTTATAGGGGGTGCTATAGTCTAACTCCCATGGTGATTTTCATTAGATAAGGGGACAAGGATCATTATTACCTCTTTACTATTCAGTGTAAGGTTTTTTCTTATTAAAATGATAGATAGCTCTTAAGTAATTGTAAAGGAACAAGTCAGTACGTAGTGGTCTTTAAAGGTCACTTTAAGCCAGTGTAACATAATTAAATGTACTGCTTAGTAACGTTTTAAAATCTCATTAATTGCATTAATATCTGTCACAGAAATGCTTACTCAGCTACCAATAAGAAGCAAGGTCGAAGTTTTCTTTGAAGTGCATGCCAAAATGTATTTTATTATTTACTTAATATGACACTGGGTAATGAAATGATCTCAGAGCTATTCTGGTTAATCTGTATGGACAAAAAACATTCTACATTTTAGTTTTACAATTGTATCTACAGGCCTGCTGACAGGACTGGTTGCAGATGCTCCAACATATTATATACAGGCCTGGCTGGAGTTGGAGAATGAGACATGCAGTGAGGCCTGGCATAGAAGTAAGTAGTTTTTAATATATCTTAGATTATTTTTTAATACTCCGGAGTCGTATAGCATCCAGCTTCCTTAATTAACATTTTCATTCATCATTACCATCATTCAACATTAGTTTTCATCAGAATTTCAGACTATCTTCTCCATATTTCAGTAAGATAAACTAAGGCAGAGAAGAAGTGAATTGGAGCTTGTCTGGAAGAAATCAGGGTGGGAGAAAAAATCAGCCTCACCAATATTTCTTCTAAGAGTCATTTTAGTAGTATGTCCCACCCTCACATTGCTAGCCTTTATGATTTCAAAATGAAATCTAGAATCAGATTTGCATGGCACAAGCAGATGGCAAATGAAAGTTTCCAAATTTTACTATTTTAAGTGAATAGTAATGACTTTATGAAAATCTGGGAGGATTTTTTTCAGCATTCAGCACAGATATACTGGTGGGGTGAATTCTGTGAGAAAGTAATCCTCAAATCTGCTAGAAATATATGGAAATACATGGAAATAAAATGGTCATGTGTTCTATTGACAGTTCCCATCATGTTTGTCGGATAGCATGTATACATGCTGGCTACTGCTTAAAGGCTCTTCATAGTTTCCAGACAGGGGACAGTTTTGTGTCAAGTTTCCTGCCCTGGGGTTAGAAGGAGTAGGGTTGCAAGCAGCAGTACATGAAAAAGTACCCTTTTTAGTCCCTATGATGGGGTAATTTTGGTTGAGTGCTTTCTTTGCTTTGTATTTCTGTAACACTATTCCCAGACCTGTTTCTGCTGTTTCATGTTTTCTTCCCATCAGATTCCCACGAGCTAGCTTATTAGAAAGTGGACATATTTAATCAGAAGAAGCATACAAATTAAGAGGTAATGAAGTTTCTTTGTTGGTACTTTCTGTTTTGTTGAATTTTTTAAAGGCCTCTTAAAGTTGATGTTTGAAATTGATACTTAGTATAAAATACTCTGAAAGATGTACTTGCTTTGCTTGAATGTCAACTTCTATAATTAGCCAATTTATGACCTTAAGGAAATTCCATCTCTACCTCCTTTTCATTTCCTTAACTCTACAAATATTCTCCAAGAGGCAAGAACACCAGCAGAGCACGGGAAATTGTGCCAGTGTATAAAAACTGAGGAAAAACATTCGCAGTTTTAAAAATTAATAGGATGCTTTCCTTCCCTTTTTTTTTCTTTTATTAAGGCCGTGTAAAGATCTGTATCCCTACCAACAGCTCGTTGCCTTCTCACAAACACATATTTAGCAGAACACCAAGAGACATGTGACCCTTGAACTTCCCTGAAGTCAGGGTGCTGGGAAATAGTGCTAGGAAATACTGAGAGAGAAAAAATGATGTGATGAAACTTTCCCACCTGACTTTGAGTACAGGTTTCTTACGATGTTGGGAATTACTGAAAGAGGGCATTTCTCATTCCCCAAGCCACTGGATAGCAGAGAAGGAAGCCTGATCCTAAAAAAAAAAAAAAAAACCTAAAAAAAATATAAATTAGAGGATCAACAACTCAGTCCGTGGGGAGGGAGGAGAGAGCGATGACCCTGTCATGCTTGCCTTCACAGAGCCCTGGGAGTGTGTGCTGTGGGGCTGATGAGATCAGTTGTGCCTCTATGTGTGTATGGCAGGGTCAGCAGAGCCCATTAATCACTCCTGGATGAGAGAGTGATATACTGCTTCCAGTTTATTATGATAAACAAATTCTTAATCTTCTCTTCCCTGACCTGTTCTGAAACAGGAGACAACTGGGAGAGGTTTGGCCGTAGTCTCAACAAAACAAATGCCTTTTCCCTACGTTGGATAAAGCACCTTGTCAGTGTAACACAGGGGGACAGATAAGCTCTGTGTCCTGCTTAAGTGCGAGGACACCTGAAACCCAGACCTATTCTGCTCCCTCTGATGTTCAAAATTATTCAGATAACATCTGTTTTCTTCCAAACACCCTTTTGCCCATGTATATCTGCCAGCCATATCTCTAAAATACATCAGGAAAAGTTTTCAAAACTGTATTTTTCTACTGCATATTTAATTTGCTCAACTTTACATTAATTTAAAGAGGTTCTTCTAATAAATAAGTTTATTTTTATTCAGTCATTCCTAAAATTACTATGAATAGTTGGAAGATAAAATGAAATTTCTTATTAAATTGCTGACTGCTGGTCTTGATGCTCTGTGTTTGTTGTGTGTGTACTGATTCTTGAATACTTTGCTATTCAAGGGCTGTTCCTGATTCTGAAGCTTTTGCCTCTATAGTGCTATAGAAATTTGCTTTGTACATCTGCTTCTGCATCTTCATAACTAACTAAATGGAGTTAGGAAAAAAAATGAGCCTCAGATTTTGAGATCAAGAGGCCATTTGGTCACTTTAAAGACAGAAATTCAAATCTACTAATTAGAGAAAACACTTTTAGAACTAGATTTAACATGTGGAGAATAAAACGTACCACAAAGTTTCAATTTCACTATTTGCATGTCTACATGAAAGTTAATCTAGAAACTCCAAGGTTATTAAACCTGTGCTTCTAAAATATATCTTCCATTTTGTAAATTGCAAGGAAAAATATGTTGTGGTCAGTAGTAAATTTCCTAACTGCTAGCACCAAGGGTTCACTTAGGGTAAAGTCAGTGAAATGACACATTCCAGTTGTGCTTGATATCTCACTAATTAAAGAGGAAAGCATGCTGTGAGAGACAACTGCTGTTGTCTCGCTTCTGAGACCATCTCTTTGTCATTGAGCTAATGGAGCAATTCTGTGTCTCAGTCCAGAAGCAGACATTATTATAATTATCTGCAGCCTCATACTTAGTACTTCATCCAATAAATAATTTTTAGCTTTAACTCATTTCCTCCACTTCAATACACAGTATATTCAAAGACATAATTAAAAACTAGTGTTGTTGTCCAACAGCAGTTTAGCCTAGCAAACAATCATTCACCATCTGTAGGCTGGGCCATAAAAGACAGATAATCTAAAAAGAAAAACATACTGATATTTGATTTCTCCTGAAATATAGAGCCTTCATTTTAATTTGTTTGCTATAAATTAGGAGAAGTTCTACTGTATATTAATATGTATGCTTGTATACAAATGTGACTTTTATGAGAGTGGCTGTACAAAAGGAAAAATGAAGAAGCAAAAAAGAAAGACTGAAGCCTTTATCTCTCTTCTTTTGAACTATTTCCTTCAGAAGCATTTATTCCTGCCCAATGATAATAGGAGGTGACATTTTCTTCATCCTAATATGATTGGCTAAGGGAAGCATATTTGGCTTGCTTCATCTGATGGAAAACAATGTAGAGCAGAAAGAGCATTCTTTTAAACTATGGATTTTGTAATAGGTCTCATGATATTCAGAAAAAAAAAAAAAAAAGGCAGCAAAATCTCTGGTTTCTCAAGGCTTGC
The DNA here is from genome assembly GCA_038090715.1 of Florisuga fusca. NCBI lineage: Eukaryota > Metazoa > Chordata > Aves > Apodiformes > Trochilidae > Florisuga > Florisuga fusca. Next base: position 1,289,505 of record JAAWXA010000012.1, read on the forward strand.
CTTTGTTTTGTTTGTGTTTTGTTTTTATTAGCTCATTCCTGATGTTGGTTTAAAAAAAAAAAAAGAAATGGTAGAATGAAAAGCACATTCTCAGAAGGCCAATAAAAGAATGCATTTTTAAAAAAATCTCTTTATTTTTTAGCCTGGATTGAGATTTTAGGTTGTGGCAGAGGAAGCAATATACGACTTTCATGTGCTTTGGGTCTGGCCTTCCTGAACTATGCAGCTCTGGAGTTAAAGCCCCTGGGGAGGTGATTAGGTGTTATAGCAGGATGAGCCTTATGGCTCACTGCTGCCAGGAGCCAAAAAACCCTTAGTCCTGCTGTGCAGCCCTGTCCTTGTCTTTGTGCAGATTTTGGCATGTGGTTGGCTGCATTGTGAGTTGATTTAGCTTGCTAAACTGGGAGCAGAGGCTTCACTCTGCTTTGGATTAGCTCACTGATACATTAGCAAGCTGAACTGGCTCACTATGGGGACTGCCCAGCACAAGAGTGGGTGCCAGGGAGGGAGCAGAAACATTTGGCTGAAACTAAGGAATAAAGTGGTAGGAAAATGAGGTTTCTGAATTTGTTTGTAGAAAGGCATTTTTCAGTTGTAATTTCATCTTGAGAAGCACAAGTCATCTTATTTGAACATACTAGTAAGATTAACAAACCCTTGATGCCTGCTGGGAATAAAAACATTGGTCATCTGGGGCTCTGGGGGCTTTCTGAGTCCTTCTGAATTTTCTCCTTTTTAAAGGAACTTCTAATGCTTTTACTGCCTGTTCAGAGAACTTGCTTGTAAGCCTCCTGAGCAGTTTTTCTGTTGGTTTTTTGTTTGTTTGTTTCAGGATTTTTTAGGGGGTTTTCTTTGGTTTTTTTTTTTTTCTGTTTTTTATAGTTTTCTTTTCTGGTGTCCTTTCTATACACAGCTTTCATGAATTGAATAGTCAGTAAAACTATGGTGAGAGAAACTTTCTGTAATATTATTGGTGTTCATTCCCCTTAAAAGACAATTCTGCTGAAAAATAAAACAATACAAAACACACACACAAAAAAAAAAAATGTAAGAAACCTTAAAGATCATGTGGTTCCAACCCCACTGCATGGACAGTGACACTCAAGGCCCTATCCATCCTGACCTTGAACACTTCCAGGGAGGAGGCACCTACAACTTCCTTGGGCAGACTATGTCAGTGTCTCACCACTGTGCCTCCCTTTTCTTACAGGAAAGAATTTCTGCCTAATGTCTAACCTGAATCTTCCTTCTTCAAGTTTTAAACAATTGCCCCTTGTGCTCTCACTACACACCACTGTAAAAAGCCCTATCCCATCTTTCTTGTAGACCTTAATACTTCTACTAAATATAGAAATCTAAGCAAACAACTTGCAGTGCCAAGACACCTTTTCATTTTGAAACAAGACTATTCATGCAAAGTAAAAAAAATATTAGCAATAGACTTTAAATTCTCCCTGGAAAAGCTCTGTCAAGTATAGAAACTCTTTTCATTCTTTCCTCTCTATATTAGTACTGTAACAGAACCATCTAAGTGTAGGGTATAGCTTGGAGATGTTCCTTTCACTCGAGAACTAAGTACATTTGTAAACACTTGAGTGACCTTCAAACTACATTGATAAAAAGAGAACAGGTACTAATCTCTACTCTTTGAGGGTTTATTTTCAGCTGCCTTGTCAAGATGTGAGTTACAACTAAAGCAGCAGCACAGCTTTAGATCTTATTTCAAGGACATTCAAATGAAGAACTGCCAGTTGTGACATATAACATTTATCCTCCTAAAAGTGATCAATATCTTGATGGAGGCAACATTAACTATGAAATATTGTGCACTTTTTAAACAATTCCCGCTGTCTATGTTTTAAGTAGTATGGTATTTATAACGCAAAATAATGCAATTATTTGTTTTTCCAGTATATCATTTTTAAATATGTGGATACAGTGGTCTCTTCAAGATGTGCTGCAAACATATATATAAAAATATGTGTATAGATGTATGTATGTAATGTTGTCTAATAACAGCATTGCAAATGACACACACATTATAGAGACCGATTTAGATCAGATGATTTTTAAAATTCTCTGAAGAGATAAGATAAAATCATGGACAATAGAACAAAACTGAATGTTCCCTATAACATTCCTCATCATACTACTTGGGAAGTGTGAGGGAATGGACCACTGGCAGCAACTTGGCTCATAATTTTTTTCCTAAATAACGTCTGCTATTGTCATTGTCAGAGGGAGAACACTGGATGTAAGTGGATCATTGATCTGACACAATAAGATATTTCTTATGATGGGAATCAAACCAAGACTAGCTGGCTGTACTGGATAGCAAATTAAAATCAGGTTATGGGAAAGAATTTCTTTGTAGGAAGGTGAACATTTCTATTTGATATCTCAGTTTCCATATCTTAATAGGATACTTTGCACATGGATATCTGTAAGTAAATGCTTCCTGAACTGACAAAGATAAAAAAAATATAGGAAATTTTTTTTTTTTCCCATATAAAATTATGAAGAGAAAGGTCTTCTGGCAATGTCATCTATGTTGAGGCTGGGGCAAATTTGCAATATCTCCTTGCCCAGGTAACTCCAACTGAAGATAAATATCTTTAAAGTACCATACAAAGATTACTTCTTTTATAATTCTTCCATAAAAGTGATTGCCAATCATAATGTGTTAAATTCTGTTGCCCTACAGTATCACTTGGAAGCATATTTTCCTGCTGTAGTAGCCCTCCTCTTTTAAAAGTCCTTTTCACTGTCAGAGTGATCTTTCAAGTATCCTAGCCATCAGCAAGAAAGCGACAAAAATTGTAAAGCTGACAAACCACATTATCTCCTTTAAACATTCATTGTGAAAAAATATTTGATTTGTAAGGAGATCCAACTTCCAATGGGAAAATGGATTAACCCAAGAATTCATTTAACTTTGACCAGTTGAAACTAGGACTCCCTTCCCTGCTCTGTCCTCAGTGGAGCAATATGAAACTATGTCTCTCACCTTCTATGTGATCAATATGGAAGAGTATGGTTCAATTTTTCTATGAAAAATAATTCTCAATATTTCAAGCAGTCCCAGGGATATAGCAATATTTTTTTTCCTAGTGTATGATTCTTCAGTAATTTTTTATTCATTCTAGATTATAAAATCTCTCTCTAAAATTAAGCTCTTCATTGAGGTGTATGCTCTTAATGTATACCTGAATCTGAAACCAAACATAATAAACACAGAATTTGTTCAATTCTGAGTAATACAATTGCTCTTTTGCCAGAGAATTAGTATCAGAAAAATGCTTGTTTGGCTGTCCTGTTTAATGGTATTGGCCTTTACCATCCATGCCAAATTAAAGGCCATTTTACAATCTGTGGTTCTAACCAAGAACACACTTGGTGGCCTAAACTTTTTTGAGCCAAGGGAATGTCTTCAAGATGATTTGGTTTGAATTTAAGAGCAGAAGTGGATGCTTAATGTTTACCACATGATAATTTCTTAAACAATTACAAGTAAAACTGATTGAAAGCTGGTTTGACCTGTGCTCCATTCTTTGCTGAAACGTGTTTTATTGAATGGGAAAGTGTTTGGAGACCCTCCAATAGAAAATAGAAGTCTTGAAATGTGGGCCTCTTGAAAGCAGAAAATTACAGTGAGAACATTTATTATTTTTGTTCTATTTCTGCTGAATACCAAGACAGAGGAAGAAAGGAGGTACATGGGAAATAATCAACATTGCAAGAGAATTGCTTACATTAAGGTGATCTCAAATAATTGAAATATATTGTATGTAAAATGTTCTTTAACATAAACTTGTGAACTAAGCAAGTTTCATGAGAACAGAAGTTCAGTGCCTACTCATTTGCAAGCTTGCTCCAGATGAATCTGTTGTTGAAATTAGGCTGCTTTTGCTATCTGTGCAATCATTTTTAATAATGGCTTGGGTGACTCCAAACAATGCTGCTGTCAATGACTAAGATGTACCCTCAGATTGCAGACAGAATGATAGGTTAAAGTTTTATTTGAAAGTAATGCTTGCTCTTGTACAAGTGGGTCTCTTCAGGTTCTTCAAAGGAGATAAAAATCTGATAGATGAGGTCTCTTCACAAAGTTTTTTATATAGAATTACCTAGAGAGTGAACAGTGGAGAGTTAATTGAAATGCTTCTGTTGGGAAAAGAAGAGCAAAAGATGATTAATTCTATTGCATGTGAACACTCAAGGGTAAGGGTGAAGCAATCAATTTTACTTTAGCAAACTGTCTTTGATAACTATTTTTAGTTCTTCCCCATAGGCGAAGTAGATAGAAACACACTTGGAACAGAAATATTTCCTACAGGTATAAGGCAAATACCAGCCCTGTGAGAACCTGTTTAAAGTTGGCTGGGAAGTTTATACATACTGTGCCTGTGCAATTATTTTTTTACTACCTTTTGAAAGGTTAACTGAAAAAAAAATTTCAACAAACACTCCTGTGGAATTTTCCATCCCTTTTTACCAGATCTTCTTGTCAGTTTTCTTGATAGGTGCTCTCCAAGACAGTCTCTTCACTATTCCAGAAGAGCTGATAGGTGATTAAATGAGAACTCCCTTGTTTCAGACTGAGTGACCACCATGGGCCTCACTGTACCTCAGGGGACATGCACCATAGGGATGCTCTGTGCATACATGTGCATAGATCACTGCACAGCTCTGTAGCCAGCAACCACACCAGTGTGATGGGCATGTCTGAAAGTGTAAACTTGGTGTAGAAGTAGGCAGGCTCCTCCATGTAGCATAGAACTGTAAGACTGATGAGATGTAAAGGATGAGGCTCTCTCTAACATTAGAATGGTAATGGGTAAGATAAGGAGCTACAGAACGGAGGGAAGCAATAACGCCTCATTATTGTGGAGAGATATGGGTTACAGCCACAATCTGTTTAAAACCTTTTTTTTTTTTTTTTTTTTTTAATAATCTTGTTTTCCGATATAATAGAAAACAGTAATGCAGAACAGTAAAAGAAATAACTGTTTAGAAATACGTGTGCCTTATCCATTTGCAACCACCGCCAGTTAGAATTGTGGAATCAGCCTGATCACCTCATAATACCAGCTTTCAAATAGTAGACTTGTGCTCCTTTCTTTCTGCTGATTAACCAGGGAGGAAACATAAAATGTAGACTAAAGTATAAATTTACCTTTGCCACAGCATCAGCCAAAGTCCTAAACTAGTTTGGCCTTATGTGATGAGAAAAAAAAAAAAAGAAAAGAAACATAGACTCCCATCTGCAGAATCACATTTTATGTTGTACTGTATGTTGTATACCAGAGTTAGGTCATCACTGCAAGGCCAGTGATGTAGAAACACAGAACTCTTTGGGTTGGAAAAGACCTCTAAGATCACCAAGTCCAACCATTAGCCTAATACTGCTAAGCCCACCACTACAACATGTTCTTGAGCACCACATCTACATGTCTTTAACATAGCTCCAGGGATGCTAACTCAACCACTTCCTGGGTAGCCTGTTCCAGTGCTTGACAACCCCTTCAGTGAAGAAATTTTTGCCCACTCAGAGGCTGACAAAGATTAATAAGAAATATTTCTGCTGAACATAGCACCCTACTACCAGGACCAAGAAATTACACTGACATTTTATATGCCAGGTTTCAAACCTCTCTGCCTGCATCATCTAAAATAACACTGCATTATCTATAGATACCTTTGGTACTCTGCATCTTCTTTTAAGATGATGCCATTTAAATTCATATTTTCTGGTGTTTGTAACTTAAAAAGGAGACATTTTATTCTCTAACAGGGAAATAGGAATCTCCATCCCTTAACAGGCTCCCAGGCAGGAACTGTGATCAGTCCTTTGGAGAACAGTCACTGAAATGATGCTCACAACTTTTTCTCCTAGCAGATCTGGTGCTGTCTCTGTGTTTTCAGGGGGAGAGTTGTGCAGGAAGAAGCTTTCTTCAGGATCTGTAGTACAAAAAGACCGTGTCTGTTCCTGGCTTGCTACTCAGTGTTAAGTTTAGGGAACACAGGCACATGGATCTGTTTGAGGACTGTCTGCAGGATATGCCAAATCAGAAGCAGGTAAAATCTTGAGTGAGTATTCTGATGCCTACCCCTATACTTTAACAGAGGCCCAGGGGATCAGCTGAACATTGCAAAAACCAGGTATTGTTACACTGACTTAAGCACATCTATGAGACAGCCTTTTGGAGGCTGCCAATACTTGGAAGTATTGGGGCTCTGACTGGGAACTCAGTTCATGGAAAGAGATTCCCAGGACAGGGGAGGCAGTATTACACTTTCCTGTACTTCCCAGACTGTGAAGAGTTGTTTTTATACTATAGATTTTTCAATTTTTTTTTTATTATTTATTTTTTTTATTTTTAACAGGAATCTGATTGGCTTCAAAGAGTTTAGTTTGTCTGCTTTCCAGGCAGTTAAACTTTCCCATGGCCTGGCCTTACATTCACTGCAATTGAAGCTGTTGTTTTGTTTTGCTTGAAGCCACTGCTCTGTGAAGCTTCAGCTTTGGACAAAAATATTCATGTCCCCTAGCTTTTGAGAACTCACCCAATGTCTGCCTGAATAATGCACATTTTATATGGCTGTTATAAAGAACAAAGGGCACTTGTGAGTTATTCTGGATTGGGTAAGGAGAAAATTAAAGAACAAGCAGTAGGATTTATGGGGGGGAGGGGTTGTTCTCCAAGATATTACCTAATTTTCCCTTTGGACTCCATAGTGCTTGAACAAATAAGCTCCTTAGTTTTGGTGTCTAGAAGCAAACTAGCTCAAGCTAAGACATTTAGACCCTCATTTTTATAGCTTCATTTTCAAAAACTGTTGTTGCCATAAGAAAGCCTTATGCACAGGACCATATGTTTGGGACAGACTGCTGTAAAGCCAATGCAGCCTATGTGGTGAAAGCAGGGGTTTACATGCACTGTTAGAAAAGCTGCTGGGTCTGCATGACTTTCCAAGCACAGAATGAAGGACAGAAGCTGGGGTTTTTGTCCCCATCACAGAAAGCTACAGCCAGAGTTGTTGCGGGGGGGGGGGAATGAATGATGGCACTAAAAAGTTCTCTACAGGGTGGTGAGAATGGCTGCATGGGCAACACTCATCATTACTTTTTAATTGGTTAAATAGATTAATCCTTAACATTTGTGCAGAGATACATTGCAATATTTAAAATTAGATCTGTGGGAACCCAGTGGGGAAAAGTCTGCCTGGCAAGAACTTGCATTTATTTTGTTTATGTTTTTTGTCTTTAAAAAACTGAAAATCTTTTTCAACTGTGCAAAGCTAAGCATAGCCACAATAGAGCCTACAGAGAATTCAGATGTCAAAGAAAAATACCAAAACTAATGACTGCAGACCCAGACAGCAGTTCTTAGTATTTTTTGTGTACTGTACTGCAGAAGGAAGGTGGGCATTACAAGTCATGACCTTTGAACTTGCTTGCCAGTTCAGTTTTGTTCTAGCATGAATCTGTAACTACCTCAGGATAAGTTCCAGTTTCATATTATTTCAGACAGCACTAAGTGGGGAATGTGGAAGATTATTTTCTTGCTGGTGAGTAAATTTTTCAGAACACTTACCCACTTTGGCTGAGTTGCTGTTGTGTTGAGCACTTTTCCATGACAAGTCTTGATTCAATCACATCATCTCTTCAATTCTTTTAAACAGTGAGCCTTTGACAAATAAAGATGCTAGTGATACATATAAACTAATTTGATAGTTTCAGTATCAGAACCTCAAGGATGTAAAAGTTTTCAAAGTCCATTCACAAATTTTATTGTGATAGGAAAAATGGTAATATGTAGATTCAGATTAGACATAAAAAACTGTAGATTTGGACTAGATATAAGGAAGAACTTTCTAAAATGAGGGTGGTGAAACACTGGAACAGGTTGCCAAGAGAGGTTGTAGAATCCCCAGCCCTGGGAACATTCAAGATCAAGTTGGATGGGGCCCTGAACAACATGATCTAGTTAAAGATGTCCCTGCTGATTGCATAGGGGTTGGACTAGATGTCCCTTAAATGTCCTTCCAACTCAAGCAATTCTGTGATTATGTGATTTTACAACTATGAGAATCTTGCTTCAGAAGCTCACATATTTCACGAATGCAGGTAGGAAATAAAACTCATGTTGTATTTCCATTTTTTGGAAGGGGAAGAGAAGAGAAATTGAAATTCTGTTCAAAGTCACAAAAATAATCAAGGATAGGGAGACTCACTAACAGTGTGTAAGTGTCCAAACTACCAAGAAGACTAAGAAGTGAGAGTACTGTAGTGGGTTAAGTATGTCTCCGAAAGGGACAAGGGGGGTTGCTGTGTGTACACTTGCAGTAATTCTAGTTGCAGAACAAACAGAGATATATATCTTGGGTCTGCATCATAAAGCTTATAATAATTTACCTTCCTAGTTAACAGAGCAAGCTGAAAAATTTGTTTCCTTGACACTAATTTCCATTGTCTCTCAGATCCTCAGAGAGTCACATGAGCAATAATGCTATATTTATACATCATTGATGGGGTGCACCCTACTCAAACAGAGCCCTGGCCTTGGTGTCTTGAACATCTGTGTCTGCCAAACTGACCTTGGAAAATCCTGGTACTCGGAGTCAAACTGAAATGGTTCAAAACAGCAAAAAGTCTTCTGGTAAGCAGGACAGATGTACGGTCAAGCACCTTTTTCCCTGTCACTCTCCATACTGGCTTACAGAATTACAGGAATGTAGCCCTTTGTAACCTCTGTCCTTGTGTTCAGATCTCTGCATTGACTCCTATGAAAATACATTCTACCTTCAACACAGTGGTGTCCGACAGTGCAACATATATTGAACTCTCACTGTCATAATTATTCTAATAGATTATGATGACCTCCAGAGCAGGCATATCTAGGATATTTTTTGTAAAATGATATTGTTGTATAAATATAAAAACCAATGGGAACTGAGTACTGCGGTGGAATTGAGTTTATTTTTAGAAAGAGGTACTATAATGGCATCTTTAAAAAGATATAAATATGTTTTGCATGTGTAGATGAATCACAGTACAGGTTTGTATGACTTTGGAAAACACAAAATCCTTTCACAAAAGCATTTCTATAACAATGATCTCAAACACTTCCCAAAGAATTGAAAGATTTTTGTGTCATGCAAGTATATAAAAGCCCAGAAGGAGGTGTGCCACCATAAGCAACTTGAGTGCTGTTTTCTTTTATACCACTCATGGTGCTAGGGCAGAGCAGCATGTGCTCAGTGAATGCTGCTCTTTCCCTACTTCGGTTCTTCACAAATAGCTCAACATCAACAAGTCCTCAGATATCCATCACTTATGAGAGATAAGCATTACAGAAAAACAAAAGAACAAACAAAAAATCCACCTCCCTCCCCCAAAAAAACCCCAAACCAAACCCAAAACAAAACAAACAACAACAAAAAAACCCAACCAACCAACAAAAAAAAAAAAGCCACTAGAAAATAATAAGTAGAATTTTAGAAACATTTATTTCTAATGTTATAGGCTAACATGATTTAAATCTTCTTCAAAATATCTTTGGCAAAATGCCTATTACTTAATATTCAACAAATTTTGTTTTCTCTGCGAGGTAGCATATTATGACATTCTCAAGAGACACGATGAGTTTGCCAAAGAGGAATCAGACATTCAGCTGTAGCCTTTCCTAGGCCATGTTTTGGAAGGGTATTTTTGCTGGAGGAATAGATTTGGCATTGTTTTGACAGATCCACATTCATGTAAAAAATCTGGCTCATCGAACCATGGTGCTTGCTTGCTTAATACCCGGTATGGCTTCTTAGCAGTAGATGAAAAAGAGCAGAACTTGGCTTTATATATGGAAATACAAATTGCCATGATTGAGGGTAATAGATTCTTTTATTACTGTTTTTTTAGCACAGCATGAACTTCAAAAAGGCGTTGGCCTTTTATTTTAAGAGGAGGCACTGAAATTTAAATGGTGATACCATCAAAAACTGCTGCAAGCTGTCTGCTAAGTGAAGGCCAAAACTGCGTTTGCAGGGTTCTAAAGTTAGACACATCCATTCCCATCTGTGTTTTGATGTTTTCATAAGCATACCCACATTTGAAGTGCTGAGAGCCTCCTGATCACACTAAGATAAATGGAAGCTACATTTTAGACTATCAGCTCTTACATGCCTAAATGCAGTTGTCCTGTCCTGAGTGTCTGCAGATAGAGAACTAAGGTAGAATTCTTGGCAATACTTGAAAATAAATGTATTTTGCTGACAGAAACATTTAGTTTTGCTCATGTAATCTTTTGTTGAATACATATGAGTCCAGTTGGTAATGATTTAATCCTAATTTTTTCTCTCAGTATTGGGGCCTGGAAAAAAAATACATTTACACCGTGATCTTGGAAAATGAATTATATTTCCTCTAAACCTCAGAAAACTTCAAGTGTAGTAAATACCTATACAACTTTTCTAATCTCTAAAAATATCTGACTGTTATCTAACAAAAAAATAATGAAATTATTCATTACAGATCTAACTCCCTCATAATATGTTGACCAAATTAAAATATACCAGCATTCTCTTAGATGGAAGAGGCCTGAAGTGATTTTATTAAACACTGAGAGTGTGGTTCAAATGCATTTCTATCTGATAAGGTTGCTAAACAACTGTAAATATATATACCCTAGGATTTCATGCTTCCTATTAAGGTGTTCAGAACATTATGGTAGTGAAAACAGAAAGAAAACTTGTCTCCTACTAAGTGACATCTTAGCTTTAAAATAAAATTTATTTTGCTAAATTTATCAAGTCAGCAGTTCTGCTTCCATCCTATAGAAAGTTCTGCAGAACAAGTATGAAAATATCCTTATTTACATAATCATAAAAGCTCCCAGGCATAGAATCTGCCTCTTTCTGCTAGTGGCTTCCTGTCTTGTGGCCTACCACCAGCTAAATCACAGATACATTTTACCTCAGACCTCTGAATAAACATTCCTGGTAGAAAGAGGTGCCAAAGAAGCAGTGTGAAACTGGTGCTCACCAGGGCTGGGGGGACACTTTCAGAGCCAGTAGGGTGAATGTACAGTGTCTGACTTAGAAGATCAACTTAAGAAGAGGATTCCTTAGTTTCCTATGTACCAGATTCAGATGGGCTCCATTAGGTGATTCAAGCAGATCTGACCAATTAGCTCTCCTAAATTGCTTTCTATAAAGTTCAGCCACTACCCATTGACTCTATATGAAGAAACTTGATATCCCCACAGCATCTCTATCCCACTGAATGTTTCCTGGAAGAATGCTGAATATTACTGTTATCTTCCAAGGATTATTTTTGGTATCTCTTTGCAGTACTTTGGTAAGTCATAGAATCATAGCATTATAAAATGGTATGAGTTGGAAAAGGACCTTTAAGATCACCTTGTCCCAGCTCCTCTGCCATATGCAGGGTCACCTTCCACTAGACCAGGTTGCTCAAAGCCTCATCCAGCCTGGGGTTAAACAGTTCCAGGGAAGGGACATACATAGCTTTTCTGAGTTATCTGTGCCAGTCTCTCACCACTGCCACCGGAAAGAATGTGTTCCTAATGCCTAAACTAAATCTACCCTCTTCCAGTTTAAATTCATTACTGCTTATCCTATCACTACCTTGTAGCTTTACCCTTGTAAAAAGTCCCACTCCTTCTTTCCTGTATCTTTCACATACTGGAAGGGTACAATAAGGTCTCCCTGGAACCTTCCCTTCTCCAGGCTGAACTATCCCAGCTCTCTCAGCCTGTCTTCATAGGAGAGGTGCTTCAGCCCTCTGATCATCTTTATGGCCCTCCTCTGCACTCATTCCAACAGCTCCATACAGGCCCCAGAACTGGACACAGTAGTACAGGTGGGGACTCAGCAGAGTTGAGTAGAGGGAAAGAATCACCTCTCTCAACCTGCTGACTCTCTTGCGGGGCTGCAAGCACACATAAAGATGCACAGGAGGTATTTTGGGGTAGAAAAGGAAATCCATTCACTTCAAACTAGAACCTCCGAAGAAAATACAAACTGATTTGGCATGTACCTCCTGGGCAATATTCTGCATGGCTGAAGCCATAGAATTCAGCAAGCTTAACACAGTTACAACAAATAATCACAAAAATGCATATATTCCCATTGGTCCATTTTTTAAAATCTCCTTGTCCTCTGTCACCTCACTACCGTCATACGAATTTTAAATTTTTTAATGAAATATTATAACATGTAAGACTTAGTACTAGCTATGCCCATGCTGAGAAAATAGGCATTAAAAGTAACCTTTGACTTTTTGAAAACAGTTCTTTCATTATATCTGAACAGCCTAATAAATTATTCTGTATCAGGGAGTAGCATTTTGGATCGGAATCAATGACCTTGCAGACCACTCTACATAAATTAAAACTTGAGAGTAATTTTCAAACCTAGCCTTCTGCTGTGCCCATTTTGTATCTCTGATCAGGAGATAACAATGCACCAGTCCAGGCAATCACAAGAGAATAGTGGAAAATTTCTGCTTGTTTCATGGCAGTAGTAACTAATTGTGCTACTAAGTAGAGCAGGACATATCCAGAGCAGGCTGTTCCTGGGGCATATGTGAGTTGGGATAGAGGCTCTAAGAACGGCAGAAGTGGGAGGGGTGTAAGAAAAGTAAATAAACTGTGGAAAAGCATAAGAGATTCTGTAATGTATGCAGTAGATGACAGCAGTTTTCTATGTGTATAGTATGGCACAGGGTACTTTAAGGAGGTAGCAGACTGGAAAGTGTCTTATCTACGAGACTCTTCACAGCTGCTAGAGCATACCCATGTTGTCTGTGTGGGGAGAGGAACCTGCTGTACAGTCCATAGCATACAAGATGTTACCAGCAGGAACTCCATAGTTCATAGCTTGAATGAAGTCCAAAGCTGTGTGTTCATTCTACAACTACGCAGGTTAGGAACGAATAACACTATAAGATGATCACCTAATGCTCTCTCTTCAGAGCAGAGCTTGGTCCCTTCCATTTCTCAAACATATGCTTCATTTTCAGAACATAACTCCCTTATTCCCATGCAAGACTGTAGGAGGTCAGGGAACAGTAAATCTCAGTTGTTCACAAATGGATTTTCAGTGCAGCAGAACCACGTCTGCTCTTGTGTCATGAAAGATTTTTCCATTTTTACATAAAAATTAAGATTTTTTTACATTAAATGCTCCAGTAAAATGAAAAATGATAGCAATAAAACTCATTAGAAACGTCCATACATGTCACAGAAACCTTTAAGAGAAGGACAGTCATTCTGCATGTATCTCCATTTTGTTCCCAGAATAGGACCCAAGATAAACAGTAAATATCTACTTTTCATGTAGCTTTTCAAAGTTGTTCCTGCAATTATGAACAAAAAATATGCATAGAGTTCTAAAACATTCTAATTTGAGGCGTAATTCTCTACACTTAGCCTTTGCATCTCATGGTTGTATTTCAGCTGTGAGATCAGCCTTGACAGTATAATGCAGAACATGGAAAACGATATTGCCTGGTCTCTGAGAATGTAGAAGAGTATAATTCCTTATTTCTCATCACTAATCTGCAAATGTAAAATTAAGATGCAAAGGTATTGTCAGGAGTGAATGTCCAGTGTTTTCAAATACTGTAGAGAAATCTCCTAGGGTGAAACTGGGTTATATTTCCTTTGTCTGTAGGAAAGAGCAGCTTTTGTGATTAGTGCTTCCAAATTCAAAGTCATGAAAGGAAATTCACATATGAATAGTTCAAAGGGTCTACAATGTCCATCCATTTGAATAGATTTGGGGTCTAGGAGGTTTTATGTTTTTGCTGTTGTTCTTGTAATGCACTATCACTTCTGGCATGACTTCAGAACATAGATAGTTCTGAGCCCAATGGGAACAGGAAATATATATTTTTTGATACAGTAGTTTAGATACGGACTGCTTAGTGGTCAAATTCCTCTGTGTAGTATGTGTTCCATCTTGCAGTGTTGATTGTTATTATATATCATCTATCAAGATAGCACCAATTAGAATTTTTAAGCTTTTAAACTACTGTTATAAATTTAGACTCTGCTGGATGTCAGAAGATTTTTTTTTTTTTTAAAGAAGTAGTTGTCTCCTGGGGGGACAATTTAAAGTTACCTGAAAGAAAACGAGTGTGTTAGTATGCTTACCAAAGGCATGCAGTTCTTCACTTGGCAGTGATGATCAAAGAAAAATTGGAGGACAAGTTACCAAATGCCAGGTCTTGTATAAAATTGAATCTTGAAGGAAATTTCTTGTCTTAGGTTGAAGTGATTATTTTGAAAGTGACTCTTGAAGCTCATTTTTGCAACTAACTCAAAGATATACCTAACTAGAAGCAGAAGTTCAGATTCTCTTCTCAATAAATAAGCAAAATAGTAATTGAAAGACAGTCAAATGTGCTGTTTGTTAACAAATTAATGGAAGTTTTGCTCTATTAATGATCTTTTTTAAAAATTTTAAACAGCAATGTGATTATACAATCTATTATGTAGCAATTATAGTTTCTGTATATTATAGCTTATCCTATAACACTGCTATCTTTACTGTGCTATTCAAATCAATTAATGAATGGAAAGAATCTGGGAGAGCATCAGTCTGAGCAAATTGCATTGAGTTGGTGGAATGAGCAGGTAAAACATAGCGAAGAATTCACAGAGACATAGCTCTCTCCTTTGGTGGAAGTATTTTCTCCTGCTTGGTCTGTTAAGCATAGAATTACCAAATAGTTCTTTTCAAACTGGCAAGCTGTTACAGGCAGTGCAGGCAGTGTCCCCCAGAGATTGATATTGGGCCCCTCACTGTTTAATATCTTCATAAGTGATCTGGATGTTGGTATCAAATGCACCCTGATGAAGTTTGCAGATGACACCAAGCTGAGTGGGGAAGTAGACTACGGAAGGGAGACCCACGCTTCAGGAAGACAGAGACAGGCTGAACGACTGCTCTAACAGTAACCTTACAAAGTTCATCATAACTAAATGTAAGGTCTTTCATGGGAATGTAATGGGAAAGTATAACCCAGGAGAGAAGAACAGTCTTCTAGGATCCACCTTGCTGGAGAGCAGATCTGTGGTAAGGGACCTGGAAGACAGCAAGCTCAACATGACGAAACAGTGTGCTGCAGCATCGAAGATTCATAGAATCACAGAATTATAGAATCACCATGGTTGGGAAGGACTTTCAAGACCATTGAGACCAGCAGTTACTTCTACACTACCTTAATGAATAAATCATCTCCTGAAGTGCCACATCTATTTGTTTTTTGAATACTTCCAGGGATGGTGACTTCAGCACCTCCCTGGGCAACCTGTTCCAATGCTTCATCATTTTTTTAGTGAAGACATTTTTCCTTATATCCAACTTGAACCTCCCCTGGCTCAGCTTGAACCCATTATCTCTTGTCCTGTCACTAGTCACTGGGGAGAAGAGGCCAACCTCACTACAGCCTCCTTTAAGGTAGCTGTAGGGAGGAATCTCCCCTCAGTGTCCTCTTCTCCATGCTAAACAGCCCCAGGTCCCTCAGCCTCTCCTCATAAGACCTGTTCTCCATACTCCTAATCACCTGCTCTTTGCACCCTTTCCTGCACCTCTATGTCCTCTCCTATACTATGGTGCTCAAAAACTGCTAGTACTAAAAGTGAAGCCTTACCAAGGCTGAGTGCATGGGTAAGATCACCTCCCTGGTGCTGCTGGTCACACTGTTCCTGATACAGGCCAAGATGGCTTTTGCTTTCTTGGCCACCTGGGCACACTGCTGGGTCATGTTCATCTGACTGTCAATCAACTCTCTCCAGCCACTCCTCCCCAAGCCTGTAGGGCTGGTGGGGGTTGCTGTGGCCAAAGTGCAGGACCTGACATTTGGCCTTATTGAAATTCATATTGTTGGCCTTGGCCCATTGATCAAGCCTGTCTAGATCCCTCTGCAGTGCCTCCTTACCCTCAGGCAGATCCACACTTCCAGCCAGTTTATTGCTGTCTGCAAAGAAAGCCACAGGATGCTGGGTTGCATTAATAAGGGCATTACCAACAAAGATAAAGAAGTCATTATCCCACTCAGTGCTTGTCAAGTCACACTTGGAACACTGTGTTCAATTCTGGTCCCTGCTATACATAAAAGAAGTGGACAGTCTGGAGAAAGTCCACACACAGGCCACAAAATTAACAAAACTCTGTGAAACCCAAAGTACAGGAAAAGGCTGAGAGAACTGAGTTTGTCCAACCTAGAGAAAAGAAGACTTTTGGGGGATCTTATTGCAGTGTTCCAGTACTTAAAGGGTGGCTACCAAGAAGATTGAGGCTCTCTTTTTACAAGGATTCACATGCAAAAGATGAGGTATAGTGGGTGAAAGTCACTCCTCACTTTGATAAGGTGCTGGGACATAGCACCTAAACCATGTTCCTAGAAAGGTTGGACCAGATCCTTGCAGTTCGTCCCCACCTGGCATTCTGTGATTCTATGGAATTATGTGACACTATTGCACAAACCCCTTATATTAATGAACAGAGCAATATAGCATCCTTCTCTGGTTAGACAATGGCCCAGTCTGGCACTCAGAGACCCCTACTCATTTATTCTCCCTTCCATCACATCTTGGCTACATTGCAGTAACTGTGATGCACTGCAGTAAGAGCATCCAGCTTCATGTGGGAATTTCCATATAACCAAGTAAAACTGTAGCTTATTTTCTCAAAACCAGAGGAGCAGATCATAGGTTCTGTTGTTTTACATTGGTTTTACTGGGAAGATACTTACCTGCTGCTTCTCAAGCAAAGGCATGGTTAATGAAGTCTATCAGTGTCTTCTACCCTAAAAAAATGAATGTGTCAATGATAACATACATCACATTATATCTGGAAAATAAAAATTTCCAGCATTTAATCAACAGCAAAGTAGAGAGTTTTTATCCAAATACATCTAATCAGACTTTCCCATGCTTCAGCCTTTCCTTGTGTATCAAGTGTGAGTATGGACTAAACTGAGGTGTCTGTGCAGAGGGGCAGAGTCCCTGGGCACATGACTTAATACACCAAAATATCTATGTAGCTACATCCACAAATTAATATGAATAGTAATTTATGGTGAAAATAGTTTATAAAAATACTCCTCCTTGTCTTTAACAAAAACAACTGATCACTGAGTTTGTCCATGTGAGTAAGGAATTTCCTGATAAAGCCTGTAAAGAGGATAAATAAATAATAAATATGAACACATCATAAAAGTGGCAGGTGAGTGATTGTGCAAAACTATCTACAATATCAAAACTGCCTCTAAGTGTTATATAATGTTCCTCTCCTTGCTCAAAAATAGCAGATGAGACTCTCCTAAAGCACAAGCTCCATCCAAGCAGCTGGTGCTGTGAACTCTGGGCACTTTTGACTCACATCCTAGGGTGCTGACCATGCTGGCAGCTATCACAAGGGCATGGTAGAGACCTTGGGATAGAAAAATATCAGAGAAGAGACTCAGTCGTGAGCTTCTTTCCTTACCAATAGAATTTATGAGTCACTTGTTCCCAAGCAATTAAGAAATAACTTTCTTTCCCTAGGTTGTAGGGATGCCCCCAGTCTTGGGCTTGTTTGATAGGATTCTTCATGTTGAAATGGATTTAGATATTGAGTCACTGTAGCAGATGTTATTTTGATCCTGCACAATGAGGACTGCCAGGACAAAGCAAAGCTATCAGCAAACATTAATACTGCTGACAATTTACTTTATGAGCCATAAATGATAGGAAAAGCAAACAGTGCGAAATGTAAACATCCATAATTTAACCCAATTTATTCTAAAGTGTTTCTTCAGTGATTCAGAGTTTTTATGCTCTTAGTATAAAATAAAAGGAAAAATGTTCAATCTGTCATCCTGCTTTTAGCATTTTATTTTGCAGCCTTTAAATGGTGAGAATCTTCTGATATTATCTATGTTTTGAGAAAGAGCAGGTACTAAATACTTGCTGAGTTAAAAGTAGTATTTTAGGAAATTAATATAGGTATAATAATGTTTCTTTAATTCTCTTCTGGAATGAAGAAGTTCTGTACAATCTAAACGTGAATTTATGCTGATCACAATGAAGTTTTCAAAAATCTGTTTTCAAGAAACTCTTCCCCCACCCAACCTCCACCAAACCCAAACAAGTTCTTTACATTTGAGATAATGTGTTTTGTCAGGCTTGGGTCCAATGCCAATTTGATCAGGTTAGAAGTCTTTGGTAAAGGGTTTAATAACAAAACCTGACAGAGCCAGGTGTCATTATATTTAACTCTTGGGCATTATATAACATCAAAAGGAATATCTGCATTCTCCAACAGAGGCTTTGTTTAAAAAATCTGTATCATGTATGTGTTTAGAACAATTTTTAATCACACCCCAAGAACACTATTTTGGCTTTGGAGGAATATTTGGCAGGATATTTTATTGGTTTAAATGCATCCATGACTGACATAAATTACTATAATAAATGTTCCATCATTTTCCCTCTGGTTATAGAAGGGAGAAATAATATCTATGTTCCCCTGTTGCATTATATAAAAGGTTGGATAATCACAAATGAATGTTGGAACAATTCTTAGTACTGGCTCAAGGGCTTTCAGGACGGTGCTGCCTTGCATGTTTAGATTCTGTGCGATGGCTTTAGGGCCAGGCTTGGTACAAGGCTACAAGAAAGAGTCCCCTCATTTACTCCACTCCACAATTACTGATATGCAACAGGCATATCAGCTATTAATGGTAGTACTGAAGAAATTTCCCCAAGAGATGCTGAGCTCTCTGGACTTATTTCAGTCCAGGACTTGCTAACAGTCAAGCTGAGGGACTCACTGATTTCAGTTTCTCTATCCTGACTAGCAGGACAGCACATCCATGCAGTTCAGGAAACTTGGACCTATTAGGCCTTCAGTAAAATGCTTGCAAAAATACACAGGAAAAAATCAGGAAGAAAACATCAAGGGTGGATGGGAAACAGAGATTTGGTTGATGTAAAACAAGACTATCTGAGAAGGAACAAATGATGGAGAAAGGACTGGGAAACTACTGGTACGCCCATGAAGTATGCATTGTGAAAGTAAATGTGGAGTTGTTTACATCTGAGTACTTGACACCTGTATTGTGACAAAATACGAATTATGAGACTGATGGGAAAAGAAAACTGACAGCCACTCCTGTGGCAGATTAGGAAGTGCTAACAACTCACTTTTTATCTGTATTTCATTAAGACAGACTATGTTGAAAAGGAAATCTTATTTATAGTTTTATTTCCATAGAATAAATTTACTGCAAAATCTAATGAAAACAAAACTTGACTAGTTTTCCTGGTATTTAGGAAATACTTGATTCCCGGGGCACTGACTCAGTTGTCTCATGGGGGAAGATCTTACATGCAAGACTGGGTGTGTATGATAGGAATAGGAAGCACACAAATAGTAACGCCAGGTATAGTCTCATGCAACTACACTGTCAGCTTGTTCAGGTATTTCTAGTGACTGAAAACAATAAAATCAACATCTTAACATGGTTTACATTTCAACTGGACGAATGCTGTTGTTGACATGCAGGGAGGATGCAGCCACATGGCAGCCCAGGCTTTGCTTTGCATATCCTGGCAATGGCTTCAGTGGCAAATGTGGTCGTGATCATATGCAGGGATCACAATCTGCAGAGACCAAAAGATGATTTTCACAAATATAGAATTCAGATTTGGTTGTACATTGATAATGTACAGTCATTGAGAAAAAAATTGTAAATCATGCCTTATAACAGATAGACATTAGAGAGACAATATAAACAACTTCTAATGAGACTGTCTCTTATGAAAACACAGTACTAAATGTGGATGGAAGCTAAAATTTCCGGTCTATGAGCAATTCAGACAGTACTAAAATGTTTGTTCCAATTTGAATTGGAAGAGATAGGGCTTTCCAGTGGAGCAAAATCTTTCAAATACTAAAATTTATGACTCATGGAGCATTTGATCTTTACTATGTCAGATGCTGATAATGTTGATGATGCTGAACAGTGGGTTTTGGGAGTGTAAAAACTGATTATGTTAATTGTTCAAATGAATTATAAACTGTGGGATTTTTGCAATGTTAAGTCAATAAAAATATTAATCAATGGTCAACTTGTAGTCCTTACATTGTCAGTGTTATATTTTCCTTTACTGAAACAGAAATACTATTGTGATCTAATTAGATTGAAAATATCAATCAGCATGTTCCAGTGAAATGTTTCCTTTCCAATGAAACTCAACTTCCCTATGGAGAGAAACCATTGCACTGGATTTCTGATCATCTGTACACACCAGAAAGCAGCTGGATGATTCACTAACATGTGTGCCTGCTGCAGAGACTGCCAAAGGAACAATACTCTGAAGTGGGACATTTATTGCTCTTTTAACTGCTATTTTATTGTTAGCTTTTAGAACCCATGTTATGTTCAAACTCTTCTGACTGTATTGCTTGGTCAGCTTCTGCAGAAAAGTTAAGTCAGTGGACTACCTTTCAAAACTCAATTATCTTATTTTAGAACTAGGAATACATAAAAGACAGTTCACAAATACAGCAGGTCATGAACAAAAATACATGCTGAATGGAAGAAAAAAGTGGAGAAAAGGCACCGAGTGATTGTGTTAGCATAGTTCCAGAGAGGTGTTCCTTTTAACCCAAGAAAATCTTTTCTTTTAATTTTTTTCATCCTAAAGTTAGTGAGAACAGGGACCAATTTCAGGACTACTCATAAAATGCTGCATTCCTAATTGTTTGTTTGGTTTTTTTTCCTTAAATATATATATATGTATATATATATATATATGAATAAGGTGAAGACCCCCAGGAAGATCATCCTAATTGAGTTACAAGTAAGAATGAAATACGTGTAAAAAATGGAAGAAAGCGGAATTGTGTAATGTAGGGAAGCAGAGACTAAGATAAAATATAAGAAATGTTCTGAAATACAGAAAGATTTTAGGGGGGAAGGAGGGAGAGAGGAAATGAATTATTCCAGGTTGCCTTGGGGACCGGAATGGTTATGATGGACTTAACTGCCATATAGTAGATTCATATTACATACCATGGACAGATTTTTGAGAACTGAACAAAGCAGTGGAAAGATTTTTGTGGGGAAACTGCAGATATTCCATGATTGAAGGCTTGTAAGAATCTGTTGCACAGATGCCATGGACAGCATAACATGATCCTTGCAGAATCCTTCCCCTTCTTGTCTCCATCCATAATTCTGTGATTCCAAAATATAGTGGTGGCTGGCTGCTTCTAAGTGTAATAAGGATTAAGGTACTGAGTTCTTCTGCTTACTCTTTTTTCAGTCTGGCTCTTTAGTTTCCTAGAAAATAAAACAAGACCCAGTCTGACACAGATTTTGGTTCAGAGGTCATCTTTAAAGGGCATTTAAAAGAAAAAAAATGACGACAGGAGAAAGCACAGTAAATCATAACTCCTGCATGCTAGATAATGTCAGCTTGTGTGTTTCAGCAGCAGTTGCTATAGCACAGACATCAGGACTGAGAGTTGAGCATGACTGCAGTCATAACACTTCTGCATCTTCCATGGGCTGTTGTGACTGCCCATATTTAATCAGAGCTCTGAGCCAAATCAGAGAGCAGATGGCCACCACTCCCCTTTGGCTTAAATACTGCTTTGCTAGCTTGTGTCCAAATAACTCAAGGTGTATGGAAAGCAGATGTGAGGTTGGCCTTACCCTCTGGTTTCGGTGTGCCCTGCCTGTATAATCCCATTATAAACCAGGTGCTGGAGCCAACATTTTCACTGGTTATGGGTATTTTTCCTGGTTTTGGGGGACAGCATAATTTGGTTTGGGGAGATTCATTACATGTTAAATTCATAATATGAAAGGATTTGTAAGGTGTTGTTATATGTATAGTGTTGTTATATATGTGTCGTGTTATATATATGTTTAGTGTTGTTGTATGTAAGGTGTTGTTACTCTTATCCTGATTACCTCACTGTGAACTGGGTTGCACATTTGGAATTTAGTATTTTAGGCAAACAAATTATTTTTTTATTTCAGTTCTACAGTGTTGTATCTACTATGTACTTGCCCTGTAAAATAGAATATAATATTTCTAAGGCCTACATAGTGTAGATAAGTTCCTTAAAAGTTTTTTTTAATATTTTGCTTTTTGTTTTGCTATTTGGCATATATAATCTTTAGCAAGAATGAAAGATTTTGTTCTAAGCATCAGAGAAGGAATGCCTTGGTTTCAATTTATAATGATCACAGAAGTTGAAAATTTCTGCTTACCACTTGGTAATTACATAGACATACTCTTTAAAAACAATTAGCACCACTATGGAAATGTAAAGATACTTAGATGCTGAAAACTGAGCTCTTCCAAATTCAAGAAAGCCAGGTGTTCAGGAAGGCCAGATTTGATTAGGAATCAGAACAATTATGTTCTACAGTCTAATAAATATTCAGTCTAATAAAAGGAGCTGACTAGATACTGAAGAAAATTCCTGGAGTTAGTAATCTGTGTTCCAGGAAGGTTGGTTATTGATCAGAAATTGCAGTGGAAATGTGTATCTCTATAAATATCAAAAGCCCAAAACTCACGTGTTTATTGATTTAAAGGCAGTATTTTGGAAATCACTGAAAGAACTAATTCTGGAGAAAATTAGGCCAGAGGTAATTATCTGGTGGCAAACAGGAAGGACAAATTTTGAGAATTCCAAATAGATATAGGTGGACATATTTGCTAAGCTAGTAAACAATCACTTGCCTGTCTCAACAAAATTAGCTAGATTTTAGTCAGCATTCACAGGCTATAAAGGAAAAATGCCTACCAGCTGGAATTTACTGCTTCAAATCGGAAGAGTGTTGCTCTAGGTGTTTGTGCAGCCACGTAGGTACCACTGCAACCAGGAGCTTTACAAACTGATGCAACAGAGCATGGCTAGGAGAAAGGCTGCTGTGCTTCAGAGAGACCAGGGCTGGACCAGGTGACTCCCTCTTCATTTCAGTACTTAGTGCAGCTGAGCAAAGACAGTTTCTTTGCATCCAGTCTTTTCTTTGTTTTTAAATGCATCCAGAGAAGGCAGGAAGAGTAACTGAGTGTATTGTTCCTGATTGTACAAGCCAGCCTGATGAAGAGAATCTTATTAAATCATTAGAATAACATTTAGAAGCTTAGCCACGACTCAGTCTCATCACAGTGATTTAAATAAACATCATTTTCCTGTTTCTTGCACTCCAGCAATCAGGAGCAGGTGCTGGTTCTCTGCAGGGACTCGTAACCTCATTCCTTGTTGTGCTCTTTATTTCTATTGGAACAAGTATCTGCTTTAATAGTGAAATAATTCGTACAAAGCTGGAGGCTGTTCTTTGAGTGTACAGAGTCTGAAGATTGTCTGTCTATTGCCTGATACTAATTATTTTCTCACTTTGTCTTGGCACTTTGCTCTAGTAATGAATGTTTACCTTTAATTCCCTGCTGGCTATGATGAGGAAGAAATGGGCATGCAGACAAGATATCAGTAGCAAAGGAAATATATCAAATTAACTGCATTCCATAAGCAAATTAATTTCATTAGCATATTAAAATTACTGTGACTCAAATAGATATAAGCCTGCTGAATTTGGATCTCTTTTGTAAACCCTCTCCTGCTTGACTGACTGGATATTTTGGTTCATGTCCTATATTACATGGTAGAAACTGGATTCACACATGAAACCTGGAGACCTGGCTTTGGTGCCAGAAAGCCTTACTCAGCCCAGTTTTACCAGCCAGTTCCCTGATTCTGATCTTTTCACTCATGTTTTGCTTTGCTTCTGTGAAGAGAGAGTGACAGGTCTTCTTTTTCTCAGTTGACAGTATTGATGAAATAAGCCTAAATAAGAAAAAGAGCATGCATTAATGTTAAATAAATATAAAATTAATAAGAAGAGTAACATTCATCTTTAAGATACAACAGTTAGTTTTTTCAAAGTAGGAAATACCACGCTCATCAGAGATTTTTGTCCTATTTGCCATCAATGTACTTTCCTAAATTACATCCACTTATGTAGTACATCACTAATTTATAACTGCTTTTTACAGATTGGATTATTATATTGAAATGAGAAATGTCAAAGGGGGAGTTGTAAGACATTATGCTCTGTGGCAAGATTGTAGATGCAGTAATACCTAAGATGACTTAAACCCTTGATAAACAGACATGCTTCTTAGATCCCAGACTGAATTTTTTTTATGCATAACAAAAAGCCCTATTCCTTATTCTTCTGTTAGACTCAAACTGTGGAAATGCACATTCTTTAAAGCTAGAGAGAGAAAACTTCATAATTACTATGCTGCCACCTATTCATCTTTGAATCATTTTCATGGATGCAAAGCCAGAACCAGAATCCCTGGTAAAATCACAGCCTTGTCAAATCCAGGTGCTTTACTGAATTTTACCCCTTCTCCCTTGTTTTGTGGCAAGGAATTTTGGTTGCCAATGTAAAATATGCCAGGATAGAAAATGATCAGTGTTGTCCTCCAGAAATTCCATACAAGAAAGGCTTTGACAGGAGAGAAGCTCAAGCACTCCAGTTATAAAGTGAAAGTTGTCCAGGCCATAGTCATCAGCTGACTTGCTGCTTCAGGGTGATGTAAGGGGTGGGATTTGCCCTGCTGTATTTACATCTACTGGTAATCTAGTCGGGTAAATATGATGCAAATTTGTCCCAAGGACTTGTCAAAAAGCAGATCATAGAACTGCTTAGAGCCCCAGATGGAGCAAAACATGGATTTGGAAAATGGACACAGCATAATCTTCTGAGTTCAGTACAGCCTCCTTAGATCTTCCCAAACACAGAATGAAAAATGGAGGCAACCAAAACCAGGCTGATTTCAGGCACATCATAATGTTTACTTAGCAACACCCACATAGATTTGACTTGATACTTCTGTCTTGGAAACGGCACTGCTTCAGCTGTCTGGTAGAGGTGCTAGTGAAGCTGTTTTCTTTAAGATTTGTTATGGAGGAAACACATTACTGATCCTTATATTACATATGGGTCAATGACAAAAAACAAACTATGGAAGAATTTGGTACAGCTGTCATAAGACATGCATTAAAATTACAGTATGTGTTTTTAAATTGAAGAATTATTCAGATTGAAAAATACCTGCAAAGATGATAGCTATATGAGTGCAGAGAGATCTGATAGCTTTTGAAAGTACACCAGTAAAGAAAATTTTCTTTCTCTATCAAATTAAACAGTCCAATGGCACTAAGTGAAAATATACCACTTGTAATATCACTTCATAAAATGAGTAATATAACACTTCACTTGTTAGATTTTGTATCTGAGTGCTTCATTTCAAATTAATTTTAGTTTGTCTATAAAATTAACAGATAATCACTGGAGAAACAACAGTAAGGTGGTTTAAATCAACACCTGAGCAAAAGTCTATAAGCTAGTTTAAGACTGAAGAAACAGTGATGTAGTGTTTTCTCCCTTGATGTTTGTGATTTTTTCAGCTGAATTTATAAATCCACTCACAGAGGAGCTGTGGCTGGTCATTGCAGGACATTTTGTGAACAGGATGATGCTACCTGACCTGAGAAAGTCTTGAGAAAGTTCTGGGTCCCAAGTAAAAACAGTAACTCAATAAGAGATACTGAATGCCTCCTCTGTGGTACGCTGGACTGCATTTTTCCTGTTTTTCCATTTCTCTGTTGACTAAAATATTCCACCACAATGCTCCGTTCAAGTTGGGCAGACATCTCTACAGCTGTGTTGCTGCTGTTGGACTGAGTTCTCATGGTCTGTCTTCTGCTTCTGTGTCTGAAAAAATACCAAGAGGGAATTGGGGGAAAACAAACAAACCAACCAACCAACTTATTTTCAGAAACTACTTGTGTTACTGTGTTTGTGGGATTATTAATTAATATTTTCATGTTAATTGTACCCAACTGTGTAGCAGGTAGTCAGATTAGAAAGCTTAAAATAAACCCTTAAGCACTGAAATTTCAAATACTGAAAAATTGTACTGAAATTTATTCTCTGAATAAATGAAAAAAAAATTCTGAATAAAACTGAAAAATATTCTCTCTCTTTGGTACATTGGAGCCACAACCAGAAAAGTTCATCCTAAGCCAGGATGACACTAATTTCAGCGAAGTTTTGAAGGCATTTTCAGTACATTTTTCAAAATACTGTGGTATAGAGGACATTAGATTGTAAAACTGACAGATGTCTCTGGTTTGAAATGCACTGTAAAATAAATGCAGCTATGTGTTATGCCTGATGCAAGAAATCCCTTTTTTTCTTTTGGTTTTTGAATAATATTTTTTTTTTTTAATACAATAATAACTGGTAATATCAGGAGATATGGAAACAGTGGTGGAATAGTATTTCCAATGAGGGTTATAAAGAGAAAAAAAGCCAATAAAACTGAATTAGTCAGAGTTGTTTTAACAGGGATGTAGACATATTGCAAGTGGAACAGATGTCTATGGACAAAGACAGGTGGCTAAAAATACTCCTCAGACTCATAGAAGGAAGACAGTGATTGGAAATATCAGTTAGAGAGGTCAAAGTATAGCCATAGCATATGTATTTATTGGAACAACCTGCTCATTTATTCTTTGTTTAAGTAGGCAAAGGAAAACTTATCTTTTTCTAGGAGTCTTGGGCTGACTAAATATGAGCTCATTTAGTTTAACCTAACTGGAGGATAAAAATAGTCTATTAGGTATGGGTTTGGCACCCAATCAGACAGACTGAGGTTTCCTCAACTCTACCCTGTGAAGCACTTGAAAAAAAGGCCACTTTCCATCTGAAAGCAGCACCACTAGGTCAGTGTGGCACAACACTGTGGCAATACTCTGATGAGAATCTGGATAGTGGGAGAAGGGGGAGAAGTTAAGCTAAACTCACTTAAACTTTAAGTACTTGAAACTCTGAACCTTACCTGTGCACATGGTGATGACAGAGCTGTCAACAACTCTGCTAGTTACAGCCCAGATGCTGATGACACTTTATCTCTACAGTCCCTGCTTTCATCCTTTTCCTTCTAATTCTTACCTTTTTCATCACTTGTCTCTGCTTCTACCTCCTATGTTGTTATCTTTTCCTTTTTAGAAAAGCTGTGTATTTAAAAGAATCTTTCACATGTTAACATTAAGTTATTGACACTGAAAGCTAGTTGTAACTGCTCACTTATGGTCTGATCCCTGTTCCCATTATCTCTGTGTATTCAAATATAGTAAAAATAATTTTCCTTAGTTTTGCACAGCCCCAGGAGTGGAATGACACTGAATTAACAAAGAGACATCTATTCAGTTACACTCGAAGCATTTTCCCAATATTCTGATAAACAATGAGGCAATACAAGATGAATTTTCCTACAGAAATCTGGTTTCTGTTGGATTAATTTTTATGGATCCCAAATCAATATGTTTATGAGAGGGAATTACATCTGGTCTTGAAGAAAACATGTTATTTCTTAAGGGAAAAAGTATTTCAGGGTAGTTTAAGGTGACTAGGATAATTTTCTCTTTAGCTCTGGAGGTGGTAACTTAGTCCTACATTTTTGGATGTATTTGCTATGGAATTGTTAGTGTTCCATACTGGGTTTGGGGTTTGTTGTTTGTTTTTCTTGAAGGTGGGTGGAGCGTTTCATGAATGCCTTATTTAATAACCCTCTTTAGTGACAAATGATGGTAAATTTGGACAACAGTAGATAATCAATGCTCCACTGGAAAGCACTGTCTTTCAAAATGCTTCCGATGGCCTCTAGAAAACCATAAGAGAAATGCTTGTGTGGCACCATTGGGGTGTTATTCCCTATGGTTCTCATGCAAGTAGACACAGGCTGGAGCTCTACTCAGACTGGGAAGGTGCCAAATGGGTAAAGCTACTGTTTCACCTCCTCCACAGATGCTCTCTGAGTGATTCATCTGGCACCAGAACTGCATCTACAGTCTTTTACATCCATCTATATTATTCAGAAACAATGGGCATGTTGAAAAAGAATTTTAATCTTTTCTTCTAAAAATATAGGGATATATACATATCATGTAGTTAAATGTTAATAATATAGCTCTTTGTATTGTGTTTATTACTTCTGTGCTGGTTCAGAGTCCAACAGTATCTTTTTAAGTGGAGTGTAAAGACTGGTTTATCACATTGCATTCTTCAGCAAAAATGCATGTATTTAAAAATATTCTTCCATTTCTTAACTTATTTCATTGTAGCTTTGTTATATCTTAGCTATTATTTCAAGACAGAAAACAGTGTCTGGAACACAGTGTCTTTAGTGCTAATATACTGAAGAACAGAACAGAATCAGAAGAGAATACTTGAGCAGAAGTACAAATTTTAGGGGAAGGACACGATCAAAACCCTACACATTTTCTTTTTAAAAAGATGGTGATAAGGAAATAGAGATTTTCCCTTCAAAACAACTGATCAGATTTTTTAAAAGGATATTCTTTTAACTATTAGTGGTTTTGTTAATTGTTAGGATGAGACCTAATTCAAGTAGTGAGAGGCACGTTAATAACAGATAATTCTCTTTTCAAAAGGACAGACTTCTTAATCTGCAAAGTGGGTTTAAACCTCTGCATGCAGAGGAGAGATTTGGACCAGAGGAGCGCCCATGGTAGGAAACCCCATACCCAACAATTAAATAGTAGAGCATGTCACAATGCTAATTTTACAGTAAAATACTTTTTAATGACCAGAGATTAATTCAGAGGAACTTAAAATGGGGCTGGGTGTGGGGGAGAGGGGGCGTTGCTGTTTTGTGTTGGGGGTGGTTATGAAGTAAATAACTATTGATTCGTGGATGTAATTAGGAAAACACAGCTGCTTCTCAGGAAAATGGGAAACATCCTGAACACAGAGAGAACCAATATTTTTGAGTCCTCCCTCAGGGGTGGTTATTTAGGAAATAGGGATCCTAGAAAAGATTCTCTGTTCTATTTATTGAGTAATGTCATAAATGTTTCTGTAACCATGTGTGGAGGGTTTGGACCTGAGTTTCTGAGGGTCTCTCTCCAGCTGACAGTGACAGAGTCATCCCTCTCTGGGATGCATTCCCCAGTTGTGTCCATAGTAATGTTCCCACTGCAGAAGGTGGTGAAGAAGGATGTCAGTAGTTGTTTCTGTAGTTTACATGGTAGGTGTACTTTTACAGACAGACGTCTCACTCTCCGGTTGAAAAGAATATCTATATAGAGAACAGAGGAACATCTTTTTAATTGGCCGGTGTCCTCTAGAGTAAAGATTAAGTACAGCATTTCCACTCCAAATAAGGAATTAATTTAATCTACTGCTCAAAATTCATTGCAGGCAGATGAATTTGTTTTCAAAACATAAGTCTAATAAGATGTGTGACTTTGAACTATAGCATTTCAGGTTTGGAATATAGACGAGAAAACTGGTCAAATAATATGACTGCAGAGGGAAAGAGAATGGAGAAAAGAAAAGTCAGTATATTAGTGGTGCTTTTGAAGGGTTTTTAGTGTGGAATCCTATTCTAAAAACTTAGCGAATCAAGAACTAAATCTTACATGATAAATAACTGGCATCAAATGCCCTTTTAATAACTGCAGATGAACATTTTTTAAAAACACTGTGTGTGAATAATGATAATATCCAAGACATTTGCTTAACCTATCACATCATCCATAACCTAAATGATAAATAATTTTTATCTAGAGAAACACCACCTGTATTAATCCACTAGAAAATGAGAAACCAGGAAAAAAAAAATGTTCATATCAGTGTTACGTAGGAAAGTTAGCTGATTTATTAAATTATCATTATTTTCTTGCAAAATGCATCCTGTATGTCTTTCTATGGTCCCTTTCCTACCCAATGTCTTTATTTTTTCTGTCTCATATTGTAAAACTGCTTAGTTTGAACCATAAAATCATAGAATGGCTAGGGTTGGGAGGGACCTTAACAATCATCTAGATCCAGCCCTCATAGAGGGACACATCACAGTAGACCAGGTTGCTCACGGCCTTGGTCAGCCTGGCCATTGTCCCTTGTCCTCTCATAACACATCTGTGCAAAAAGTCCTGCTCCAGCTTTTTTGTAGGCCCCCTTCAGGTATTGGAAAGATGCTGTAAGGTCACCTGAAGAAGGCCTACAAGAAATCTGAGGTAGTGTGGTAGTTTCTTAGTAGTATGATGGTTCATATGCTGACAAGGTTGCAATGATAAATTTGTAGATTATATTTGTCTTGTATTGTGCTTTGAGAGAATATCCCAGGGTCAAAAATAGCTTAGTGCAGTCACATGGTGAAATCTGTGTGGCACTCCCAGCAAGGATTGCATTAGTTATTAGCCATTCAAACTAAAGTTTAAAAACAAGCAAGAACAAATCAACACATTCCAGATGATTTTTCCAGCTGTAAAGTATCCAAATATTTTAAGTGATGACAATGACTGACTGAGCTAGATCTGTAATTTTCTCTTGCAAGTGCATCCCACACACCACATGACTGGCAGAGATAAAGGCTCAATGAAATTTTTTAGTTTAATCAATTTGCACACTCACATCTGCCTGTGAATAGAATAGAAACTACCATATGACTTTCAAGAAGACTGAGCACACAAGATTTCCTGGCTTCTCCCTAGCAACACAGCTGTAGCGCCTTGTTAAATACCCTAGCAAGGCTACATGGCAAACTCTGCGGGATCAGGACATGAGCACTGCAGTGATGTTATTCTTGGCATTAACATTCTGCCTTGGAATGGCACTAGCTAGTGCAGTGATCCCTGGCCATATTGGCATATTTTTTGTGGGGTAGGATAAGCAGAGACAGTTCCCAGAAGAGAAAAGGGGCCCTATGTTTGGGTCAGGAAGAGATCTCAGCCATACAGACATAAGCTGGTCAGTGTTTTATTCAGAGTAAATTTGCTGGTGCAGGTGAATTCTAAGAATGTGAAGGTATGTATCTCTTCCCAAAGGATCCTACCCAATAAAGTATACAAGAAGCAGTCTCTGACCATGAGGTTGAGTAACGCAGCCAACATGTATCCATGCAATTTAGTGCTAAATGTTACAGTTGACACCTTTTTCCATGTAACATAACCTCTTCATGTCTTCTGGGCCCATGTGCTAGCGCTGCAGTCAAGGCATTATTTAACGTGTGGTTCTCTAGTTCAAGTTGTCTGAGAGGACATGGGAACCGTGTTGCAGGCCACTAGTGCAGCTGTGTTAGAGCACAAAATATGACCACTGGTCTTGCATACCTCTGGGTTACAGCATAAGGAAACGTGGGAACTTTTAGGGTTCAAAATCTGCCCAGATAGATTTGAAGAGTGTGAATAGTGTGGAAAAGGGAGAAAATCTCAGTCTCCATGCAGCCTAGCAGCAGTCCTTGGGGAGAGCTGTTACCACAAGTTACCACTCACCTTAAGGTGAGCTTATCAGAAACCTTTCCAGGCTTTGCATGGCTGAGAACAAAGAGGGCTTCTGGCTAGAGGGTAGACAAGCAAGGTTTGATACTACCTGTGACTGTCCAATATAGATATATTCAGGATGAGTTGTGCAGCAGAATTATTATATGTGTTGAAAAAGGGGAAAGGGGTCTTTACACTTGTCTATGTAAAAGTTCTTCCTTCCAACAGAATAACTCTTTTCTCAAGTAGTGTTGTCATTTATCTGGGTTTCCAAGTACCTTTTTCCCTGGAACACATTGAAGTTTCAGCTTAATTTCTGCAGTGCATTGTGTTTTGGTCAGAACAGTAACTTTTGCCTAGATGCCTTATATTTGGTATTTTCACAGATAGCCCATTAGTCTGGCAATTCAGCTTACATAGTAGTGGAGTGAATTGGATGCTTCCAAGAAACACTGGCTCTGCAGTTCAAGCACTGAATGTGTTTGCACGCACAGAGTCTTACTGACATGCCTCTACTTCCAACAAGTGTCAGAAATCCCAGACAGAGCAATGGAAACCCTGTTTTCAGTGAGGTGGAGTGGTGACTGATAAGCATGCCTGATGCCTTAGTCTTCACATATGCTGGCTGTTTTCTGTTTATCTTGATGTAATTAACTGAACAGTCCCCAGTATCAGTTCACTTAGTGTCATGAGAATTGGTATCTTCCTTTTGTATCTGTTGCAGCTGTCCTTTCTTATTTGACTCCAGTGCACACACTGTAGTCAACTGTAGTTCTTCCAATGACTCATATGCTGAAAAATGTTATAACCACAGGAAAACTCAGAATTGACCTAGGGAAAGCACACAGATTCATTTGGATACACTGGTGGTAAATAATATTTAACACAGACCAAAAGAGCATGGAAAGCCAAAAGGCCTCACTAACAGTGGAAGTGAATGGGAGCATGAACCGTTCATTTGCATTAACAATAAATCACCTGACACATGGAGATACTTGCAGGTATAAATTATTCTGAGGAGTTTGTAGTGATGCAGGTGATGTTCACAAGAGTTTGCAGCACAGCTCCTGTGAAATAAACTTGGATTAGAATTGATTAAAACCCTCTTTTTATCTGTTAGATGCTTAAAACTTTCCCTCTTCATTATCTATAGGAAATAACGTACATTCCAGTGCCTCATGCTCCATCAAAGATAAAAATGCAAAATTTTATAATCAGTTCTTGTTTTCTGAAAAATTAATTTGTACTTTCATGTAGCAACTGGCATTTGTTTAGAAACTGAGCACTAGTAGGTGATATATATCTGCTCCAAAAGACATAACAGTACCCCTGCAACCATTCAAACCTGCTTAGAGATTCACATTTTGTGCAGCACAGCCTACTGCAGTGTGAAACCTCATTACAAACTATAGAGGGCAGGTGAGGATTGTAAGTCTGCAGATGGTTTTGTACACTCACTATCCAAGTGCCTGGAACAAGGTCTTATATGGACCTAAGCCAAACATTCTTTTCAGTCACTAACTTGCACAGCCTCTGTCCCTCTGTTGAGGGATGATTTTTTTTCATTTTCAAGTGCATTAAGGAGTTCATAAGTCAAGATAAGAAAGAGGAAACATGGGTGAAAGTTGCTTTGTAGATGGAGTTTAGAATCAAATATTAACAAAAATTATGTAAAAGAAAGGCTATTGCTGATGTTTCTTCCTTTCGTTTGTTTTTCTGTCACCAGAGTTGAACTTATGTCAATACTTCTCAAAGTCTTAATAATTCACCCATTGACTCCTGGTTGGTGTATGACACATATTTTCTCTTGGTCTTACCCACAGTGTATTGTGTTTTCTAGCACTGCTTTCATATTTAAGGACTACAAGATGCTGAGCTCTACTGATAAATGCAATTAGAGTGCTGAGTGGGAAAGCAGCAGTGTATACATTCACTCTGCTCTTTCCAAATGCCTAATGACAGTTATTTTGGAATAATTACAAACATTGTGTTCAGAGGAAGAGTGAAATCAGAACAGTTATGCAGGTCTCATATAAGCATTCAGAAACATAACATTTAATTCAGTAAATAACTTCTTTCCAGTACAGAGTTTTAAGAAAAAGGAAAACACAGATGTTTAGATCTTCTGGGGTACACAGAAACTCTGATGCATAAACAAATAAGTGCAGTGGGTGGGAAAAAAATCCCAAAAGCAGAGTAAAAAAGAAGTTAAAATTATACAAAGGGATTTTTAATTTGTAACAGAGGGAAGGTGGTAACAGTGTAGGAATGTAGGCTTATCCATTTCCTTCTGCTGCATAATGTCTTTTTAACAAAGACCATAGCCAGGAAAAACTGCCTAGTTTAGATTTAAAAAAAAAAAAACTGTAACATCTTAAAAAGTTTGCGGAAGTTTATGAAAGTCTATAGCAGGTAAAAGGAGAGGTTTTCATCTACAGTTTTAGTTATTTTAACTAAAAATTAGATTTGGAAAGTAAAACATGTATGCTTAGTCCTTAACATCCTTTAAAGGGAGAAGGAGAGGAAACAGTAATGAAATAATTTATTTTCATTGTACCTAACCTTTGTTTTAAGATTTGTCAGATATATAAGTAAAATAGAAAATTGATCCAGATAGATGATCTTATAAAAATCTTTCCTTTCTTAATTTTTTAATTACTTTTTAAGACTGTGAGCATCAGGTAAAAAAACCCTTTTTTGTGATTAAAATACTAAATTAATTGCTGTTGTACAAAGAATGGCAGGACTTATCATCTTCATAGATACAGTCTATCCTTGCTAAGGTTTCTATGCAAAGGACAGCATTTGCATATCAGATGTGTGCCCATTTGATGACTGCTACAGACAAGATGTGAATAAATTATTAGCTTTATTTTCTAAGGACTGGCCAATTCATTTCCAGACACGCACACATAACCATATATTTACTGCAGGTGGCAAATTCCAATGAGTGAATTTTCAGAATCACAAGGGGATGCGTTTGGTCTCCAGAAGAGATGGGAACAAAGCTGGTTTCTTTCCCAGAGTTTTCTTCTCATTACTGAAGCTCAGACACTAAGCTCATGCATGTATCCATTCCAGACTTAATACATATACAGAAAGTCCTAGTGCTTTGAGAAGGGACATTTGGCAGATACTAATATGTTAATCAGTTGAGAATTGGATTAGCCCAGTGGGTCCCTGGAGCTAGTGCATTATTGAGAACAGCAAGTCAATTGCCAGCTTGCTTAATTTGCTTCTGGAAGAATTTCATAACCAATACCATGAATTTTTATTTTATTTTTCTCTCAGTGAACTGATCAGTCCTCCAGACTGGGGGGCAGCCTGCTGCTAATTTATGGACCTAAGAGTACTCGATTTTTTTATTAAAGATACTTTACCTACAAGCAAGTCTTAAAAAAAACCTTTCCACCTTTAGCCTTCCCCCAAGAATTTCAAATAATATCCAGATTCAAGTTTGGCCTTTGTGTTTAATTCTTTGTAACCCTGAGTGCAAGCAAAATTGTGAATAATTCAAGCTAGAGCATCCAGAGTTCTTTCTGAGAATATAGCATCTGTAAAATTATCCAAAACTACCAATTATCTGGTTTGAAGTTATATTAGAAGTTTGTTGGGTTTTTTTCTGAAGAATTATGAAGACAGTTTAATTTTGTCGGAACAGCCAGGAATGCAAGACAAGAATGTCATAGCTCTTCACCAGTGTCTACTTCGGTTTTTCAAGCTTGACTGAAAAATATCTAGGGTTCGGAACACAGGAAGCAGCTTATCCAGAACTTTTGTTTTCTTTCAGTTTACAGCTTATAAGCATTATCTTCCCCCTAACACTATCTTTCTCTATTTTCTTTTCTTTTGAATGGTAAAAATTCACAAAGAGAGATTTGGGAGGCCTTTCTGGGTGGTGCATGTGCTATATGTCACAGATAGAATCTGCTGGTAGGTTCCTAACCCACAGCTACCCAATTAAAATCTTTCTTCAGGAAAAAGAGCTTCCTTCTTGAGAGCACATACACTACACCTACAGAAAAAGAGACCAGAAAGCTCTAAGCATAGATGTAATTCATAGGCACAATCTGGGAAATCAGCTTCAGACTCATATTTCTGTAATATTATAGTGAATATTGTACAATTTAGTGCAGATCCAGTGTCTTACTTGATCTGGGTGTTTTTCTGTCCAGAAAGCAAGAATGAAAAGCAGAAGAGCAGTCTTAGCTGATACTTCAGTTTATCTCATTTTAAGGGATTTTGATAGCAATACTACCACTTCTGTCTGAAAAATGGCTTAAAAAGACACAGGAAAACACCCTTGTTAGATCTATTTTTTAATCTATTTCAGTGATTTCTGATTGTAATTAAATGAATGTAAGCATTGAATTTGACAGTAATCATAGACATTACAGTTATTTTCATACCTTGAAACCACTTAATTTTGTTTTTGTCTGAATAATTAGATAAGTTCTTCCTGCTTTTATTTTTCTCCAGGAAGATTAGTTCAGTCCTACTAGAGACACAATTATGGCAATCTAGTAGAAAATTTCCTTAAGAAGAACCAAGAAGTACCCTTGAGATTTTTACTATTGTAAGCAACATTATCTTAATTTCTGTTTCTTGATAAGCAAGGTAGTATTTGTTTTTGTAGCTTTCTGAATCCCTTCAGGATTTTAAAAGTCCCCAGTGTTACTGCATGTGTGCATGGATCTGCTCTTCTTCACCTGGAAGCAAACAAGAACTTAGTCCTTTAAAATGCCTGAGTTTCTGTGTGGAAAACAGACTAGAAACAACCCTCGAGGTTATCAAGATTGCTGTTGGGGAGTGGAACAAAAGAATACCTTGTTTAGTGTTAGCTTTTAGCTGACTAGCTAAGAGATGAGTCAAAATAAACTTTTAAATACTTCGGCCCTTCCCCTAATGTATTTGCTGCAGCAAACTAGTGAGAAGCAAAGTAAAAACTTTCCTTGTTACCCAGATCATTGAAAACTGCTTGTCTTTCTGATAGACAAGTGTTAGCAAGTCTTTCAGTCTCAGAGCTGAGAAGGCCAAGATGAGGATGAAGATGAGGAGGCACTGCTGAAGGCATAGAACTGTTTTTTCCTTCCTGTGAAGGAGCACTGCAATACATCTGAACTCTTTTAATCTCCTTCCCTGTATTTTCAGGTATTAAAGGAAAACCACAAAATGCCTAGGTAATTATGATAAAGCCAGATGATGCTGGCTAGTGCCCATGAACAAAAGCACTGCCGTAGAATTTATTGTTGTAAAACATGCTTTGATACTTCAATACAACAAAAACTTGGTTTGAATTAGCGGTGTTTATCTAAAAAGCAATGAAACATGATTTTTACAGCTAGGACAAGAAGGGTATCATGTTTAAATGTTTATATAATTTTTTATGGACAGTGGAGTGGCAAAAGTTGCCAACATAATAAAGTTTCATAAATGAAATAATGTAGAACTCTATTCTAGGAAGTGCTTAATTCAACTAAGAGGAAGAATTCCTAACTGATGAAGAAGCCTCAAAGCTCAAAAAAAAAAAAAAAAAAAAAAAAAAAAAAAAAGAGGAGGGAAAGTTAGGACTGTACAGACAAGTACTAACAGAGAACTGAGTTGTACCAGACATATTTTGAGGGCTTAGAATTATTTCTCTACAACATCTGACTGACAAACTGAACTCCCAGAATGGGGCTCCTCTCCTAGGGAGAGAAGTAAGATCTGATGAGTATCTTTCTTCAGGGTTGGCCAGCCCCATCATTGCTTAGTTCCTGGTAGATTAGTACCCCACAGCACTGGGACACAGAAAATTGGCATGTCAGGAGGGAAAGGTTCTCTGTGTCTCCTCCTTGTGTATTTTAATTAGGAAGGATCAGTTCTGTTGACAATAATCAGTATCTTTCTCCACAAGAGATGGCAGTAGGACTGCATGGGAGTAAAGCTTCGGGCAATGAGCAGAACCTCTGAGCAGTATGGTGCTCCCTGTCATTAGCTCAGTGATCCCTTTAAACAAGAAACTGTTTTACAGAGCATGCATTTGTTTTACCCTATTGCTTATTAAAGTTGTGTTTATAAGCCTGTCCTTCCTGTTCAGCCTCGTCAAATCAAGCTTGAGTTCATAACTTTGCAGCAAGAAGGTCAATGTGCTGACATGACAATCCCATTCAGAGTTTTCTCCTCCAAATGAACTCTTCTAGAAGAGGAACTAACTTTTAAAGTACCGAAAGGAGGCTTGTTAGGCATGGACGGATGGTTTAAATGACAGAAATAGGCTCTGTCTGACCACCTTCTTTTTTTTCAGTCTACCTTTTTACTTCCAGCTGAGACCAAGGGTGAGTAAGGGTGCTTGTCACCATAGACTTTATCTCTTAAGCAATTTGAATTACAAGCAGAAATTATATAGGACCTGTCTGGTAAAAAGGGCATTTTATGTTGTGTCCTGCCCCTATTCTCAAACATGTATCTTTGAGCTTTGTGGCATATCTTCAGAGAAATCACAAAATCTAAGATATTTAAGATATTTAAAACCACTTTGCAGTATAATTGAGATGTCTCAGGTAATACAAAAAAAAGCTGGGCAGGGCAAGGGGAGGGTTTTCAGTGGTGAAAATGGAGAGCAGCCATTTTACTTCATATCTTAAAAGTGAAGTTAAAAGACATGGAAATTAGAAATTACTTCTCATGTTTATCTTCAAAATGGGGAAGTAGAAAGACGTAGGATCAGGTTTTCAGAGGTGTAAAAAATAGCTAGGTCTCCAAACATCAAAGATTCTCTGTTTCAGAAAACTTCTCCCTAAATATCTTCCCTGTTTGTGTAAGGCCATGAAAAATCAAGACAAAACTCTTGGAAACTGTCATTTTGTGAGCACCTTAATCACAGACAATCTAGATAAAAGCTCTGCTGTTCTGTGATAATTTCAAGCAGAGAGAGGAGAGGACATGTGACACTAAACTGCTAGGTATAGGCTATGTTGGTCTTTTATGACTGGCAGGATTCTTTCTGGGGTAAACATCTCTGGAGAAATTTTTTGGCATGCTTATGTGCTTCACATGCCAAAACCTACTCTGTCTTTGCACCCTATACTGACCCCAAAGAAACAGAACTAAAACTTTCAAAATGTCCTGGACAATTTTTTGTATTATTTTTTGTTTTTTTTAAAAAAAAAAAACTTCCAAATGCTTTTAAATCCCAAAAGGACTATCACAGGCACCAGTCTCTGAGTTTATGTGTTTCAGAGACTCCAGAAAGGAACTGTACCATTTAACTCACAAAAAAATCTCATAAAGCACAGAGATACCCACACCAAAACCTAGGATATGTCCTCCAAATCCTATTTCAGAAGCAGATTTTTATTCAGGATCCCAGGTTTTATTTTAGTATGGTCTGAACGATGCTGATATTTTAGCTTTACTGATTTACTGATTTAGATTTATTTTCAGTATCTTTCCTGTTAAATTTTTAGTTGTTGTATTTTTGTTTTGGGGTTTTTTGCTTGTTCGTTTTTTGTTTTTGTTTGGGTGGTTTTTTTCTCAGTCATGAGATAATAGCAGTCCCTTCTGTGGCAAGCCTACAATCAGTTATAAAAATAAGGAGAAGGAAAAGACTCTGGGAAGCAGAGCACTTGGAATTTTTGCTTTGGACCCTCAGAACACACTATAAAAACACAAGGACAGATTAAAAATAAGTGTTGAGAGAATAAAGTCCTACCCAACCCTGGACAGAAATCTGAGCCTCACACCTGTAATTGGAGATTTGGTAAATTTTGGCTCTGACAAATTTTGGCTCCATTGAGTTCCAGGTTAAGGGAGGGCTGCTGATCACTGGAGGGTTACTGCTGTCTCCAGTGGTGTTCCCCCTATAGCCTTAGATTCACAGACATATTGAGACATGTCTGCAGAAATGACTGAAAGGGATTGTCAATAACAGGTTAAGGAAGATCTTGTCAGCTGCTCATAGCTCACTGTACAAGCTTTACTCTGAGAAAATCCAACTAACCATAGCTCCTGTGGCACCTAAAAAAGGGTAAGGTATTTCCACAAATAGCTAAGCTACAAAGAAAACAAAGAGCTACAGACCAAAGTTAACAACTCAGGTGCGACCAAAAATGATTGGTTTATGGACTAGTAACAGACATCTCTGTCTTTTCCACTCAGATACATTGACATTTTTGTACCTGTAATTAGGCTGCAGCTGTAAGGATACTGGTGTTTATTTCCTCAGTGAAGCACCAGCCTTTGAACCTCACAGCTCCTTGTGGAAAGAAAAACAGACCTGTGAGGAAATATAGAAATCTCCCAGCACTCTGGATGTGAGCAACTGGTGCTTAACCAAGCTAGTTTAGAGAAGATGACACTGATTCAGATGGGGGCTGGGAGGTGGGAGTGATGTGAGCCCCAGATCTGACCCGTTGCTGAAGAATTTTTGAAACTTTGTGAAGTTACTGATGATAGAAGTGTGCTCATGGGTGGACAGTTCCAATGTAGAAACAAACTACTCTTAAATCTGCAGGGAGTGGCAGATTTGCCATTGTTTTCTTTAGCCATGTTGGGTTTACATGAGCATATGTAGAATAACGCAAAGATAGCTGTGGAACATTTTACAGTTCAAAAAGTGGTGAGTTTGTGGTTATAGGTAAAACTTCTGTCCTCTAAAGTCCTAAGAGAGAGGCTTGAGGATTTACATTGCTCCGTTTGAATTAAATGGGTGGACTAAGGCCTGGAGTCTCTCCGTTTATGATGATCACTGGATGGTTAGTGCTGCCTTCTGTGGTGTTACCCCCATAGCCTGATGTGGATGGACAAATCAGGAGATGTCTGCAGAAGTCATTGAAGGGGACTGTCAAACCAGACTGCCTGTTGCCTACTTGTGCATAACCTTTGAATCAGGTGATGTGCTGTCTGGGAGGCTTGTGCCCATGCACTTTCTCTGCGTACAATTTCAGTAGGAGGGAAAGTAAATTCAGAGAGTAGGGTGAGGCCTTTCATGTTCAGTTCTAAAAACGTTAAGTTGGCAAGCTTCTGTCTGGATTCTATTAGTGTATAATTATTTCAGGAAGCAACTCAAAAGAGCAATCGTACAGACAATTCCCTAGTGTTAATTGCCTTCAGTCAGTTAAGATAATGTCAGATTCAGGATCAGGCTGTATCCCAGAGTACATTCCCAGTGGTTTTGTCCTACACACAGCAGTTCATTCCCAGGTTCTCTCCTGAATGGAAGCTGGAAAGGGACTGAGAACTGGGTACATGGTTTTGCAGTGCAGTCTGTATTGTCTCTGAAAGGCATTCTGCTAGCACATTATCCAAAATCTTTCAGGGATAAAACTTAACGTGGAAATTCTATTAGTATTCTGAAACTTCTTGTATCTGTCCAATCAGGGTGATTTGATAACTTGGCAAGCAGCTCAATTCAAAAGTTCAATACATGTTAATGCTTGTTTTTTTTTTTTCACTGATGTTTCATTAGTGAGTGAAAGAATATCTTGTATAATATTTGTTATGCTGTATCCCTTTCTATTTGTGCATTTCAAAGCATTAAGACTAAAAGTTAGTGTTTTGTAGTTAACACTTCAAAAGCAGCAATGTGTCAGATATGATAAGTGATAACTTGGAGGCTTTTTATAATGAAGTTGACAAATCAAACTGTGGAAAAATAAGTTCAGAACTTTTCCCAGTCCCTAACCTTTAGAAATTAAAAGGGATTATTATGTTCTGAAGAAACGTAAGTCAAATATCAAATAGTTACAGAGATTTTCAGTGCAGATTTCTTTCATTTTTTATGTTTGTATTCAGACTATATTCAGAAGCAGTAAAACTCTCTTTTGCCCTTTAGTGGGTCCTAGTATACAAGGGAGTCAATAAGGAACAGGAGAATCAGCTAATTTACTTTAAAACTTAAACAAAAATATTATTTTTCAATAACAACTGAAGAGAAGAAACAGCACTGTTAGTGCTTATAGTACACTGCATTTTGCAAGAAATGTTTGGAGTACAAGTTTGGCGGAGAGATCTACTGTATATATACACACTGACTGGTTGGTCAGCTTTGACTAATGGACTCTGAACTAAAGACGTATTTTAGTAGGGATTTTTCTTAATACACATCTGTAGTCAGGTGATCATAAGAGAATCTAGGTTTGTTTGCTTACATGTTTCCAGCTCTTGGTGTTACAAAACGGAGATCAAACTATGTGTAATCCAAAGGTTCAAAGTAAAAGTTCATAATATGACTGTCCTTAAATTTACTAATCAGCCCCTAAATGTACTACTGGTTTTTTACATTAAATGATTTTATGAATACTTGTAGTTGAGTATGTCTCATGAGTGTTTGATAGAAGTCTTGCTGATACACATAGTTTCTACTCCTTAGAAGATGTTGTCTGTTACACATGACTTAAACTACAATTAACACTGAACACAAATGTTCCCATGCATATATCTTGTTTCAGCTCTCAAAAGAGGAAACTAGAGCACTGAATTGCCAAGGCCTCCCACCTTTCTCCGCTGCTGTCCCATGTCCTAGTCTTAATTTTTCTGCAAGGCAATGAGCAGCAGAGGAAACTCCAAGGTGGCCATTACCTCCTGAACAGTGTGGAAAGGAACCTGCCTCCATTTGCCCTGTAGTTCTAACACAGGGAGAGCTCTGCTCAACATCAGCAGAAACATAGACTGTGAGAAGCAAAATATTGGGTCCCCAGGTCACTCCAGCCTTTGTATTACATCAACTCAACATAAAGTCCAGATAGAATTTTTCCCATCTCTCTTCTCTAACTGGCATGTTGGCACTTCCAAGCCAGTAGAAGCTTTTTTGTTTCTAAATACCAGGGAGACTCCTTAAAGGGCAGATGTTTTCTTCACTGCAGCTGCCACAATGTGGCTTTCAATGGTTTCTGGGATTAAGGGGTTGCAGTAGGAATGAGCAAGCACTGAAACCTATAATGAAACTATGGTAAGGAGTCTTACCTATGGTGAATAAAAACTCTTATGTAGAGAGGCTGTGAAGTAACACTACACCTGCCCTTTGTCAGCGCTTTGTACCTTCAGCCCTTGTACAGCTTTGATAAGTTTTGAGAACTGTTTATGCAGCATACCACCAAGTCAGAAAAGACTTCATTATATCAAGAGCATACTGCTCCATTCTATCCATTCTTTCCATTCTAGAAAGGAAACCTTTCTATCTTTTTGAAGGTACAGACATTTAATTCTCATGAGGCTGTGCAAAGATTCTGACAAATGTTACTCTTAGACTGAGTGATGAAGAATAACCCAACATTTATTTCAAATTACATCACTATCAAGCCTCTATTTAATAAAGAGATGAAATCTCTCCACAGAGTCATCTCAATATAATATTTTCTTATCAGAAAATATATTTGATTAAAATTCTTCTAGAATAATTTATTATAGGATATTTTGCTCCTCATAATGGACTTGAGGCATTTCAGAATAGTGCATTAAATTCATCCCAGGTGGCACAAATAAATAGTCAGCTGGTGGTGGCAATATTGCTGTTCACAGACACTAAACTTTGGAAATAAATGAGGAAAAGTAAAGCAAGTGAGTTCAAAAGAGCACAGATTATTTAGCTGACTGGGTAAAGTGTAAACATTATGTCATGTATTCTGGGAGTTAAGAGGAGATGAGGTGAATCAAAGAGTGGTCAGAAAAGGGAGACAGAGCTTATTTTAAGAAAAAAAAGTGAAACTGTCCTTTCCATAAAACCAAGC
Source organism: Florisuga fusca (assembly GCA_038090715.1). Classification (NCBI taxonomy): domain Eukaryota; kingdom Metazoa; phylum Chordata; class Aves; order Apodiformes; family Trochilidae; genus Florisuga; species Florisuga fusca. The sequence continues at coordinate 1,332,617 of JAAWXA010000012.1, forward strand.
AAAAAAGGATATGACTTAAATTAGCTGAGATTTTGTGTTTGCAGTGTTTTTTTGTTTTGAGTTCATATGTAATGCTAAGGAACATTCCTGATCTGAAGTGTATTTCTAAGTCCATAAGTGTGCAGGAGATCTTACCATTTTTACTGAGTGAAGACTGAATATATACTCAACTTGACAGTTCTTGAAAGAAAGTCAGCCAGAAACAGCAGCAGTCACCAACAAGTGGGAGTCACTCTAAAATCAGTCTGAAGAACATTTAAAAAAAAAAAAAAAAGTAGAACAAGGTAAGCCATGAAGAAGGGACAAAGGATGGGATTATTTTCTTGTTCCTCCAGTTTCTAATGTTTTTACGCATAACTTCATTAAAACTTATTTACTTCCTTGTATAGCATTTGGTATTAACACTGATGCTTGTTAACTATAGACTTGAACAATCTCCTTGTTATTGGTCAAGTTCTTACTCTTAAACAAATAAAGGAGATCCAATTTTTTTAAAACAAACAATCATGAGATCATGAGAATCAAGAGCAGGTAGGGTGAAAAATATGGTCCTCAGTTTGATAATTCTAACATAATCTGGCAATAAACTGACAGGTGACTTTTTTCACCAGTCAGCCATACATGCCTCAAAAGAAAGTCCTGTGAATTGATAAGCCAGAAGACCAAGTAGTCTAAAAGTGATGTGCTAATCATCAAAACAATCTGACTTACCATAAGCCGTTAAAATGTTTTTAGGACGAGGGCTGTCTGTGGGAAAAATCTCTCTTAGCAGGGTAGCCTCTGTGCCCCCGTGGTTAAAATCAGGAAACAGAATGTCTCTGCCTTTTGCTGTGGGACTGGAAAAAAGTTATTATCATTAACACAACAACTTCTGCTACTTTAGGAAAAGATGTTCTTAAATGAAACAAAAAATTATGTTTAACATGACTACAACAGGGAGCTTTTGTTACTGCCATTCCAAATGATTTACTTTCTGTGGTTGGTAGATATGTATTTCAAATGGAAATTCTTTTTTTTAGTTTTTATTTCACCTTTGGCTTTTTTGTTGTTTGTTGTTTTTTTGTTTGGTTTTTTTTTCCTCTTTACAGCTTGATCATTTTGCTAACACCATTGCTGCTCAGAAAGAAAGGTAAGACTAGTATTTACTTTTTTTTCGAGTGTTTACATCTGCTAACTCATTGTAGCAGGTAGGCAGAATGCAAATGCAGCCCAGCCAGGATGATTGCCTTGCCTAGCTTAGAAACCTCATGTGGAAACAGATCTTAAAACAAACCCAGGGGAATCTGAAAATAATGGGGAATGTTGTATGTGTAAAATCTGAAAAAAGAAAATGTCATTGGTAACTTGTTCAGATCACAGTAATGTCCTTTCATTAAAATATCTACCACTGTCTTCTGAGTTTTATAATAAAACCACATAGTATCTAGTTCCTGTTGAACTAATTAAAGAGATAGAATATGACTGTCTAATTTTAATATTTCTGGGGTTTACACAGTTTAAATTCTTTAGTCTGTACATTAAACTGCATCTTCCACAAATCATACAAGATAAGTCAAGCACCTTCATGTTTTAGAGCTGCTTTTTAAAATCTGCTGAGGATATGGTTTAAAGTATCTTTCCTATCAACACTCGATAAAATACATGTGAATTTGACTTTCTGTTTTGAGAAAGACATAATAGCTAATACCATGTGATACAGCTCAGGTACTCAGATCAGCAATTGTTGCCAGGAATCTGATTATTGAGCAAAATACCATGCAGAAGTAGCTGAGTACTGCCTTATCAGAACTCTGCAGATGCTGGAAAATATCAGCAATAGGCTGAAGTTCAAGGCTTCTGTTGGTAACATTTTCAATTAATAAATCTTTACTTAAATAGAAAACTACGCCCCCCACCCCCCCTTTTTGTACTAAACCAGATTTTCTTTTCACTGATTGTTCTTTCATTTATTTACCCATGACATTCTGATTGATATGATAACTGAGAAATAGCCTAGTCAGGTTGGCCACAAAACCATTTTCTTCAAGGAGACCTCAGTGACAAAGCACAGGAGGTTTAGTTTCTGACAGCAGGAAAGTTGTTCTTGGTTAGGAGCTAACTTCTGCTAGGAAGAATTTTAGGAGAAGTCAGTGAAACACAAAAACAACCGTCTGTGTTAGGGTATCACTAACGTAACTGTTGCTGATAGGTATCTGAAAAAATCAGGCTAGGTTGAAATTCGAAACTGGACTGACTTTTAGGAATGCCTGTTTTCAGGGCAAAGCAATAAAATAGATAGTTCAGCAGCCTCTTAGGAGAACATTTTGATCTCCAGTGTATATACATAGTCAGCGCTGAAGAACATTTATTTCTTCAGGTCATATGCTTGCCCAGGCTAATGTAAGGACAGTACATAGCTAACACAGGGGATGGATTGAAGTTATGTCAATGCTTGCTTACAAAATGCTCTGAGAAACCAGAAGTGAGAAAATTCAGAAAAGGAAACAATATATCATATTGTTTTGGAAAACGACCTTTGCATGCTTCTGCTTTGGTTTTGAAGCAATGCATTACTCTAAATACCCTCCTGCAAAGAACCTGATAAATAAGCGGAGTAACAATTTTTGAGAACAGTTGCTCCAGTGTTTAAAAAGGTTTTACTTTAAAGATTAACAACTTCATTTTTTATAGTGCTTACTTGTTAAAAGGACTAGGTGCCCTATTCAAGCACATGCGAAAAACTTGGAAATGAAAGGGATAAAAAAAAATGAAGCTCTCTAGATTTCCTTGCTGCAGCTGTGGTGCAAAGAGACATTCAGATTAGCTCAACCTCCCTTGAAAGTGAGAATTACAGGAAACACAGGGATGGTAGTTTTGTTTACAGCACATTGTGCTTGAGAGTGGTAGGATTCTTGCACCTTGGAATTACATATGGAATACATGAGGTTTCTGCAAAGAAAACAAACCCTAATTTGAATAATGTCCTAGGGTCTGGTCCTCTAGACCTAAACTACTAGAAGAGTTGAAACAGAAGAGTAACAACAGACCATGTTCTATGTAGAGCAATACAGGGAGAGAGCTGGGCTTGTGGTAAGTGCCCTAGGGCTCAGTGAAAACCCAGAGTAAAAACTATGTGATGGTCTTACTAGGAAGTTGCCACACATTCTTTCCTTTTCTCCCAGTCCCATCAAACCTCCACCCATCCTTTCCTCTAGGAACAGGTCTCCAAAAGGAGTGATCAGACAGCAGTCAAAATTTATGTAACTTTATTTAATTTTATTGTAAGAAAACTAGAAAAATTATGTTTTAAAAATGTTAAGTTTATCTCAAAAATGTGGACCCCAGCTACCCAGTAATTACATGAACTTACACAGTCTTCCTCCAGTAATGTAATTTATCTAAAGCATAAACACTTCTATTAACTAAAAATTATGGCAGTGTCTGTTTATTTGTAGGGCTCAACCTTCTCTCTTTGATACCCATGAGTTCAATTTGGATTCAGTAAGACAGTGATTGTAGCCACTAGGGTAACCCCCTGTCCTCTCAGTTTTTGCAGAAGGTAGTCTCAAGGCTGCAGGAGGGAGGGGGGTACTTATATATAATGTTTCCTCATTCTCCCAACAATTACATATTTCTGTCTGTCTGCAGGTGCCTTCTGTAGATCTCTAGCCATCTGCTTTTTAGACTAACTGCAAGTTAGTTTCTAACTAAAACCCTGATTGGGAGAGAGATTTGAAAGCACCAATTTACTGTTGTCAGCAACAACTCAACTACAGCAGGTCAAAACCACAGTCTCACTGTCTAAATGACAGCATTCTTTTCTAAGGCACTGGGGTTTTCGGAGGTCTTACAATGCAATTGCCTTCCACTTTCAAAACTGACAGAGAGAAACAGGATGTCCTTCATTTGTCTTGCCTGCAAAATGGGGTATTCGCATGGCTGGGGAAAAAAAAAAAATCAGCAAAAACCACAGACCACAGTTAGTAGCAATGAATAACTCACCCAGAAAATACTTGCAGACCTGACAGTGGGTTTTGTGTTAAAAAATATTTATTATCCATTACATCCACCTAAACTGTGATAATCTCTGTGTTACATGCAGCAATTCTACTTCCTTACATTGACCATGATTCTGCAGGTGTTTGCAAGATATGCTTATCTGTATGCACACAAGTGGGCTCAGGGAAATACATAATACTGTATTTAAAAATAACCCTGCAAGCAGTCAGGTATTTTAATTTACATTACAGATGTAATAGTTCAACACAGGCGTTTGGGATATTTTTGCATGGTAGAGAAGCCCCTGTTAAGTGAAGTCATTAAAGACACAGTTTGTTACTCACTGTGTTTAGCTGCAAATCTGAAATTTGGTTGGTTGTGTTTTTTGGGGTTTTTGTTTGTGTTTGGGGTCTTGTTTGTTTGTTTTTTGTTTGTGGGTTTTTTTGCTTTGTTTTTAATCTACCTTTTCACAACTTAACAGTGTTTACAGGAAACTTTCTACAGTGTTGAGTAGCTGACTACAGTTTTACTCTTTTCTTAGACCAAAGACCCCACTGCTTCTAAGAACTCTCTCTTTCTCATTGAAGGCTAAAACAAACCTTTCAGCTGATCAAAAAAGTTTGAAGATATTGAACGTAATTGTCTTTATTGATAATTAGGATACAAAGAGACTAAGACAAATGAAGCAACTTGTACAAGGGCAAATTGTCCAGATGAGTATTTCTTTTCTGCCCCTCGCTTAGTGCAATGAAGGGAGACCAACTGTTATAAGGATAAATTATCATATCTGTGGCTATACATCTGACAGCTGCTCATGAATGTAGGCTAAAACCAGACTTCTGGGTGTCTCAAAATTACAAGAGATTGAGGGATCACCCAAAGAGAGATCATTGCGAAAAGGTGTCCCAATGTTTCAACCAATTAAAATGTTTTGCATTTCATTTTTTTGGACTTGTGTTTCTAAGAAACAATCACTCTGCCCGTGTTCCCTCTTGTTATTTTACATTTACAAGAGTTTGTTATAGATGTTTAAAGAAGATTAAGGAAGATTTCCAGAGGTCATCTTCCTTTCCTAAGGCACAGTAACTTGTGCCCAAGGAAGTGATGGAATTTACATCCCTGGTGGTGTTTAAGGAAAGGGTGGACATGAAACTTAGTGCCATGGTCTAGCCAGTGTGGCGGTTTTAGGTCATGGGCAGGACTGGACCTCAGAGGTCTTTTCCAGCCTCAATAACTCTGTGATTCTGTGACCGATTCTGTGATTTCTAAACATTTCCTAATGTAGTCATAAAATATCCTTGGCGCTGTTCTTATAGTTGTGACAGAGAAGGTTGGGAAGCTCCTGAGATAACTTTTTGTTGACTATTTTCACTGTTACAGACAATGTCTTTGTGCCTAACTTAGATGTACTTGCTGGCACTTAAAGCCTATTATGTTTTGTTCTATCCACAGCAGACATTATTACCTCCCATTTTGCAACAGCCTTTTACATATTTGAAGGATGTTATCATGATTCCCCACAGTCTTTCTCCTATTTAAGAATAAACAAATAATTTTCTTTCTCCTGGGTCATGTTCTCTAGACCTCTGGCCTGTTTGTAGTTCTCCTCCGTGCTCTCTCCACTTGAACTGCATTACTCTTGGGAAATGGCTGAGAACGTGCCTGCACTGTTTGAAGTGAAAGTATTATTCCTTCTGCCTCAGACGTGAAACTTCTGTTTGGCTATGTCATTGAGTTTGGAATTTTTTTTTCCACTTTGTATACAGTTTATGATCAGTTTTAATAACCAATGTCTTGCTTAAAAACCTGCAGCCTACCATTCCTTTCCTGATTTTCTCCTACTGAACTGCAGTAGTTTGTAACTTGCATCAACGTATTTGTAAAGAACATGTTGATTTTGGATCCTGACTCTCAAAATAAATGAAATATCATCTGGTATGAAACACTGACAGATTCTTTGGAAAGCACTGTTTAACATCTTTGTCAGTGACATGGACAAGATGTGTGGCGCAGTCAACACGCTGGAGGGAAGAGATGCCATCCAGTGGGTTCTTGACAGGCTTGAGAGATGTGCCTGTGCAAACCTCATGAAGACCATCAGCATGAAGGTCAAGTGCAAGGACCTACACGTGAGTCAGGGCAATGCCAAGCACCAAGACAGGATGGCTGGAGAATAGATTAAGAACAATCCTGAGGAGAGGGACCTGGGGGTATTGGTTGATGAAAATCTCATAAGAAGCCTTCATTGTGCACTTGCAGCCCAGAAAGCCAACCACGTATCAAAAGAAGAGTGGAGAGCAGGTTCCTGTGAGGGTGGTGAAACACTGGCACCGGTTGCCCAGAGAAGCTGTGTATGTCCCCTCTCTGGAAGTGCTGAAGGCCAGATCACTTGTGACTGCGATCTCTTGCCCTTTGTACAAATACCAGCCAATGAGATCTTAGTAACTCTTACTGTATGTTGAAGCATGTTGAAGCTGTAAGGATATGCAGAATCCAGGGCCGGTCTGTGTGGACTTGTTAGTGATAACTTCTTTCCATTCTGTACTTCAGATGATATTGCCTTAAGTACTGGTAGTTGTTTCAACCAATTCATAAATTTGGAAAAAAAGTAAAAAAGTAGGAGACATGATGTGGTGACACTTCTGGCTAGTGCAAATACTCCTTGGAGATGCAAGATGAAAAAAGTAGTCTTTTGCTCTAAAAGCAAAGGTATGCAATTTTCCAACTGCAGGTTTCCCCAGTACCCAAGGAGATATAGCAGCCAAGCTGTTGAAGGGCTATGTATTAAGAGATGATAACTATCACCTCACGGGTTGACAAGGCTGAACCTCTGTGGCACTTCTCAGGGTTATTGTCTTTCTCACCTCTCCACTGAGGGACTTCAGTAAGGTTGTTTGTGATTTTGCTAGAAAGTAAGCTAAAATACCATACACAAATATTAATGGCATGTGATGAATAGATAAATATTACTCAGTCATTGTCCTTCAGCAAACAGAGCAAGCTCTGGGGAATCGCAGAGGGGTATTGATGGGTTTCTGCAAGTAAGTCGTTCTGCCAGGATTCTCCTGTTGGCTGAACACTACCTCAGACATAAATCAGGCTTCTTCATGGGTCTTTGGGTTCTTCTGTAACTACTTATCCCTTTTGCTAGCTCAGATCAAAACTCCATACATGGCAGAATGTATGCATGTGTGCATAAAAATACATGTAATCACTGTCAGACAGTACTGACTGGGACACCCACTTAAGGCTCATGAGCAAGTTGAATGCAATTTCTGTGCCTTAGGAAACCCCTGAGCACCAGAAAGCAGGGCTGCGCCAGAGGCAGTCAAGAAAAAAAAAAAAAAAAAAAAAAAAAAAAAAAAAAAAAAAAAAAAAAAAAAAAGTAGAAAATAAGGGCTGCTAAAATCCAGATAACAAGGTGGCTTTGGTTCCTATCTAGCCCAAGCCTGTCTTAGCAGCATAACTGTTATCAACTTTTATTATTACTAGAGTTTGGCTTTTTCATTGTTCAGGGTCTACCCCAGGTACTGCAGGTTTAACCAGGAGGTACTGGTGCGCAGCATGTACTGTCAGGAATTTTTCTTTGTTCTAGTGATGTTTTTGAAGGCCTTACATAAGGTTCACCGGGTTTCAAGAAGATAAATGCAAAGGTAAAATAATCATGGAACCCCTTCAAAGCATATTCTCTGTGCTGCTACATACTGCAAGATTTTGAAGTATGGGATTTTTTGAGTATTTATATGACGCTAACAGTGTACTGGTTGATAAAAAAAAATAGTAAAATCTTGCCATAAGAAATTATCCTCTGATCCAAGTGGGTATTAAAAAAACAGTTTCCATTAACAATTTTTTTCAAAATTTCCAAAACTTTCTGTTTCAGTAAGATCAAAGAAGACCAAAGTACATTATTTTCTTTTTACTGTTATTTCTTATTATTCTGAGGTCTCATCTGGAACTCCTACATGGAAAATCCAGCAATGAAAACACTTAATTTCATTTTTTTCTATGGAAGAAACACAAATAGCCAGATCCAGTTGAAATTTAAAAGCAAAACAGCAAAAGAGCACTTGGAAATATTTAATCATGTTATGGTGTTGTTTTTTGAAACTTACCACAAAGTCCTGGAAGAAGAATAGACTTAATTACAGGTGTACCATCTGTGATCCATCACAGGTAAAGTTATCTAGAGAAATAATTAATCAAAAGCTTTTACATTATGCCCAAACATCTTGCTGTAATGCAGAAATAATTACAAGTTAAACTGATTCCATTCTTCTGAGCAGATATTTCACTATACACATTCTGGACAAAGGTATGAATAAGGAATATATAAAACTTGTAAGATTTAGTATCTTCCCACAGTAAATGTTAGTAGTTAGTGTCTGCCTGATACAATAAAAAAAAGTACCAGTCTGCTTGGGGTTTTGTTGTTTTGGGTTTAGGGTTCTTTTGCTAAGCATATTTGATACGAAGCCAGACAATCAAAATGCCAGCAAATTTCTGAGCACTGTTACCCAGACTCCTGATATCTAACTGAAAATAGGATTGTTCAAAAGTATGTGTGAACATTCATGTTTGCACACACAAATGGTTCTTATGGAAGTGTGGCACTTTGTTTGGCACTAATCTCAAAACAAGATATACCTGCTTTATTTCTAGAAATCTGGTTAGTGAGCCTTTCGACTTGCTTTCTAGTTCAAACAATGTATCAGATGTTGCTCCTTTCCTGCTGGAAATGGAAGAGAGCTTGTTAGCTACTTTGGAGAAGTGAGTGTGTTCTTTTCTCACAAGCTGCATTTTCAGCAATGTCCATTACTCATACTGTCCAAACATGCTGGAAAATGGATCTCATTGTGTAGGTCTGTTCTTTATACTCAGGTGTCACTGAATGACTTCCATTCTCCATGCCATGAATTCATCTCAAAGTATTCCAACTTTTACTGTATGGGATCAGAATAATTACTATATTCATACTCCTACCTCTATCCATGTTGCTCCCATAGAGTTTCAAGGAATTCTGATTGCTGTTCACTGATATAATTCTCAAAGGATGGTGGATATGGAAATCACACCTTTCTTTTTCAGAACTACATAGAAATACAGATTATTAACACGAAATACTGGCATTTAGTGTCTGGTTTTTGTTAGCAGTGTTTTGTCCACCTTGCTTTTCATATTACCATCGTCATTTTTATCTAAAAATCTATCCTAGGAAATATTATAAGGATGAAAAAGAATTTAAAAAATAAATGCTAAATCTTCTGGATGCATGGAGGAGCCTGACAAATCCTGAGAGAAAAAAACAACCAAGCAACAACAAAAAAACCAAACAACCAAACCCAACTCTAAAAACCTTGACCAGAAGAGAGAATTAGACAAAAAAAAAGCTACATAGTTGAGGAAGGTTTAAAAGAAAATGAAGGCTTCCTCACCAAATGGCTGTCTGTGCAGAGAGGGGAATCATGTAGAATATCTCCTTTGGCCAAAAATAAATGCAAGAAAGAAGGAAATAAAATGCTGAAAACTTTGCCAAAATGTTGCTCAATTTCTTGTAATTGGGGGACTTAGCTTGCAAAATACCAGGTCATTTGAACATTTTTTTTTCCTCCAAGAACTGTATGAAGGAACCACAGCAAAAAGCAATGAATAGAGTTTAACTCTAGAGTTTGGACACAAATCAGGATGTGGAGAGGTCTGTTTATCAGTCTCGGGTGGCTGTTGTTCTCCTATTACATTACCATATACTTGAAGCAGCTACCATGTAAAGATTGTGCAATGACTTGTGTGAAGTGATCTCCATCCTGCTCCTGTTAGGCCTTTGTCAAGAGTTCCCTTTGTCCTATTTGGCACTTGTTCGAACCAACTTGAGATTGCACTTCTCACATTAATCCAGCCTCTTCTAGTGTCAAATGTGAACAAACAGTTTCTGAGAGGGGCATTACCTGGGACATAGATTAGCTCTTTTTACATGAGCAGATTGAAGGAGGTGTAAAGGAGTTCCTGTTGGGAGAAGGCATCAGAGAAAGTAGCAGTGATATGAAGATGATGAGGCCAAGTATAAGTTCTTTTTCTTATTTTGGACTTACTTATGAAACAAATATAGATGACTTAAAACCTTTTTCTGTGTCTTACTCTGTCCAAGATACTATCAGAATCAGGCAGGGTAACTAGAAAATAATTTATTCAGACACTTATGGGGTTTGTTGAGTTCCTTTTCTATTGAACACCAACACTGTTATTTTAGCCTAGTTAGCAGCACAGTTAACAGAGGAAAATTTTGTGTTCAGACAAAATGCTTCCTCCCTCCCCAATAGAAAATCTCAAGGAAAAGCTTTGAAAGCAAGTCCAGAGAGAGGTGGATAAACTTGTTGACTGACTTAAAAACTAGAGAGAATAAAGGAAAAAACAGAAGTTATCAAAAACTTTGAAAATCCTTCTGCTTGACTAAAAAGATGGCTGTTTCAATGGCAAACAAAAGAAGACTTTTCTGATCTTTAATTCGTACAATAGCTTTAAATGAGGAGCTGATCAGCTTCTCTTGAAGAATTTCTGTCTAGATATTAATAGTACTATGAGCTCTGTAATGTTTCAGAAATTCACCACGTTAATAAATTTATCCCCATAAATGCACTTTGGAAACAAGATTTAGTATTATCCCTGTTTTACAGATTTCACAGTTGATGTCATGTAAAAAAATTCACAGAGCATATCTGAAAGCAATGAAGGAGCAGGCTCTCAGAACTTTGTTATCAGTCCTGGGTACTTTAACATAAATCAATCATTCTTATCTTCCTAAGTGTAAAAAGTTTACTTGGAAGAGGCTGTAATAGCACAAAGCACTCAAAAAAAGAAAGTAATTTGTCATGAAGGCGCAATCAAAACACTAGAAAATGTAAGATGAGCCACTGTATCTGATATGAAAAGAGTTTCCTGCACTGGAGGCTGATCCACGTCAGATCCACATCTGCCAGCTAGCCTATATAAAAGCAGCTTGCATTTTTATTAGTTTATAAACCAACAGTTTATTTTTAGAAGATGTCAGCAGTCAGTCAGAATAGCAACAAATATGCCCAAATGTGGTATGCTTCTTAAGAGCTCTTGTTTGGAGTCCATCTCTTTCTCAGTGGTTTCCTTTTCCTTTTCGTTGTTTCATAAAGAATAGACAGACCTTAGTGGTTGACTTACAGGTCCTGTGCTTTACACAGTCCTAGAGAGAAGGGACACCATCTTCCTCCTCGGGAATATCTAGGGTCTGTGCAGCTCGGTCTATGACAATTCATTACTCTATTTCTAATGAAATATTTCTCTCTATTTATTTATATGGCTACATATAGGTCTATCAATCAATATCTCTATATATCTCTACCACAGATATTCTCAATCCTTCCTGTCTCACATGAAAATAAAATTGAAATCTAATGTGATAAAACCAGTTTTATCTTTTCTATGGTGATTTAACAAAAAATAGAAATATTGGGTTAACAATTCTTCTTTGTATTTGAATTTCATTTTCTTGCCTTACTGACTTACACAAGAGAGAGTTACAACAAAGTCTGTGATGTTATTTGAATTTGTTATGCTTTAGTATTTAGGAAGTTCCCACTATTTTAAAACCCTTTTTTACCTGTCACTCAGCAGCACTCAGCAGAAAAATCGTTGGCAGTTTAGGGCCATGCTCCACAAAGGAATTTTCTAAGCACTGTGCAGAGAGCAAGTCTTAATTTCTCATGCAGAAGACAGAGACTTAGCAACTGAAGATTTAAAGAATAAAAATATTTTCTTTAAGACCTGACTGCCCTATCTGTGAAAGCTAAATGTCAAACTGATGTGCAACTGCTTGAGTGCTATATGCCAGAGTATTTTTAATGCATGTGATTTGAGCCACACACTATACAACATCAGAAAAAATTGATACTAGGTATTCAAGGAATTAGCTAACTGAAAGTGTCAAAAAAGTTGTTAAGAAATCATCACTGAGCAAGGAGATGCTCCGAGAGGGACTACAGTTGGGTGTTAGTTCTAACATTATTCCAGACATACAAGAATGAGGTGGAAATTTGTATGTAAATTGTAGAAAATAAGGCCTGATTTCTCAAGAGATCATAATTTCCAAGCCCAAACCAGCATGCTCATGCTTTTCCTACAGCTACTGCCCAATCTGCTGTTAATACAGTCCCCCTCCTCTTCTCAGGACATCCTCAGCCTCTACAGACAACATGCTCCAGTGCTACAGGAGGCTCATGATTCTTGATCATATCTGAAGTCAAAGTGAAAAACAGATTATTGCCCCTCTGTTTCACACTGAAGATTTTTATTACTTAGTCCTCTGATGTTTGTTTTTTTTTCTATGATGAATAGTATTGACATTTTCAATTTCTGCAAGTTGGTACTATTTCTAGATATTTTGTTTTCTAGTCTTGTCTGTTTCTTCACTGGACTATCTTCACTTGCTCTATGGTTATTTGAGAAGGGGAGGTGGAAGGAGGAAGAAGGAAGTTACCTAGATTTCCCTAATACAGGCAAATATTCAAGTTTTACAAAGGCCAAGTAAAATTATTTTGTGAGTCTTACACTCTGACTGTTTGCTTTTTTCACAAGATGAAACTGTTGATTCAAGATTGTTTATGATCATCTTTAATCACCTTCATCATCACCCTTTCCTTCTAAAATGTTTTCTAGACCACTGTACTCCACCTTGAACTGGCAAAGCTGATTGTTCTGACAAAGGAAGTCTTATATTTAGGCCAAGTCCTTTTTATCTGATTTTCTATTCTCAGGACGTATTACTCTAATTTTCCAAGTTAATTTTGCATTCTGATACTGTCCTCAAATGCACTGGCAGTTGCTCTTAGATGTGTACATAACCAGTAAGCTCTGGGCCTCATAAAGTGTTGATGAGGATGGAATAATTTATAGGTCAGAAAACAGTATTATAATCTTTGGATTTTGATTTGCTCATGTATTTGAATTAATTAAACACATGCAGAAGTCTCCTCTAGCATCAACACAAGCTTCGTAGATTTTTCCCATGTGACTAAAATCCAGCTCATGGAACCTACATCCAAATTGCTTGTGTACTGGGTTTTACTCTGTATTAGCTACTAACAGGTATCTGGAGATCATCTGAGATGGTAACATTTATCCCACCCAGAACTGTTCAAGCATTATTTAATTGTCTAGGTAATAAATTCCCCTCCTTGGGAAACTTTTCTGCTTTTCAGTTTAATTTACTTGTATTGACTTTGCCACAGAGTTTGCAGCTAGGCAACTCTAACCTGGACAGCTGAAACATGATGTCAATGTCCCTTCTGAGTGCAGGTAAGTAAGCACTGACACTTGTGTTTGAACAGTCATCAAGAGAAGGAGAGTTCCACTCTGGCGTTGTAAAGGAGATGTCTACCTACCTGCTCTCTGATGTAAAGCAGTAAATTACTTTATAATCTTAATCTGAACCAAAATCTTACCGGAGTTAATGATTTTAAAATAGGCAAAAATCTAGCAGAGATTTACAAGGAGAAGGACTGGTCCAGGTGATTGTCTCACTGATACCAATTACAGCATTCACACAGGTTATTAGCATGCACAGAAAGGGTTTCAGTCATTCAGAGGATTCTGTATCTAAGATAAGCTGAAGTCCCAGGACCTATAAGAAACAATGATTTACACTCTAATGTATCTGGTTAGATATTTTGTTCCTAGTAGGTGTACAACTTATTCCTGAAAGATTCCATTAGTGACTGCCAGTTGAAGGAAGGCATAATGTTTCTCGTCTCCCTGGTGAGCAATCATTCATCAATGCATTAGATGCAGTACAAGATGGGGCATGAACATCCAGCACTGTGTTTGGCACAAGCAGAGCAGTTCATTAATCTCTAATCCTGTCATTTCTTGATTCATTAGAGACAGAGGACTGCTCTGTTTATCCAGGTTCTTGTACTGGATCTTGTCCTGGAACATTTTGGATTATGCAAGTACTTACAGACTGAACAAAGCAGCATTTGATAAACACGTATTTGTAGGCTATGCAAAAGGCTTTAGCATCCACCTGCCCCCCTTGGTGCCCAGGGTCAGACACTAGCTTCTGCAAATACCTTTCAGGAAACATGAGACCTTGAAAGTGTGCAACTGTTAAAGCTTTTGGGAAGCACCAGGATCCATGTGCGGGCTGGCAAAGCTCCAAGGTTTTCAGTGTTGCCGAGATCCTTCCTGGAGTATGTAATGCCGTGTGTGCTACAGAAAATTCCAGTAAATTGAGCATGGTGCACAACCAGGCAGCAGTTCCTGTCACCCATAAAACAACCAGGCATCAATATGGGGCTTCCCAGATGTTGACATTTCCTTATCTCACAGAGTACAGGACCCTGAAAAACTCACCCTCTGAAAAAAGCTTATAGGTGACAGCAGTCTCCCATTACTCTCAGCAAAAAACACGTGCAGGCTCTCAGAGGCTTTTAGGCCATGCTGGCAGGTTCGACCTCTGTTACAAATCGTAGTTGGCAGGTGTTTGTGAACTCTTCTTCATGGTTCTCTGCAGCAGGGCTGTTCTTCTTAGATGATACTTTATTCACCTTCCAAACACTTTTTTTCCAGGGATCTAGGTGCTGAAAAGCTCTCATGTTGAGGGACCATTTACTTGCAGGCAGCTAGCCAAGCCTACAGGGTATGGGATATCCAGATGCAAGCTACTTCTTTTCTCTCCTCTTGCTATGGATTCAACTCCAACTGGTCTGTTTTTTGTTTTTTGGGGTTTTTTTGTTGTTGGTGGTGGTGGTTGGTTGGTCTTGGCTTTTGTTAGGTTTTTGTTGTTTCTTTCTTTTTTTTTTTCTTTAAATGAATGCCTTTACAACTGTAGTATTCTTTTGGTCTCAATTAAAATCTCTTTTCTAGATGGGAAGGGGAGCAAGTTCAACAGGGCAGATGGAAGGAACCCAATTCTGCTGCAATTCTGCTACAGCAGATGGGAAAATAGAGTCTTCATATGGATATCTGTGCAGATCCACTCATATGGTGGTTTTAGTTTGTTTCTACCTGGAGACCTTTGCCAGTTGTGTTTTGATTTATTTACCAAGACAAAACTTTTTTTCTTTCTACCTCTGTTGTGTACCTGCAAAGTAATTGGGAGACAAGAACATCTTGGACCAGACCTGCATCATGAAAAACATGAGTCAGGATCTAAAGGAAATAAACAAATATTAAAATAAAATAAACACTTGCATTTGGTCTTTTTTTTCTTTTTTTTTTCCCCTTCCATTCTGTTGTTCCTATATGAATGCCTTTACAGAATTTGGTCTGGAATCTCTTTTGAAATTAAGTATTTTATATCTCCCAAGGAAGAATTAATTCAGGAAGCTGTGTATAAATCAAGAAATGTGTCATTAACAAAATATAGTACAGCTTTTCCACATTTGTTTTTTGGATTCCAGTAAACAAGGGGACTTTTATTTCACTGAAATTAAATTGAATAGTGACAAAGTCTGACTTGGCTGCTTAGTGCTTCTCAGTGTCCTGCTACTTTTCAGGGTCCTGCTTGTGCCCAGGGTCTTTTCTGTGCTCTCTGGAAGAAAGGAATATCCAGAATTTTTTACAGGTCAAATGCAAACATTTTATCCTCATGTCTTGTCTGAAGGGAGTTGAATCCTCCAAGAAGTCCTTTTGCCAGTTCTTTCTCTTTCCCTGCTCTCAGCTTCTTCCACTGCTCACTGCTGACTCCTTATACTTCTTGCCTGGTGGTTTATTATAGACAATACAAATTCCTCACTTTAAAAAAAAAAGAATAAAAATGTTCACATTAAGAAAGGTCTCTTCTAACCTTGGCCAGGTGGAACTTCATGTAGGATTTCTAAACTGTGTATAAAATGAATTGTTGTTTTAGATCTATGTCAGTTTCTGTTTTAGAGCAGAATCAGTCATGTTCTCATAAAAACTCATTGTCAGCATCATTTGTTTCCCAGGTGAAGTTTCATTTGTTTATTGTTATTTTCAGAGAAAACTGAAAAATCATCAAAACAGGCAGAAGTTTCGTGTATTCTTGGAGGGAATTGTATGTGATACCTGAGTCATGTAAGTTTACTTTAATCTAGAACATTGATTTTTATAGACTAATTGGATGTTGCTTATTTTTCTCTTATAACTCCCATAGCTACTTCAGTGCACAATTAGGGAAAGAGAAACCTCAACATCATAGCTGAACTGCACATAGCATAGAAGCTAAAATGCAAATATTCAGGAACATTTTTTTGTTGTCCTTTTTAGACAATCAATGGCTGAGCATAACAACTTGCAAAACAGGAAAAAGAAATAATTAAATTAGACTAAAATACAGTAAAGTGGTTTTTTTTACATCAATACTTTAGTTAGATGTTTGTTGAAAGAAATTAAACAAAGAAACACTATATAAATTTCTGTCTTAACTTTTGGTCTCCTCATGTGTACAGGGATAGCATGACTAGAGTTTATTTGCGGACCTTTCCTAATGCTTGTAAATGACCCCAAGATACAGAAGAACTTAAAAATGGAAGAAGTTAAGTGATGCTGTACAAAGTTTTTGTTGATTGTTCATTCGGTTTTTTCCACCTGGTAGCAACTGAAGATGTTCTGATATAGTTTGTGGGAGCTTAAGGTTTTGTCTCTCATTTGCAGGTATGTGTAAGAGCACCACAGGTAAGAAGCTGTGTTTTGGAATAAATTTCCTTCATATGTTTCTCCAGAGGGAGGGAGGAAGGGGCATTCCTTCATTCATAGGTGTAAGAAAACTGAGTCTGTACCTGGAGGTGATGAGAGGAACATGTTTGTGTTTGTAATGGTGCTGCTGAGATACCTTGCAGCCTGTGTTGCTTCGCTGATCATGCTTAGGACACTTGTCAGATTTGTTCTTAATTTCTAAATTTTTCCCTAGTTCTGAAGACAAAGATTACTGAATTTGGGGATTTCTCCTTTGTCTATCACATAAAATACATTCTGTACCACAGGTTTATCAGGGCACATTTCATCTGGCCATTCTTCTCTACTACTGAAGGGATGCAAGATTTTGCAGACTATTTTTTGAGAGCTGATACAAATTTTTATTGGAAAACTTTTTTCAGCCCTGTGCTAATAGACACAGAAAACTTTCAGAGTCAGACAAACCTGTATGTGTCTAGACTTCCAGTGCATTTTCCCCTTCAGATCAACCTCATTTCCACAGAGACACTGCTCAAATAGAGTATGAATGTGCATGCACATGCAGCACTGCAACACATTTTATTCCCGGTATAGCCACCAGATTCTAAGTCCCTCCATCTGCTTTCAGAGCAGAAGCATGCAGCCCTGGAAATGCAGAGGGCTTTATCTACTCTGGGGAGGAAAATGTTAAAAGTATTCTCTCTGTTGGGAGTGGCAGTTAGAGAGAAAGGAAGTGGATGGGCCAGCTGGCCAATGTGTTTGTAGATAAATCAAATTGCTGCTGTGTGCTTAGGGACAATAATTAATCCTGTCTCTGCAACTTGAACTTGTTGACTTTTGGAAGAACTGGGTAAAACTTTACCCTTGTCAGTGGACTGGAGTAGGCTACAGATTCGTCAAGATACGTTATTACCATTTTTTACTTCTCAAAACCAGATTGAGGGCCCCAGAGAAAGCAGAAATTTGGATTGAGAGAATTAAATTCAAGCTGACATAAATCATCACATCCTGGAATCTGGTTCCAGTCTGGCTGTGGGGTGAATTGGGTATGGGTGAAGACATTCCGTTGAAAGGCTGCGGAGTAGGAGTGGACAGCCATCTGTCTCGTTATCAGGGAAGGTAATGGGTGTGTCAGTGTAGTTTCATTAGTAGCCTCTGAATGCCGCTGCAGACAAGCCTGCAGAGGAAAAAAAATATTGCCAGTATGTTTTGTACAGACTCACATTTCTTTGTACCCCAAAGAGAGAAAACATTTTCCATCGATACTTGTGAAAGCCAACAGCTTTGTAGCCATTTCATGTTTCAGTATTTCAATGCTTGTGGTCAGTGGAAGAATGAAAACACTTTGGCTGCTTTCCCTTATTCTGTAAGGTCCCTTGTATTTACTTTAATAATGCACTCGACTGACATTTGGCATGGCCAAACTCAGGGGCTTCTGTCCTGTGTCAACACACGCAGGTGTGAGTGCAAACAGCTGCTCTAATGCAGTCAGCTGGTTGCTCAGGCGTGGTACAGATGCACACTGGACCTTTAGACTGTAGTACTTCTGTGCCATTGCTACATGATCGTTTATTGCTATTTCTAGAATGAGAAGCAGAGCCAAGCATACACACTATAACTTGGTATATCACCTTGCTGCAGGGCTGTGATCAGAGGACAAAACAAACCTGCTACTGATCTGTCAGTACCTGGTTAAGTTTCTAACCTGTTGGGACACTAGTTCCTAACTATTTGTTTATAGCCTAATTAATACTTTTGGAGAAACTAGTGAGTAAAAATCTATCCTGTGCCTTCTAATTGAATTAACTTTCCTTACCAACTTCCCAATCTGTTGTTCTGACGAATTCCATTTTTCAAACCAAATCATTCCATGTATTTAGAGTGATTTTAAGTTGAGAGAAGCTTACCTCTATTAAAATGCATTCAATTTCTTAAAAAATAATTTTTGTTGGATAATTACAGTTTTCTGAGAATGTTTAAATACTGAATGCATTAAACTGAAAATGGCTACAAGGTTTTCCCACAGTCAGTGCAGTAGTGTATACCTCACACTCCCCTCTTCATTCCTTCCAGCACATCAGTCCCCTCAAACCCACTGCCCAGCTGCAGGTTTCCAACTGTGGAAAACTGAATGGAGAGAATTACCCCTTAAGAATAGGATAAAAAATATAAAACTCACCCCAGTCAAAGTTAATCAAGATAATTCAGGAATAATATATACATGACAAATGTACCTGAACAAAAATCTCTACTTTGAGCATCTGAAACTGGGACTCAAAGTTTGTGTTAGGATTTTGATTTGCATGGCTGATTGTTAGCTACAAGCCATAAAATTAACTCCTTTTTACTCTGTGGCTTATGTGAAACTCTGCTTCTGCAAATTAGACATATTTGATCGGATTACCTTCTGAGGAGTTTTTTAATCTATGTGCTGCTATTAATCAATTAAAAATAGCTCAGGGACAGTTGCCCTGGAAGCTTAAGTACTGTTTTCCACATGTCTTTGGATCATTCTTAGGATTAGGGTAAACATGTTGTAACTAGAAATTCCTGGTATCTAAGCACCTGGTGTATTAGAACGCGAAAGCAGTGGGTTTCCATCATGGTACAAGAAATGCAAAGTTTATTTCTGGAATCCACATAAAAAGATATATGAAATAATAGGATAGTTTCTTCCTTCCATTGATTTCAAAGAATTTTGCAGTCATTATTTTAGGTCAATGAAAAGGATGTATATCATCATTTCCATCTTCAAAAATATTTAAAACAAAGTATTTTAATAACAGTTATCAGGCTCATACTTGGCCATATATTTTGGAGAATCAACCTGCTCCTCAGCAATATAAAGTTAAGAATGAATATTAGAAATTTACATTTGAGCATTTCCAATTAAAAAAAATAATAATAATAATTAGAAAAAAAAAAGCAAAAAAGAAAAATGTGGAATGGCTTTATTATGCATTACTCCCTAAAGGTAAATATTGCTCAAGTTCTTTGGCAAGTTATTTCAAACAATAATAAATGCATACCAGTAGCTTTCCATTTTATTTATGCTGAATGACCCCTTATTAAATATATTTACCTAAAAGCTTTTTTTCCAAGAATACTTAAAATATCTTTAACTATATGGTAAATAGTGAATTGAAATAGTGACTTGACAGCAGGCTGGAAGAATATGCTTCTTCAAGAGAGATGTATGAGTATACTACTTCCATGAAATGTGGCACTCTGGTCAATGGGGTGACTTGCTCCATTTTTGAAAGGGGCACTTCATTGAGAAAGCAAGGATCTGAGCACTTGCACAACAGCTCCCAGGGCTATACCTGTAACTTGCTGCAGAAGCAGAATACAAATGGTCTGAAAAGGAGTTAATCAGACTCCTATGTTCATTAAGAAGGAATTACTATCAAATAATGCTAAGAAAAAGATGCAACCAACACTATTGTAACACTAATGCTGACAGTGAATATAAGACAATATAAAGACAAGTAAGGCAAATATACAGATGGAAAATGTAGTGGTAGTATGCTGTGTCAGAATGAAAAAAATGGAGAATGTTAAGAAGTGAGCATATATTTTTAAGATATAAAATTATCTGGATGAAATATATATATGTGTTTATAGTATGCACATGCATCTGGCATGTGTTACATGGCTAAATTTATTTGAAGAAACAGACCAGCCCAGAGTTATGCCAAGTCCCTCCTTGTTAATAAGATCTTTGGTTCACAAAAAAGCAGCCTACATGCTGGCAGTTCAAGTGCTCTGAGAAATGTCCTCCAGAATGTCAGCACTTCAGATTGCTGCCCTTGTGCTACTGTCACCCGTGCAGGGGAAATCTTTCCCCGTCTCTCCAGCCATGTTTACTGCATGTTGCCACCTGCCAGCCTTGTGGTCAAGTTGTTAGGGATGACATCCTAGAACTTGTGCCTCCTGTGGACTTTTTCTTTGATTCTTATATACATGTGAGAACAGGCATTAATTACAATATTAATTCTGACTTGAGGCTTCATCTTGGCTGTAAATGTAATCTGTATGGCACAGTTCAATTTGATTTAAACCAGAACTACATCAAGACTGATATTCCCCCACCTCCACTCATCTTCCAAAACGTTGCTTTTATGAACTCTGAACTAAATCCTAAGGCTGGAGGAAGATCTATTCTTTCTTTGAACTTTACTTCTGATAACTTCCTAATACATTTCTGGGGTTAGTGTCAGGATTCAGAATTAAGCCACTTGCCTATCTCTGATCATGTACAGCAAGAATTGCCTTGTGCACTAATAGATACATTCCCTCAAGACCTGATTTCAATTGCCATGTTCTCTCTTTCATGCATGAAAAGCAAGTTCTGTAACACGATTTTCAGCAGTAAATTACACTCTAAGGGGAGTTACTCATATTTATAATAGTTCATGTTTTCTTGAGAACTTTAGCTGTTTGGGGAAGGAAGGGTCAAGAGGCCACATTTTCTACATTTCTCCCTCTCTACCTAATAGCTACAATGTATAATTTATGATTCATCTGAATATAGACCTAGACCTTTCCTATAACCATCTCCTCTTGGGGGAGGCTTGGGACAGCCCAAAGAGCTATTTTTATCAACTCCTCCACTCTTTAAGATTCTGTGTTTAAAACTGCTGGAGATAAAGTCTTTCAGTGCACTAATCCCAAACCCAAAACCGTAAGCAGTGCACCTTCTAAGATTGATATGAATATGACATAACAGGACTGAAGGGGATTTAGATTCTTGATATTTCCGGTCTCCCCTTAAAAATTGTTTATTAAAATAAAGCAGCTAAAAGAAGATTTCATGTTCTGTAATAGATATTTGGCAGCCTTGTTCAGATAAAGCACTTCTCCTGAGTTCAGGAAAATTCACCAAGCAAAATAAATATGTGCAGCCTGAAAATAATCTTTGGCATACTGATGTATGTTCCTCCACCTTGCTTTGTAGTGCTGACCTGGGAAATTCTCTTAAGGACATAGATGAGTATAGGAATCATAGAACTAACTTTCCTGGGACCTGGATTAAGTCTGCAAATATTATGCATCCGCATAATTTGCAGTCACACCCTTCCTTGTTTATCTGAAATTAAAGGATAGTTCTTCTCAAAGTATTATCCAAAATGAACTTCCTTTTTGTTTTAATCCATCAGAACAACATGGTCATTCATACTCTGTTCTGTCAGTCGTTTTTACACCTTTCTTAATGTTTTGTTTTACAAAAAGATTTATGTAATTAAACTAAATAATACCTTTAGTCATGAGTACACATTTTAGGAGCAGGTCTAAACTAGAAATTTTGTTCCAGTATGTGCTGATAAGCAGTAAACTTACAACGTCCTCATATACCATGACCAAGCTACTTACTCCACTGGCGTGGCTGCTGTGAAGCTGGGACACTGAAGGTTTCACTACTCTTTCCTGTCTTCTAAGAGGGTTCCCCAGAGCCTCACATTTCCATCTATCCCTGATGACTCCAGACAGGTTAGTAAGTCCTTCTCCTCTGCTCACAGGGACAACAACTGCTTAAAATAACTCTACAACCTTTTTGAACAAAAACTTTTTTTTCTTCTTCCTATCAAGCAGAATAAGAGCACAAAGCCACAAAAGCTCCATACATCTGTGTCTTAGCTTAACATTATGATTTACTTATGAGTTTTGGCTATGTTCCCCTTTTCTCAGACTGCTACCTCTGATAGGCAACCTCCACACAATACTCATGGCACCTTTCTACCAGAAATGCAACATCTTCAGCTTGCCTTTTCTTCCATTCTTCTTGGGCAATTCTTTTTAATAGAGCAAAAAGCCCTTTGATTGTGGCTTTGGCCTCAGAAGAAATTAAAAATCTAAAATGTTGCTGGCAGCCAGCTAATGGTATATCCCTCGTAACGGGATATATTCTCGCACATACAAATCCAATAAAGCCCAAGTGTTAAATATGTTGGGATATAAACACTCAACATATCTCCTTAAGCAAGATATTGCTTATGCTATTACCTATGCACAAGCTATTTGTACATCTGCTGTTGTTAGTCCACGCTACATCATTGACTTCTGTGATCCCGTCTAAGCAATACCTTCTGACAATCTGATAAACCCCTCTGTTATGTGAGAGGTTATCATCAGTAATTTAGGTTTTCTATTTCGCACTTCTAGTTGTTTCCTTAATTATATCACTGATGTCCTTCTTCAGAAAAGTTTTGTACGTATTTCACATAGATAATGTTCTTTAACCATCTTTTCTCTCTTACATTGTCTTACAGGCTTCAAGACAGACCAGGGTTTCCATGGTGCTCTGAGAACTGGTCCTGCCTCCGACATGCTTTGGCCTAGCTTGGGAGGTCTTCAATAAAAGGATGGCTCATGGCAGCCTCCCACGTGGCTTCCATTAACATACCTTTCTCCTAAGAGGTGAGATTTTAGGGGGTCTTTTTATCATGCTCATTCTTCTGCCTTGTCTAAGAAGTCTGGGTCAGTGAGAAGGCTGTCTTTCTCCACGCTACATTACGAATGTTGCCTGTAAAAGCAAAGATTAGCAGATGTCATCACCAAGTTGAATAAGGGGGCTGCAATGACTCTGCGTCACCTTCTAATGACACCCAAATCTCAGAGCTCAGCTCACCAAAAAGAACACAAGCAGCCACAGGGGACTTTCAGGTGAATTGTGGAGAAGGGCTCAGTTGGTTTGCTTAGCTCAGTAGTGGATAATGAAGCATGAAATGGATGTTGAAGGCTGAAAGGATGGTTTTGTTTACCAGTCACCCAGTATCACAAAGTGCATTCTTATATAAGGTCCTTTTGTTCAAAAGCTAAACAGAGAATTCACATAATATTGCACACTTCAATTCTAATGACATTTTCCTTAAACTAGTTACAACTGTCTTTCTCTCTGCTTCCAGGGGTAAAATTTTTCTCCTGAAGAATTAATGGCTAAAGAGAAGCAACTTCTGGAGCTTATCACATTCTTCTGAAATACTGACTTATCTGTCTGTTGCCACTGGCAAGTCAGTGGTGGAAATGGCCTTTGTCTGGTGCCAGAGAATGAGTGTAAACCACTGCTTTTAAAACTAGTTTTGAGAGAGACAAGTACTGCACTGCTCTAAAAATACTTTAAAACATTATGATTACAGTGATCATAAGCAGTTTTAGAACAGTTTAGAACAGTGTAAGTAGATCATAAGGAAACTGATTTTGAAAAATCACCTTTCTTTAATACAAAGCTTTCCAAATCAACTTTTGTCATCACCTATTCATAAGAAATTTGGCAAGCATGTACTGGTCCAACTGGTACTTCTTTACAAAACCAAGCAAAACAACCAATACATTTACATAGTCTAGATTTTGGTTAACCAAAAGTTATGGAAAACCAGGGTTAAATATTCCTTTTCTTCTCCTTCCCAACTGCTTCCAGAAAATTTTATGGCTCTATACTAGCATTTCAGCAACATTTACCTGCCATAGTGCTAACCCTTGATTTTATAGCCAACCCACTCAGACATCTATAGTGCCTTTGAGCACAACCAGAACTGCCTTGTGTCTTTCACCACCACTGTCCCTCCTCATCCTGGCCACATCTCAGAGTTCCTGCAGAGCACACCGTAGGCCCAAGCCCAGCCAGCACCTGAGGTACAAAAATGGGATCACACTTCCTATAAAATATATTGAGGGACGTATTTGTCTTGTTGAGTTTTTTAAAGGTACTTGCAAAAAGAAAACTGCTTATGGTATTCCATTCTTTTTCACTCCTCATTAAGATAATAGTCCAGTAATTGAATGATTCATGCTGAAAGAAGGGTCCTAGATTCATAAACTGCTCAGGATAAATGTGTTCAGTTGTCCAATTATGAAAACATAAATTTTTTTGAGAATATTTTTGTAGAAAGTAAATGCAAGCACCAGCACTTTATGTTGCATTATGATATCAGCTATGGTTCTCAGAAAGCATAAATTAAGATTTCTGTAGTTATCATTCATTTGTAGGGACAGCTTAATCTCTTAAGGAGTCAAATGAGATGTTCTAATTGCTAATAGAATGAATCCAAACAAATGTCATCAAAGAAAAATCATATTTAAATGTGTGGGATGGCAGCTGGTATCTCTAACATTATTATTCTTTGCTTTTACTGAATTCTGGTCCTGTTTGCCTTTGTGAAGCAGTCATAGTTACATGGGAAAAGGCTTCATCAGTGTCTTGTTATTTTGGAAACTAAAAACTTTGAGACAAAAATATTTCCACTAAAACCCAAGGATTTCTATTTCAGAAGAGTGTCCAGCTGCCTGTTGCCCAAGTAACTCGCTTGTTTCATTACACGGTACTTGTATATCCCTTGTGAGAGAAGGGAATGAGGTTCATAAGTTAGGACAAGGCAACAAAAAAGGCCACAACTTCATCTTCGTGCATCTTCCTCTGCTGTCTGACTGGGATGTGGATTGGTTCACAACAGGACTCTGGAAACATAGTGCATCAGCCTCCACCCACTCATTCCAGCTGTCCCTATTCAATTGTTGCTGCACAGACCACCAAAAAATCACAAAGGTCTTGATAAAATACCTGCAGTTTGTTGCTCTCTCCCCATTCAAGTCAGAACTGCTTCTTACCTTTTGACCATGGTCTAGGAAAGACAATGAAGCCACAGATGGACATTTGCCCTGGTTTGTTGTCAGCACATCACTGAGGTCAGAGAGAAAGGCAGAAGGAAGTTTTAAAATAGCAGTGAAAAATGTCATAGTCACTTTAAGTGTGATTTCCTAATGTAAGACACACCTTTATAGAAGCTATTTTTTTTACTTATAGCTTTACCAGCAAGAGAAGAGCTGACAAAAAGTCAGAAAAGATCTGCTAGTATAGCAGCACTGCTAAAATTTGGACCTGGATTTCACCAAGAGCTTGACCAATTTATCTTGGAATACAGTTGAAGTTTTGAGATTTATTTTGACAGGAATGGAATCTGGCCTTCAAATACATAGTACGTGCTCTTCTTTTTCCATAGAGACTGTATACCATTTTGATCAACACTCCAGAGCCAAGAAAATGGCATTTACTGAGCCATAGCTAATCAAATATTTATGAATCATGTCACATTAAGTGGAAACAGAAAATGAAACTGAGAGAAAATAACGTTTAGATTTATTTCCGTCTGTTTAATTCACATCTGAAGTGAGCCCTTTTCAAGACCTTCTTCAATGCGATTCATGCTTTTTTCCACACCAAAAACAAAACAAAAAACCCCAAACAAACAAAACAAAAAAAACAAAACCAAAACAAAACAAAAAACCACCAGTTATAAGACATTGTAGTCTTATACACCATATGGGATGTGCAAGGCAAAACTGATGACTAACACCATAGGCATTATTTATTAACTTTAATTCATACTATTTCTCATACTCCTGTCAGTTCATTCCTCCTCCTCCTCATTTTTTATTGTAGATGAATGAAAACTGATGCTTTTACATTGTTTTTAAATCATTGAAACACATTAATTATTTACAGTAAGGCATCACAATGAGTAACAAGACACATCCCTGGTTTTCAGCTTCCTGTTGCAGCATTTTTTAAACCAAAAGACATGAAATTATCTCAAACAAAAAAAACATCCCACACTTTTCTTCAGGGTTTTACAGGACCAACTTTCAAGCAATCAGAGGTTGTCAACACTGGGCCAGTTTTCTGAACCAGTATAACTCTTGTGCATTCTAGGATTACATGTCCAAATGTCCTTTCAAAAGCTGTTTTATCACAAGAAAAAAGGACAGGTAATGACAAGGGACTGTCTGTTGATATAGGCTCAGAATGCAACAGTGATTTCAGTGTGAAGTCTGCATGAAAGTATTTGTCTTGAATATATGTAGATACAGTATCTGAAAATCTTATATTCAAATAGATGTTGCAAGCCTGAGTCTTTAGGCTTCTTTTCTCTAAAGATGAACCCCAAACCGAGAGGCTGGAACCCAGTAAATCAGAATATGTATCCTTGTGGCTGCTGAGAACACCTGCTTGTTCCAGGTCAGATCGGGAGCCAGAAACCTGCTCCCAGAAGCTTGCTGTAAAAAAAAAAAAAAAATTAGCTCATTAAAATACAGTTACAGTGTCTTTACAGTTTTATAACAGAGCAAAGCCTTAGTCTTCATTCTACAGTAAAGAAGATACAGCTTCAGCTCTGGTCCTGGTGTATGAGAGGTGAAACCCTTTGCCTGTATCTCCAGAAAGGCTGCCTGACACTGATCTGGGAGGCATATTCGATTCTTTTCATTCCCTTAAAGGTGTGCTACAGTGAACAGAGGACTGACAGTTCAAAATATAAGAGAAGAAAAAGTGCATGAAACCAGATGTGACTCTGCAGCTCCCGATTCATGTTATCAGGATGAGCAGTTAAGGGACTGCAGACTGTCCTAGAAGGGCTGCAGCAGTATTTGAGCAATTCTGCGTGTAATGTCTACCTTGTCAGCAACACTGCAGGGCAATTAAGCAGCCAGGGCTTCATATGCAAAGAAAATCAACATCTCCTGCTGTGGTGACAACTGAGATCTATATGTACCCTTAATTAAATGAAGCTTCACAAGGAGGCCTCTATGATTAACCAGACTTGATACAGGTACTGCTGCTCAGGTGCAGCCCATGATCTGTCACTGTTTCCCCACACAGAAGTAGTTGGTGTGTAAGAACTACAAGCCTAATCCTTTAAGGCTTAGGCTTTTTGTAGATCATAACTACTAGATACCAGGTTCTTTCATTTGGGTAGCACAATTCACATCCTTTTGTGATCAGCAAAGTAGGGTGCAAACCTGTTTCTTTTGTTGTTTCTGATACATATATTCAGTTTAAATTAATATCTCTTTAGAGTGTGTGAACTAGAGAAAAAGAAGTGGTATTATTAATGGATCTGAAAGTTATGAATCAAGTCTTTGATGTAGAATGACTTATTCTTGTCAATGTTAGACCCTGTCATGGTTTTCTTTGTATTTGTGTAATGCAAGTTATGTTGGCATCATGCAACAGAGATGATCAAGGTAATACCCTATCTCCTTCCAATTACATGGTGAATGGCGAGAGATATAATTCAAGTCTACGGGGTCCTAGATACAGAAAAGAAACTAAAGTCAGAAGTTCTGTATCTGTAACAGACGACCCGAAGTTTTAATCTTGAAGCTTTAAAAACATAATTATATGCGTATGTAGCAAAAAAACCAGTCTAACAATATTGGGAAAAAAACCCAAAACAAACAGTTTTGACGAATGCAAATGTAAGAGTGAATAATTTTCAAAATGAGGAAAATGTCACTTTGCTATCCTACATTTCATAGCTGCAGCAAGAGCTGGACATAAATGTGGTTGAAAACTGATGGAAGCTTCCATGACAACATTTCCAGGTCAGGAAGATACAGGAAATATCAAAAATCTTTGGGGATTGAGAATGATGAGATTAGCACATTAGGTTTTTTATTTGTAGAATTCAGAGAATTTGGGAAAGACTTTTTGAGCTTATTGGGGAAAACTGAATCTTTAAACCTCTGGAAATCCCACTGTAGGTTCTCATAAGCTAAGCTGCCAGGGCTCTCTGGCAGTCATTATATGTCTGGGAAGAGCATGTGACACTTTCCATCTTCCTTCATAGCCAAGATAAAAAATATCTTTCACTTCACCAAATGATTAAGAAATAAAATGACTTAGGCAACAAGACATTATCGTGTATCAAATCCTGCATAAATTTAACTACTAAAAATGTTAAAAAATAGTTTGGGGAAGTCATAGCTATTCATTACACAGCCCCTTCTTAAAAAGGGTACCCTTGGGAAAAGGTTCTGCCCAGAAGTTGGACCAATTACATACAGCATTGTATCACAGAGATAAAGCTTAGTTGAATAAACTGAATTTTAAAACAATGAATATTTGTGAATAATATTATTATCAATAGTTACAAATACATTCCACATTTCTGGGATTTTAGCAGGTTCTGTGCTGTCCAGTTTCTTGTTTCCCTGTGTATGAGCAGCAGTTACCAGCTAACAGAAAATCATGAAGTGTCGCTTTGATGGTGACAGTATTCATCTGATCCTGTGGTATCTGCACAGCTTTGTTTTCATTGCACCACATGACTGGATCAGAAGAAAAAGGGAGCATTTTTTTCTGTTTGTCTATGATGAGTCTTGTCAGGTCAAAACTCCCAAAGTGTTAAACTCGTATTCTACTGTTTGCCTTGTGATGCTCATCACAGCAGTCACTTCAGATGGTTCTTTACTTACGAAGACTTAGGGTCTCCTATAGAGAGTCCAGAGAGCCATGAAACCTCTCTTCAGAAAATCATTCAGAAACAAGGTGAACATGAGCCAGCTGGCAAACAGAGTGCATATGCACTCACAGCAAAGAAATGTAATGGTCCCAAGCATTCATTAGCTTCCCTGATTTGCCTCTTCTGTTCCCTTGATTGTGTAAAATCCAGACAGATTGCAAAATCCGTCCATTGAAAGTGGAGTGGGAAGGGAAGGGAAGGGAAGGGAAGGGAAGGGAAGGGAAGGGAAGGGAAGGGAAGAAGTCACCACTGGGCAAAATACATAGAATTTAGTTTTCCTCTTTTACAACTTCTCCTTTTCAATTTATTTTTACAATTTATTCCTTCTTTTCCAGACATTTTTTTCGTGGAATATAAAAAGACCATGTGCTGAGTTTTGAGTGAAGCCAGTTCAGTCTGGAGCCTTTGATTGGTTTATAGTAACTTAAAATTTCTATCCCTAATCGAAGGTTGCTATCAGTCTTACACCAAAGCAAGTTTTTGTAGCTGATGTGATTCCTGATGTGTTCCCAGCTAGGCACTGGAGATCCATGTGCTGTAGCAGAACTGAGTTTTCCAGAACAGAGGGGATATTTCACAAACAAGGACACACTTGCAGAAGCCACTCTCACTTTTTGTTCTGGCGGTGCTTTCCAGTGACATCACTAGGAAGGCATCCCTCTCAAAAGACTTTGGTATTGTTATCCCTAAACTTGTGGTGTGGTAGTAAAAATCAACTGCTGTACCTCAGAGTTAATGATTTAGTTAGAGAATTTCACAGGTTTTAGAAATATAATTGAAGTCATTGTTCAGTTCATGGAGAAGAAATGGCTTAAAAGATTTTGGGGTTAATAGTGTATTTTCCATAGAAGAATCTTTGACTGAATAATGCAAAGCCAGAGTGGCATAATCTAGACTAAGAGAAGGCTAGAAATGATGATGAACAAGGGAACTTCTCAGAAAGAGGTAATACGTGGATCATCATGAACTTTTGTCTTTCTTCAAGGGTGGCAGAGAGTCAGCTTCTGTGCAAACTTCTTTTGTCTTTCTTGACCTTCTTGACCTTGGTGAATCTTTCCCTGAAGAAGAAGTATACCAGCTCATGCTCTATCTCTGGTAGACATGCCTAGTCTCTGAATGTGGTGCGTTTTTTTCACTTCATTCCACTGAGGTAGACATGAATGTCCCCATATCATTTAAAAACATGAATTTTCAGATTATTTAATTTGGAAAAAAAAAAATAGCCAGACTGATAAATTATCACCTGATTAATATTCATCGTCTGGAAACCTACACCTTTCATGCAGGATAACTATATTTCTTTAATTTTTATCCCTAGCAAAAATTTTACAAGAGTCTTGTCAGGAGAGTGATGCTATAGAACTATTGTAAACAAAGAAAATTTACTTATGCTCTTAGTTATGTCTTGAGTATAGGTTGTATTTGCTGTCTGTTGCATTGCCTATTTCTCGGTTGGTTAAGAGGTTATATAAGAAACTGACTTAAAACTAGTAAATACAATGGGCAAGTATTCACACTCCCATAATTTATGCCTTTTTTTTTCAGTGAGGTCATCCCTATTTCTTGCTACTTTGTAATCATATTGAGTTATATTTTATTGATTTCTATGTTTAAAGAGGGATTAAAAATCTTTTCTTGGAAAAGGTCCATGAAACACACTTAATTCTACAGTGCTGATTTCTCTGTTTGTGTGTTCACATAGATTACAGACACTTACAGAAAAAGTATCTGCAGATGTTAGTGAGGAATGCAATAGTCGACATTTTCCTTGCACCTCATCTAGTTTTTACTCTGAAGGTCTGTTTACTGAAAAATGCCAAAATGGTGAAGCTTGTAACATAAGGTCTTTAATGAACACAAGATTCTTGGTAAAACTCAGACTAGATTCCTTCACAGATAACTGTTGTTTCAGCAGATTCATGTTGAATTTTAAATAAACCTGAATATGGAAAGGTAAGTTTGTATTTATATCAAAATTATCAACAACCATCCCCCCTTTTTAGAAGCCTCAAAAAGCAAAAAATTACTTGTGTTTGATTTGATTTGATCATCCAGAGACAAGGGCCCCAGTTATAATCATCCTAAATTTTCATATTAACCTGTAATCCTTTGCCAGGATTACCAGTTCCTGATGCTGCCATTCTCAGCATGGAAGTGGCCTCTGTTCTGGTAGATGCTGTCACTCTTGCACCCACCCCCTCAGCTGCTCTTTGCTCCGCTGGCAGCTCTAACTGTTCCAGCTTTCCTCACAGATTCTGTTATTTTAGCTCTCAGAAAGAATGTAACATTATGAACTGAAACACTTCATTGCACACAGAGTGACCTTAAGGGATTTTTTCTGAATCTTTACCCCCATGAGACTCTTAAATAGATATGTTTGTACTTCAGATCTTACAAGACACAAAATCTTGCGTATTTTTCCTAAGCTATCATTCCTGTGGTAGAAGATATTGCTTTGCACTACGGTGATACACCATAGAATGGTTATACTCATCAAGTTTTCCATACATTATTACAATTAGAAGCATCTCTCAAATTTATGGTATGCTTCTTTTTTAAGGGGAAAAAAAAAAAAAAAAAAACGCAAGACAAACGTGTTACAACCTTTCTCCTTAATTCTTAACATTTAATGTCTATTTCTAACAGATGTCAGCTGATTGACAGGATCTCCACAACCTTTCTCCTGTTTTGTCTTCCCTCCCTTCCAAAAACTTCTAGATGAAAAGCTGCAGCTTTATTCTGCTTTAGGCTGCAAGCATCCTACTTTAGAGCCAATCTCAGTCATTTTCATGGGTTTTCCAGGGAAAAAACAATCAGTTGACCATGGGCAAAAGAACAGTTTACCTGTGAAAATGTGTAGGTTTGGGTAGCAGAATTATTTGTGAATTGTTCTCAAATTTGGCAGTATCCGTCAAAAGTAAAACTATATTTTAATTTTGCTTTCACAAGCAGCGTGAAAATGGTGTTTTGAGTTCTCCAAGTGGACCCCAAAACCTTTTACTATGTTCACAGGGCTAAGGTAAGTTTTCAAGAACAATTTAATGCATGAGAATAGGGTCCCCAGAGGACAAAATATTCAGTCAGGTAAGAACAACAGATGATAGGTCACAGGAAGAAAAAGCCAAAAGAAAGATAATCTAGATACCTGAAAAATTCAGCTGAGAAATGGGAACCCTGGATACTGCTTTTCAGATGCAGAGTTCACATGGCAAAGTCAGTATACCTATCTAATGCATGGGGGATAGCTGAAAATCTTCACCAGCACCTACTTGCAGCCCTCTCTTTAAACCCAAATATTTTGTGATTGGGAAGCACAACACCCATGGGGGTATAGAAAATACCCTGGCCTAGGCAGCCTTGTGCATTACTGTAGAAAATCATTCCTAGATGCAGGACAGCCTCTTGAGTCCTTTAGGTCCATTAACAGGATGGATACCCCCAGGCAACCTTCTGTTATAGAAGAGATGGGTGCAGGTTCTGCTGGCCTGGTTTAGTGCTTTCAAAGAATTACTGTAGGCATTTCCTCAGAATATAATGCTATGAACTGCATCCCAGAGAGGAAGATCATGGACCCTACAGCCCCTTTAGATACCAGAGACTGGTGTTTAACACCAGAAACATGGTTTGATCCAGCCTAGCCCCATCTTCGTCTTTTCAGGATGGCCAGATGTAGGCAGCTACCTGCTCAATGGAGATTTTTTTTTATGGACAGCAGAAGCAAATAATTCTTGATGTAAACACCAGGTATTGAATCTGGGGTCTTGTACTGTATGATAACAACTCTGTACCTAAACCAGGGGTCCTTCTGTTCTGTTTTGGATTTATCCTCTATTTTCCTTATTGATTTTAGTTCAGGATGCCCTAAGATAGATATGATAATGAATACCTTGCACATAATCATTCAGTTGCTTGTATAGTCAAACCACACACACATCCATCAATCCATGCATATATGATTAATATACATCATACCAGTGAGGTTTCCTATTGTTTTATGATTCACATAATAATTCAAAATATGCTTATTACTAGAATTTCTATTTCAAATAAACTTTAGGTGTGCAGACAAACACTGAAAAAAACTAGATTCATAGTCAATGAATTATCAGCTATTCACTGACTTCCTGTTTAATTAAAACTTGCTGCAACATTTTCCTGCAAATGAATGAAATTCCTTGCTACCTACTGATTAGTTTTGATCTGACTCTCCAACAATAAATCAGCGAGGAACTTTGACATTATACCAAGACATGTAGGATCTTCACATCCTCCTAACTGTGCAAATAACTTCTATGAAAAGAGCACACCTTGATCAGAAAAATAAAATTCTTAAAAAAAAAAATTTAACAAGCAGTATTGTTTCTGACATTGGTGCAATCTGTCATCCTCTCTTTTCTCATGCTCCTTTTTAAAGAGCTATCTAGGAAGTAAAGCCTGTAACAAAACTGGAACAGATTCAGAGGTGTTTCTGTTTAGCAGAAAGTTCACTCCCTAGTGAAACTTGATATTGCTTCATTCATTTGTGTACACAAGAAAAATAATTTGATGAGTCTTGTCACTCCAGAAATTCCAGTGGAGGACATCTTGGAAACCAGATCTAAACCAGCTGTTAGATAGCTACACACAGGAACCTAAAGTTAAGTCATCCTACACTTCTTGTAGCATAGTCTATAACCCAAAGGCAGATATCTGTGACAACTTCAGGAGTTATACTCCATTATCCTCCCTGTGGGCATGGAAATAGGATATCTGGAAATGTACTACTGATGCCATTGAGGAAACTGAGGAGATGGTAGGAATAGGGTATGTACAAGTCTAGCAGGGCATTTTCGGAACTAGTTTCCCTCTTCAGTTTCATAGCACATATCTAGACAACTCATCACAGCCAAGAGATTTCTTTGGTCAAGGAACAAACAAAATATTTGGACACATTGTTCCCACACTTCAGCAGTATGACTGCTATCCCATTCCCATGCATATTATACCCTTACCTCTTTATCTCCCTAGCCATGCTTCCCTTAGTCCCTTGTATTTCTCCAGTATGGGTAGTAATGACAACAGCTGCAAACACTGTGGAAGGCTGGAGGAAGCTCAAGGGACACTAACAAATCTGCCAGGAGGCAGAGTGTGAGACACCTTCCCTAAGCACTGTGTGGGGGTTGACCTTACACACGGGCAGATAGTCTCAGTGCCACCAGATAGTGTTGGCATTGCCTGGGGTAAGGTAGAAATCCCACAGCCACTCCTTTCCCCAGCATTGCTGTCAGGATCCTGCCATCACATGAGTCCTCCTCGGTACAAATTCTTTGTAAGAAATGACAGCTTCTCCCTCCAGTTACCTCTTACTGGGCGAAGTGCTCACAGCAGGGTCTGCAAGCAACCTGCTACCAGGTGGCACTGGCCTTAGGAGAAGATGAAAGGACAGGACAAAGATGAAGACAGCCATCCCCTTGGCTTTCAGAACAAAACTGTAGGAGGTCTCTTCTCCAGGTCTGAGCTGCCATATGCCCACCACTACACACTGGGTATCTCTTGCAGTCATCACTGGACTGCAAGCCTCTGAAACAGAAAGACAGAATCACAGAATATCTCAAATTGAAAGGGATCCATGATGATCATCAAGTTGAACTCCCTGCTCTTTGCAGGACTGCCTGAAATTAAACCACATGGCTCAGATCGCATGCAGATACTTCTTGAACTCTGATAGACTTGGTGCCATGACAGCTGCCCCTGGAGCCTGTTCCAGAGACTGATCCCCTCTGAGAGAATAACTTTTTCACAATGTCCAATCTAAATTTTTCCTGATGCAGCTTCATTCTCTTTCCTTACTTCCTGTCATTCGTCACCAGAGAGAGATCAGCACTATCTCCTCTCCTGCCCCCAGAAGCAAGGTGCAGACTGGCATCAAGTCCCACTTCAGTCCTCTCCAGACTAAAACAAACCAAGTGACCTCAACAGCAGTTTGTAATTACCAACGTCTTTCTTCTTAACCTTCTTGTAAAACAGGACAACATTGGCCAACTTCTGCTCAACTGGGACTTCTTCAGACTCCCAAGACTGTTGAAAATTAATGGAGGGAGATCCCATTAAGACATCAGCCGTCTTTTTTAGTACCCTGAGGTCAATTCCATTAGACCCCAGAGACTTCATCCAGCTGAAGCAGGTGATCCCATCCATCTCACACAGGAGCCATGGCAGATGATCCCATCCATCTCACACAGGAGCCATGACAAGTTGTCTGAAGACCTTGAAGGTCCTCTTCATGAGGTTGCAATTGTCCGCACAGAATGCATCATAATTGACAGGGAATATTAAGCAGATATCTTCAATATTGCTGTCATAAATATTGCTGTAGCTGACTAATGGTTGCAGATGGCATTATCACACAGGTATGGCAGCTAGGGTGGCATGAGTGGTTGAAGATCTGACACAGACGTAGGTAGACGTTGAGGCTGCAGATACTAACAAAGGACAGTCAGGGGCAAGTAGGCTGTGTCTCAACTGGCTCTACATCACCTTGCACAAGGCTCTCAATGTTCAAAAGGTCTCTAAATGTGAAAACAATAAATTAAAGGCTAAAGCTTAATTAAAGTCCATGACAACAAATAAGAAAAGACCTTTTACACTGCTGGTCCCTTATTCCCAGTTTTGGTAACTTCAGAGACAACTCGAGTTTTATTTGAGAAGGATTAGGGAAAAGTAAAATTTGTTCACTCTTGGATTTACTGTTTTGTTTTTTTTTTTTATACAAAAGGGTTTTCTTGCCTTATTAATTGCCACATATCAAGGTTAGTATGTCTCTTCAGATTTCCCTTAAGTTGTTTCCTCCTAACTGACAAAAAATTTTCCTAAAAAAACTTGGAATACTTATGAATGCAGATTAGAAATTCCTTACCAGTAACTTGTAATATATTCAACTGTATCCTCAGGGCATTTCCTGTTTTGCTAATACACCATTTTCTTTGTATTTTAGTTTTACTGAAAGTGTAAAATAAAAATGCCTGTATGGAACATCTTTCACATGACTTATACAGAAGAGTTTTTTCTCTGTCACTGGGACCTCTGGAATAAAATAGCTAATTCCTTTTCCCTAAGAACCAGTGCTTGCTAAACAAGCAAAATATACCAAAACAATGCAACCCTAATTTTATAATACTTTCTCCAAAGACAAGCTTACTGTGAATTACCGTACAGAGTATGGCCTTCCTCACAGACTCCCGAGGAGCTCATCCTACATCCTATTAACCTGTTTTGATCATGAGAGGCATTCAAAATGCACCATTAGGGTTGCTTTCATGATGCTGATGCCAGGTCAGATGTAGTCACATAACTTGCAAAACATTTACTATGATTTTGGCATCATTAGCATCATTAGAATCAAGAACAGTCCTATCTCATTAAAGCTGATTCCTGTCTACTTCAGTGTACCTGAGAGAACGTCTACATGAGAAAAACCTGTGATGAACAAAAATCATTCACACCCGGAAATGATTAAGCAAATAACTGGATTTATCAAAAGGCAGAGACAAACAAATGCAATGTTTTGTTTAGTTCTCGTATTGATTTTTTTTCACTTCAATTAACGTAGTTGATATTGTCTCATAACCCATAATATGGTTTATTTAATGTAAGTGCTCTCTAAGAGATAGAGTGTCAGGAAGAGACTGCAAAAGTAATCTTGTAGATTTGGGCCAAGCATGATCTTAATCTAATTGGGTCTTTAGACTCTTCTCCTGTAGCTAAAGAAAAGGCACCATGTTATTGCTTTATTTGATTACAAGCTCTTCAGAATCTTCCTCTGTGTTTGTACTCTGTCTAGTGCCATGGAGACTTCTCCCCAGTTAAGACCTGTGGGTGCTGGTGCTATATGAATAAATGAAAGTAAGAGGAGTAAAATGAAAGAAAAGATTGTTATAGTCATTCTGTATGTGAAGCTGATTTTTTTCTCCTTTTAGTAAAAAACAATCCAGGTAGAAATGTGGGCATTTTCTCAGAAAATTATAATACAAAGGAATAATCAGCCTTGTGGATGATCTTGCTTTTGGAAAGAACTGGAATAGAATAAGGCTCAGAAACTTGCTTATAGCTGAGGATGCTCCAGGAACATATTTATGGCATGAGGTTGTCCTTTTGTCTAAAAAGCAATAAACAACCATCATGAGAAATGGCAGAGTCAAGAAGGTTTAAAGGTTGGAATTTATTAGAACAAAGTTTCCTCATACCTAGTACTAAACTTTACTCCACTGAATACTCATTTCATTTCCGCATTGGAAACAATGAGAATTGCTTTTTAAAAGACACCTTTCTAATCCTACTCTCATGTTTGGAAGTCCCCTGCAGAGCCAAACCTCATATCCTTCATCTGGAATTGTGGGCATGGGGAAAAATTAATCTGCAATTGGTTATGCAAATGCAGCAACGCTGTCCTTTACTGTGAAGACCTATTTATTTTCTTTGAAAAATTGTGTGAAGAATCAGCCACTGATACTTAGAACACTTTAAACAAGGTCTAGGACTTTGAAATAGAAAATTTCATTGTCATATTCCTTCTCCCAGCCTTTCAGTCTAGTCTGTGCTCACTTTAAAATCCACGAGTGTCAGAGGGGGGAACTGAGTGAAGCAAGGTAGCTCAGCCAAGTGACATGGCTCTGATTTTCATGGTCACCTTGAGATTATCCAGAGCACCCCATGCTAATCAACCCCCCTGGGAGTAGAAACACTTGAATTCAGTTTACTCTATGTAGTCCTGAGTAATCTCTGCTGGGACATGTCATACCATCAATGTTATTTAAACACCCCTTGTGTTCCCTAGGCTGCTCAAAACACACATAGAAAAAAGCTTAAAGAAGCTCTCCAAAACTCACAGTGGGTGTGTGGCTGACCTTGCTTTACATGGGATACCTCTTGACTCCCAGACCTGCATTTCACCCTGCACAGTATGATCTTCTCTACTGTAATTCATGCAATCTGCTTGTTGGCCTTAGGACAGCTGAGAAGTGCCTGAGAAGCTTCTCAGATTTCAAACCACTTTTTGCCCAAACAAATAAATAATTCAATCATATTTATCTCAGGGCTCTGTTCAGAGCAAGGAAGCAACGAATTATTTCCCTTGTGCATAGCCCCTCCGAAATTCAAAGGCTGTTAGTCATCAGTAGTCCTGTGACACCTAGTTTATATTTTCATACCACTGTGTAAATACTCCTCCTCTCCATCCCCCCATGGGGCAGGGGAGCAAATGTTTAATTTCCTCTTTACAGCCAGGAAAGTTGGCACAACCAGTGTGGTTAGACATAGCTTTGGGAGAGCAAAAATTCAGAGTCTTAGAAATGTTTGCTGGCAGGGAGCTCTGAAGAATGTTTAGTCCATTTGCTATTTTCAGCACTAGATCAGCTCACTCAGGGCTCAATAAAGAGACATGGAGTTTAGGAAAGATTCTTCAAAATGTTGCGAAATATTCATAATCTATAATTTTGAACTGATTGTGGTTTTTCTCCAAATCACAGATATTTGTTTCAGCAATGCAGTAAAGTCATTCTTTATTTTAGTGCCACACATCAGAGAAGCTACTGAATATTATTGCATCTGTAGGTTAAATCCTATCTATTTTCTGGCAAACTGAATTTAGAGGCACGTAGAAGAGATATTCAGTGGCCCCCTGTAATATGAATACATTGTTTCTTCTCAAGCTAGATTAAGTGACTTGAGAATCACCAGGGTCTTCTCTGACTGGTGGAATGTAACAGCCAATAATTTTAACTACTCTCATGTTCCTACCAGTTCTACTTTTGCCAGCTTAAAGCAGAGTATGTACTTCCAGACCAAAGGTCTCACAGCAGATTCCCACAGAGAGTGAAATGGTGATTTTTTTTGAGGAATTCCCTGGGGCTGCGTGGAAATGAGTCAATGAACATTGCATTGCTTTAAATGATCACACTCCAGTCCTGAAGGACATGCTGAGAATGGTTAGCAGGAAAAGGACTCATACATTATCTAAGTCACATTATCTAAGTCTATCTAATCATGGGCTTATTGCCCATGATTAGAGTTTTATGCTGTCAATGAGATACGTGGCATTCCTTGGCAGTCCTTTTGGAGTCCTGTTGATCATATTTCCTCACCCTTTTTTATCCCATTTAAGTTCAAAGCCAACAGACTGTTTTATAAGTCTGTTTCTTCTTGGAGAAATCAGGAATAACAATGGTAGTGGAGGAGCAGCCAGTGTCATACCAGAGGTGGCAGGGTCAAGAGAACTGCTTACTCTCACTGGACAGCTGACCTCCCAAAGCCCTAACAAGAGAAGGTATTTCCATTAACCACAAAGAAGATAAATTAGATTTGTTTTGTTTGGCAGCAGCACGATTAACAGCCATGTAGCTGTGCCAGCAGGAGTGGAGGAAGATGTAAAGCTGCCGGGCTGGCTGGATGCGGCACAAATTCACAAGTCTGTCAGGCATGTAAATCATGTGAAGATGTTTTTTCCTGATTCAGAGGTTAATTTGCAATGGAGAGTGGGCACACTGACTCCATTATGCTTATCTAGCCATGTCTAAACAATTCACACTGTCTCTCCAGCATAGACTTTATTTTCATGTGTGAGACAAAACCTCTTTGCTCACTTGAGAGGTCTTGATCTAACTTCTGCCCTAGGTACCTTTACAAAGCCAAACATACTCAAATGAAAACACAGGAAGATTTTGGCTTTGTTTAGAATTCAAAGTATCATTAATAGTTCCTGCTTTTTTTCAAAGAAGACAGCCTGATGGTCCACATGTGGAAGCACATGTATCCATTAAGAAATCCTTTATACAATCTGTTTTACACTGATTTTACTCATTTTTCACCATGCAATCAAGGAAGGTTGCTGTGCCTCCATTTTGCAGTTTAATTTCACTGTCACTGAATTCAGTAGAGAAGCTCCTGTTTTATATTGCAACTTTAACATCACAGTCATGGTTGTAACATAATACTTCTTTTTTGCTCTGCTGATCTACTGTATTATGATTTTCATCTTCTAGTAAGCAAAAGAGAAGAGCCAAAGTAATTTGTGGAAACGTATGTGTGAGAGCAGTAAGAAATTAAGATAGCATTCTGAGTCTACACTCTGCTCACCTGCAGTTTTATGTCGTGCCTAACTAGTCAAGGATGTTTGTGCTCTTAGGAAAAGATGGAACTTCCTTTCATAAACATGCTTGACAAAGTGTACAAGAAATGGCACCCAATTAAACTTTATGGCACTTAAGTAATACTGAAGCTTACAGTAAACTCACTGATAAATTATCAAGTCAATATTATAAAGCGTCATTCAAATAAATGACGTCTCTTGCTGGCATCATAAATAGTAGAATATTGACCATCAATAGCCTCAATACAAACCTGAGCCAAAAAAACCCTCCATTATCAAGACGTGAGAAGGAGGAAGTTCACAGTCTGCTGTCTGCCATGAAGGAGCTTAGTTTTTTAAGACATGTTACAAAACAAAAGGTTGCATGAATCTGACTATCAACTGTCTTTTTGAAAACTGAAATGTATTTCCCTCATGAAAACAGAGATTTTAAAAACTCCACATAATTAAAAAAAAAAAAAAAAAAAAAAAAAAAAAAAAAAAAAAAACGAATGCAAGAGAAGGAGCATTTCTCATGGGTATTCTCAGGAACACACACAGCAGTCTTTCACAAAACTGTAATTTTGACTTTAAGAATTTTTCAATCAGAACTGAAACACACTCTGAAGTGATCAGCTGAAAATAATCAGTAAACAGGTCCAGTTTGTTCCAGGTAGACATCTTGCATCCTTCTGCACATTCTTACTGGCCTTCTATTTCTCTATCTTTCTGTCCTTTCAGGAGAGGAGATAAGGGAGGAAAAGGGAAGGGCAAGAAGAGAAAAAGCACAGGAGAAGGAAGCAGAAGTTAAAACCAAATGCCAAAGGAAAATCTGACATTTTCACAAAAATATTTCCCACTCTACTTCCCAGATTAATCTATTTTCAAAACCTCTAGAACTAAAATAATTTGACATAGCTGTAATTGTTTTGTGTGTGATTGGAACAACATCAGCTTCTACCTATAACCACAGTGAATAGATGAATTATGAACTAGCCTGTCCATCGGACAGGAAATGATGGGCCTTTCTCACTTAAAAGCTGGACCACAGTTTCACAATACAGCCTAAGAGGAAATATGAAGCTCAACAAGAAATAATAAGAGACATTCAGTATATATACAGGGTCAAAATTTACATCTCACCTTCTTTTTGCAGACAAGAAGAAAATCGAAGTATACCAATATCTGCTATAATCTTCACCATTTTACACAGACTTTATGAAAAGTATCTTCATTTTTCTTGCCTAAACCACTTCTATAGCAATGTACTAGAGAGGAACACTGCTTATCATACTGAGGGAGCTGTGCCTGATGCAACATAAACAAATAAATTACCTTAAAATTCAATTTCACTGTCACTGAAAAAAAAGACTTAGCCCATCCCTGGT
Organism: Florisuga fusca; assembly: GCA_038090715.1. Lineage (NCBI taxonomy): Eukaryota > Metazoa > Chordata > Aves > Apodiformes > Trochilidae > Florisuga > Florisuga fusca. Next base: position 1,374,043 of record JAAWXA010000012.1, read on the forward strand.
ATTCATGGAATGTAAATGTTAGGATTTGGATTTTTTTTAAACATTGAATAACATTTAAATGAATTTTCAGTATGTAGATTTTTCACTGGTTTCTAGCTGCAATTTTTGATTCACTAATCACTTGGTTCTGCATCTAAATTTAGTAATAATAATGTTTAAACTAAGAAATGTTAAAGCTTTTAAACTCCTCGTGTCTCTTCCATTATTATTTGGCCAGTTCAGTAAATGCAGGGTATAGGGGGTTCTGATTTTCAATCTCTACCTGTTTGTTCAGGTGGGTATTTTTGGCATTTCACTTTTTTTTTTTTCTTCATATTTCAGCTCAGACCCACTGCTAATTGAGTGGAAGCAGAAATATTTTGTCTGTTTGCTTCTTTTCTTCTTTTCTTTTGTTGTCGAGATGTTCAAGAATTCTCTGACTTTCAGCACTGTTCCCCTGGCTATAAATCAAATATTTTCAGAAAGAAAAGAAAACCAGAGCTGCTTCCTAAATTCCTAAATATTTGGAATGGGTAAGATTTTGTATGTATTCAACAGTGTCTTAGTTCTTTGTGTCTGGATGTCAGTGGGCTTTTTTAGGCTGTACTGGAGCAGCTGGGGCAGAATTTTCTGCACATTAGAAAATCCTACCTGTTTCTCCCTCTGAGGAATTTGTAAGTTTTAGTATGTAACTCAAAAACTGTGTTTTCTGCAGCACAAAATGGACTGCAGTATGCAGCGATAAATGTCACCTGAAAATGTTTACATTCTGTCTTAGCGGTCTGCTCTCCTTGCTAGTGGTCTTAGAAGAAAAAAATATATAATTAAATTTACCATTGTCATTTTATTTAGCACTACATTATCCACCATAAGTAATTCTGAAATCATGTAGTACATTTTCCATAGTAGTCCAGTTGCTTTTCTGATTGATGCAAAAGTGAAACTGATTGTACAAATGAAAATTTCAGTTCATAAGTCAGCCAAATATTCCAAGTCTCTCTTAATTTCAGATTAACCTGTTTAAACCAGTAAATTTCATGTACTGATTGGAAAAAAAAAAAAAAAAACCACAACAGTTGTTGAATTGGAAACAAATAATAATTGCAAATCCTAGGCTTCATGGATGGAATTTCAGGTTTTTATCAAACTAGGAAGAAGACAAACCACATCTGCTTTTAAAGTTAGTGTTATAAGAATTTCAATGTAGAGGCAATCATGTAAGGACAATCAGGTGTTGCCAATTATGAGGTGGGAGGCGTGAGCTCCTGTTCAGCCCACCTGTGCCCAACTAGGGCTGTCCCCAACTGCGCATGAGCAGAACTGGGGGGCCAATAAAAGGTGGGCTCCCAAAGGCAAAGGGGGACTCCTGAGCAGTCTGAGGGGAAGGTCAGCTGACTCTGGAGTATTAGCACCGAGCTAGGCTAACTGAATCTAAAGGCGACGATTGAAGTACTGTTTACACATCTTGGCAAGATCACCTACTGGACCTCGAAGCGCTGTGGCCCAAGGAAGGTTTGTCTGCAATATTTCAATAGATCTTTTCACTTTCTGATACATCAAATACTTTGAAAGAAGAGCACGTAAGTGCAGAGTAACAGTACATATACTGATGTTCATGTATGAATGAGAAAAATTCAGGAGTAAAAGCTGAATTACTATTGTCTTTAGGGCTTGTCACTTGAAGCTTATGTATTGCAAAGGAAAGCACTGGACAATGAAAAAAATTAACAAATCCTAATGTTAAAGCAAAATGGGGAAGCATTAACATTCTTAGATCTCCACCTAAACTGACCCTCTGCATATGCAGAATGAGTCACCAGAACTGTTCAGACTCCTGCTAGTCCCATGGGCATGGTAGTCAGCTGCGTTCAGTGTGTCATTGACTCGGGCATATCTGTTCAGTACCTTGTATCCTTCCCTTTGCCAGCTTGCCTCTTTCCTGAAATCCTTTTTCTCTGATGGTCAATATGGGAATCACACTTGTTTAGTGTTCACACACTGAGGTAGCACTTAGTCATCTTTATGATGGTGTTCCTATAACTATGTGAACTTAGTTTCTGGGAATACAGTCATTTTTCTCTGCTGTTCAGATATCTGTGAAAAGAATACTAACTTGTTACATTTTGAGTTTGTTCTTTTGTTTGCTTTTTTGGACCTTATTTTTTTGACCTAGCCTCGCTTTTTTCTAAGTAACATGTTTGTTCCTATTTATGCAACATAGGCGAGTTTAGATGCCAACAGGTTCTCACACATACTGGGAAGTATTTGCATCTAGGTCAGTTAGGATTAGAAAGCACTTTAAAAAAAAAAAAAGGAAAAAAAGGAAAAAAAACTAATTTAAGCTAATCACAGATCTTAGGATGGAGGATTGGAGGATGCCTATGTCCTCAAGTCCTGCTCTTTGCAACTCCACAATCACTTGAACAAGCACATGCCAGCAACCCGGCACTACATTGCCTATAAAAATTAATACCCAAAAGCTACAAAAATTATATGATATGGGCAACAAGCTGGAGATACTCAGAAGTTTGTTTTTCTCGTAGGTCCTTGTCACAGAAGGAAATTCATGACATAAAACTGCCCTGGCTGGCACAAGTAAATGTTGACTTTAGGGAATGAGATAGAGAAATTATAGCAACACTATTACTTACCCATCAGTTCCGTGTGCAATTCCACTAATAAACTCTGTATTAAGATTTAGGTTTCTGTTGGGATCAATGCTGCCTTGGACAGCGAGAAAAATTCAGGGGGTCAATGGCTAAGTATGTAAGTGAAATAATCCTCACAAGGGAAGTGTTTATTTCAAAGAAAAAAAAAAATGTGAATTAGCCTTATAAGATAGAAAAGACAGCAAAAAATATAAAGTAAAATAAAATTAACATTAGAGGGAACTAAGTAAAGCAGAACATCTGGCTGATCTGAGGATACACAGTGGGGTTTAATGACCTCTTAACATCTCGGAAGGGAAACATGGTCTAATTTACAGGGGAATCAAGTGCCTGAGTCACTTCAGAGTACATAACTGATGCTCAGTATATTTGAAAACAAGATCAGTGATTTTAGCCAGGATTAAAAGTCATTCAAGTCTGCCTGATAGTGGCATTTATTTCTGTGAGTCCTTCTCATTCCTTTCTGGGCTGGCATTCCTAGCTAAAAATTCTTTACAGAAGTTGGTATTCTGGCACCTCTTCAAATAAAACTGACATTTACAGAAGTATGAAATGAAGCATTCTGTGAAATACTAGGCCAACGTATGTAAATACAACTGCATTGACTATGGTGGGAGTTCAAGTTGCTTACTCAGAGGTCGGACATGACCCAAGAAAAAGCTGGGACTTGCCCAGGATCATGGTGAAAAGTGTCAGAGTTCCCAGCACCTGAGTCATGCATTTGGCTGAGTCATCCACACCTCTGTCAGTACACGGTTTCATCCACAATGCATCATGCCTTCATCCTTTCACTCACCCTTCATTTGCCCCTAATTTAAGCCAAGTGATCCTAATATTTACCATGGGTTCATACTTCTGTGCATACATGGTGTGTGTCTCTCAGTCAGTCTGGCTCTCTCTTCTTGTTCCCCTTTCCCATCATTCCGTCCCATCCAGGGTTTGTGTCAGTGGTTAAGCCCTTTCTCTCAGTTTCTATAAGGAACGTAGATGTGGAGCACATCTCATGTGTCATCCGTTCTTGACCCTTCACTTACCCTGCCTAGGAGACGGAGGACAGCAGGACTACTCCTGGTCTCTGTCCATGGAGGACTTCCATGCTTTTCACTTAAAAACCAGAGTATTTCCTAAATTGTATTAATGACATTGTTTCATGAGGTCACAGAAAAACCACTGTGTATACAGCCTGCCATTGTCTTCAGTAGTAATTTATATTAAATAAAGTATATAGAGCCCAAACATTGCTGTTAAAACTCATCTTTGTCTCTGTACAAAACAAGGCTGCTGACAACTTGCGCAGGCTTCATCTGTAAATCACGTAATATCTGCAGCTACTGCCAATCTTCTGATCCCATGGGTCAGAAACATAGAGTAATGAGAAAAAGAAAGTGTACTCTTCAAAAATAATCCCATGCTCTGGAAGTCATCTCACAACATGGGAGAGGTTTTGATAAAATGGCAACAGCCAGTATACAGCCAATTACATTTATTTTACCACCACAGGAGGGAAGATATTAGGGATACCAAGATACCAAGCAGTTCCTCGACACCTGCCAGTGCTCTCTCTTTCTTTTTCATTTTTTTTTTTTTTTTTTTTTTTTTTTTTTTTTTTTTTTTTTTTTTGAGACAACATCAGTTAGAAGTTGCAACACTTAATTCATATTTAAAACATAGCAGCACTGCCTGTTTGGAAAAACTTTGAGAAGTATATTTAGACAACAGTCTTCTGCTTTGTGTGTTCTAAACAGTTACAGAAAGGAAAATTTAACAAGGATGTTTAATATTCTCAGATTTAAAATTCATTCTACAGAGAGTACCATACAGTGGCAGTAGTTGTTACTCATCACTTAAACCCACAGCCACAATATTAAAACAACCCTGCCATCAAGTTGAGTAATGCTGTAATTTAATGACGGCACCCGGTCCTCTATGAGGGAAGTTTTTACTTATGCTTTTACCTGATTTTCACTGAATAGTACTTAAATCAAGTTTGTTGGTATCTCTGTGTGGACATGCACAAAGAAATAGGCATGACTTTCAATGGGTGAAGAGCAAACACAACTAAGAAAGAGAGAAAGAGAGAAAGACAAGCCAAACATCTCATGGTGTTCAGATAATCTTCAGAAGAATTACAAGAATGGATATTTAATGTACTGAAGTTCATGTAAATGAATCTTCAACACCACCAGCTGCTGAATCAGGAATAGTGTATGTATGAAGTAGGCAGAAGGATCATCAAATCTGCCTCATCTCTCCTTCTAAACCCATAGTAATTTTGCTTTATAATTAAAAATCCTTGACATTCTCACACCAAGCTCAGTTTACTGGATGGAGCAATTTAGACTCAGCAGTAATAAAAGCTCTGTCCAGTTAAGCAAAATAGGAAAAAAAATACTAGGTGGGGCAGCTATTAAGTACATTGACCACATAGGGAAAGCCAGCAACACTGTGAGGTGCTCAGCTGCTGCAGGGCATGGTCAGAGCTGGAAGCCTGAGAAAAATGATGCAATCTCTTCACACCAAACAGGGCTCTGCCAGGACTAGAAGCAGAAACTGCTGAGCATGGGTGCAGGGGTAGGTCCAGCACCTCATCCTGCCCTCATCAAGGGATGCTTCAGACAGGCTGCTCTGCAGAGTCAGCTGCAAAAGAGCTGCAGCCCAGGCTCCTCTTGTGAAGGCAACTGCTGATAGTTCTCATTCAAAGGACCAAATGAGATGTGCTATTTCATTTGTGGACAGTCAGAAATAGCCTCTGCTTTATGTGATAAGCAAATTCTCCCAGCACATGGGGAACTGGGAAGCCTGAACCGATTGTCTTCCCCGGCTGAGGAGATATAAGCCCATCTCTCTCACCTCCTGATGATCAGGGCAGTCACCCCCATCCTTCCCTATCCATCTCTGCTGCATTTTGTAACCGTGGGCTACTAAAGCCACATCAGGAAGTATCAAAACTCACCTCCTGCTATGTGTTGAAACTGCAAGCCTTTTGTTCATTACTCTGCAGAGGGGGCACAGCCCCCCATGGGAGGTTTGTAAATTGCCTTTAGACTGTTTCTGAACCCCTATCAGGCTTAGGCAACATCCAGCCCATCAGAGGGAAGCCCTGCAGAGGCTCAGGAGCAGGGCTGGGGATACTTGGGGAAGGGCCATGTTGTGCAGGGAAGCACCATGAGAACTAAGGTCCAGATATAGTTGGGTGCCCACTGAGCAGAGGGGTAGTGCAGCTCGTATTTTGATCAAATGCTTCAGAACCGCTGACATCCTGTCTCAGGCTTGTAAATCCTTAATTGGATCTAGAACTGAAGTAGCAGAATTTCTGGTGATAGAAATCATGGATAAGCCACATCTCAAGTCCATCAAAGAATAATATAGATAACCCAAAGTGCACCCTCCTAAACTGACCCTAAAACATATGGTCAAACAGAGTTTTAAACACACCAAACCAAAATGTCCCACTCAGATAAAATGCAGGACTTTCATGTGTCTTATCACATTGAATTCTCCTGTAGCAATATGAAATAAGAAAAATAATTTTTTATGTTCCTTAACAGTAAAGTAACACCATTTGCCAGCTTCAGCGTGCAAATTGTGTCAGACTGCAGTAGCTTTTTTTCCCAACAAGCCTAGTGCTCTGTCTTCTGCCTGCCAAGGGGCAAAATACAATTGCGTAACAAAATGTAAAAAAATATTAGTCACTCCTCCTCCAACATTTTATAACTCTTTTCATCTGCTGGCGGGACAGTAAACTAAAGGATGAAAGGATGTGAAATTGTAGGAGGTGAACAGTTAGGTCTTTGTTATTTTGTTCAGCTGTTAACTACAGCAAATCTTGTAATTTTTAGACTTGTAAAGCATTTCTATTTTATAATTAATTCCACTACTGAGTGTGGTGTATTACAGGTAAGAGATTCAAATAGATAGAGACAATGGAAATATATAGAATACAGGGTATACTGTTCTTAATGGTAAAGGAGAGAGCAACATATTCAATGACTATAAATCAAATACATGAAGAAATAAAAATCATAAAAAAACCCTGCTTTCTTCATGACAAAAGACAAGAGGGATGCCTAAAGATTTGTGCCAGATGGGTCTGGGCATGATTTCAGTGCTGATTAGGGAAGGAGTTGCACAGCCTCTCCTCCACTCTGTGATGACAGATTGCACTGAGTAGTTGTACTAAGGGGGATTTAGTCCTATTAGCCTTCTTCCCCCTGTCCCATAAATCTCTTGCTACTAGTAGCAGATTTACTTAGCACAAATCTCAGTGATTTACTAAAGGTAATGAATGATGAAGTGGTTTGATTTGCAGCCAATCTACATTACTGATATCTTTAATGTACTCACAGGCTGGCCTCTCTTAGAAGAGCACTTAGTATAGCACTTATCAGAACAAAGATGAGCTGCCACAGACTGCTTAGGTCTTATTGCTCGTAAGAGTTTCCTGAAGACCTGATTCCTACTTAGATGAGCCTGAGACATCAATTGATCACAGGGAAGACTTCACTGTGATCACACTGAAGCCTTCAGGGAAGAGCCCAAACTCTAGGGATTAATGAAATTAATACAAAGTCAACACCCATTGAAGTGAGAGCAAGAGGAAGAAGGTGATGATATGAACATTCAGTGTGGACTTCCCATGGAGAAAGCATGCCTGACTAACCTGACTGCCTTCAGTTAGAAGATTCTCTCGAAAAGAGAACCATGGATATCACTCAAGGAAAGTGTATGAAGAACTTCAACCTGGTTTTCAGTAATACCAAACTAGGGAGATATGAACTGGATAGGTGCACTACCAGGTGATAGAAAACTGCCTGAAACATCTGACTCAAAGTGCAACCATCAGGGATTTGAAGTCCAGATGATGGCTCACCACTTGCAACTGGTCTTGCTTTGGGGGTAATAGGAGTGAGATAGTCTTTCAGCTCTTTATGAACCACTCGGAAGTAGGGACAGAATCCACCCTAGGCAAGGGTGCAGAGAACACCAAATTGCATGGCATGGTCAACACAGAGGAGGGCAAGGCTGCCTTTCAGAGGAACCTTGATAGGCTACAGAAATGGACAGACCAAAAGTTCATGATATTCATCAAGACCTATCCTTGTCAGGGACCAGCTCTATGCAGAAGTGCACTCTGGGGGCCATCAGGCCATAAAGCAGCTTTGCAGAAAAAAATGTGAGGAATCCCTGTGGTCAACAACTTAAGGATGGGACAGCAGGCTGTTGGAGGATTGCAGATCAGCTGCTCATTGGTCTGCACGAAAAACAATCCAGCCAGCAGACCAAGGGAAGTGATTATTCTTCTTCATATAACACTCTTCAGGCCACAGCTGAAATACTCTGTCCAGCTTTGATTTTCCCAGTAGACATAGACAGATAAGGAAAAATCAGGGAAAGACCAGCAAAGAATTACTGAGATGATCACAGGCTGAGATGTTCTTATGGAGTGGCAAATGGAGTGTGCTTTGTTTAGCTTATCTTTCTTCTCTGGAGAATAGAAGAACAAAAAGGATCTAACTCTTGTTTTCAACCATAGAAAGGGAAGAGGAATGATATTAAAAAGGAAGAGCCAGACACATCTCTGAAGTGCACAGAAACAGGACAAGAGCTATACCTGTTATCAGAAGTTTCATCAAGGAAAATAACAACTACAAAAAAGGTAAAAAAAATAATTCTGAGAGTGATTAAGAGGTCAGAATGTTTCCCTTGGAGGATGTGGACTCTGAATCCTTACTCATATACAGCATTTGACTGGAGATGGATCTGGGCAGACTGATCTAACTTTGAAGATATCTTTGAGAAAGACAGTTCACCAGAGAACCTTCAGAGGTCCTTTCCAACATAAATTATTTTATATCTGTGATTGCAAGTCAAAAGAAGCACTCAGGGGGTTGTCTCGGTAAAAAGGGAAAGTGATGTAAAAATCTTACTTAAAACAAACAAACAAAAGACCAAAGTTTTTTAAAAGAGAGACTCTTAATGAACTGGAACAATTTGCTTCCTTGTATGTGAAAAAAACAATGCTTAAACCTGAATGCAGAACAAGTAATGTACAGAATTTTATTCTCTGAAAACAGTCAACAATCCATGTACATTCACAACACAGATGCCCCATCAGTGTGGACACCACTACTCCTTTTTCTAAAAGTCAAGCAGTATTTACTTTATTCTGCCATTTTACAGTGCAACATACAGAAAAAAATCCTATATGCCTTTGTTCACATTAAAATAAGTCAACAGATTTTGCCAATATTGCCATATGGACTACATAAGTGGTAAAATATCCAAATAAAAGCAGACAGTGGAACTGGACATTGGCCAACGAGCATTACTGTAAAAGCATCAGAACTGACACAAGAGAGGTTTGGGCAGTGGCTCTACTAGTAACAGATGAAACATGGGTCTGAAATGCCTGAGGGTTCAGTTCTACATATTTTACTGCACAGAAGTATGCTTTAACCAGAAGCTATCAACTTCTTCCAGAAGTTTAAAGGAAAATTCTGGTGAGAATGTGTAAATCTGGAAAAAAAACTAAGAAGAGGCAAAAAAAAAATTTATACCGCTGGTGACTGTAGAAAAGTATGTGTATGTGCATGTAGGTGAGAGCAAGGGTGACTGTCTTGATTAGCAGAGCACTTAATCAAGAGCAGCAGACATGAATTTCAAACACAGTGAGGTCTTATGGGGATAGTTCCAGATATTTTTCTCAGGTGCCCAGTTCTGTTGCTGCCCAAATGCTTCCTGAATAAATCCATTCAAGGCCTCATAGGAGAGAAACACTTCGCTTTGGGATGCCCATTTAACTTGGACATTAATTAAGTTCCAAGTAGTGCTGTGGACACAACTGTAGTATTAGGCAAGAACAAAGCCACAATTCGATGCATCTGGAAAATGTTAAGATCAAAATTATGGTAACTAACTAGTTAAAACATTTTACTTTGGGTGGCAATGAAATGAAGAGTTTCCAGACCACGATGCCATATGTAGGCATCTGAATTTTGGTTTAATCCTACTTTGGAAATCTATTTCTATTTTGGTACTGCACATTTTAATGTCCAAGTTAATTTGACCATGGAAACTGTGAATGTAAAAAATGCTTTAAAACTGCTATTTGAATTCTTTGGAAAAGGATTTAACATTTAACATAGGAATAATTTATTCTGGGATTTAAATAATAATATACACACCAAAGGAAGTGGGGGGCACTTTAGCAGTATTCTTAGGCAGAAAATCAGAAGTCTTGCTCATTCAAATGCCTTCAAGAGAGCAACATGCCCATTTTGCTTCCAGATGGGAAGCTGAATTGATAACCTTATTAAGATGTAACCACCTGTCAAGTTCCATTTGCAATGATCATATGTTAAGCTGATTACTTAAAGGACTGCAATAACTATCTGCTTAAACAGACATTTATGTCTATTAACATTATTATAATCAGTTCTTTTTTCACAGATTACAAAATAATTGCAAATTAAACTCTGAAAATCATTTGTATAGTTATTATCTCCTCAGTGTCTAGTGTTGTGTGACATTCCTGATTAAGTAAATGCAAGAATTTCAAGTGAATTGCATAATTCCTTTTTTCATTGTTCTCATATCCACAAATTTTCTGTATGATTTATATTCATATACATGAACAAATGCACAATTTTCTAGACCTTATATATTTTAACATTTATAATACAATAGATCTTTTGCAGTTAGGTAGCTCATAGCATATGACATCATTAACTCACATGCCACCGTAAGCAGAACTCAAACCACCACAAACTCTGAATGGGTATTGGTAAAATGATGTTCTTGTTTCTAAAATTCTGTGTAATATTTATTTAACTTGTTCTGACATTGCTGCTTAAGAGTCCCACACACCCAAAAGGAACCCATGGCCATACCAGCCATATCATAATGGCCACAAGCCCAAAACAAGCTTTACCCTCCATGCACCCAGTAGGAGGGGTGCTGCTGGTGTTGCTGACAACACCTCCCAGCAAGACCTGAACCCTGTGGAGGATGCTGTGGGGGCCATAAGACAGCTCACACCCAGGGTAGGCCAGCTGTGTTTGCCTCAGCATGTCTGGTGTGATTTTCTTCTGACAATGCCAAGAATTTTGATTCCTCAGCAGCCTTTATGCCAGACCTATCATACGTCTTTTGGTACAGCCTTGGCTTGAATGCCGTAGACAAATTCCTCACCAGCCCCTTGTGACTCAGAATCCATAACCCCCTGAGCTGGGGTGCACAACTGACATAGAAGGACAGACACCACTTAGCTGCTGATACGAGCCACCTCCTATCTCCAACTTGTGTCATCCTCAACCATGACTAATCCTTCACTGCAGCCTTCCTTTCCCCAAATGTATTAAACAGTCACAAGACAAAGACACAAGAGAATGATTTCTAATTTTATGGGTAGTCCTTTGATTTGAAACCTCCTTTTTCTTGCCATGATTTAGGGTAATCAGAAGTAAAGTTAAACCGAGTGTCATCTGGATAAGAAGGACAAACTGAATACACACTGAGCTGATAGTTATGCATGAAGTTTGCCAAATATATTAAAAATGTAGAGAGTATTAGCAATTACTTTTTCACATAATAGTGGGAAAACAGAGGATTAAGGGTGGGTCGGTGGAAACTGAAATAACACTTTTAAATTCAGGATGTTTAATTTTAATTCAAGATGTCTATATGGTAATATGTTATATTCTACATATTCCTGAGGATTATTTTCCTCCTCTCCCAGTCCACCAAGACTCTCTACTACATGCTCCAGCAGGAGGCAGGGAGAGGGACCAATTAAATCTTATTCCAGGAGGAGCTATGGCCCCTGTGTTTCTCCCCTAGCTCTTCTTCAACAACTGTTTCTCCACAAAAGATTTTCAAGGAGCATCTTGGCATTATTCTGCTTTCAAGCTTGACCTGAGTTAGTACAGCCAATGCACTCCTAATTTATTTGAGTTTATAGAGGGATTTATATTACTTCTCTGTAACAACTTTAAGCAATAAAATATTTCAGAACTGAGATTGTGGGCTCAGTGGTGTGGTGGCTACCACCATCTAAGCTTTCACAATATCTTATGTCCCTTTCTTGGGCCTGCACATTTTCATTATATGAGGTGCTATCTCTAAGCATAGGGTGTATTCTTTTTTTGAAATGCATTATAAAACACAGGTGAGAACTGTCTTATGGTATTTTTATGAACATCAAGGTGTAGCAAGATGCCATGTGGCACTACTAGCAATGTGAGCCACGGCAAAATGGCTAGATGGTGCTGTCAGTCACAGCCAAATACAGAAACTAGCTCAAATCTGATCAGGTAATTGAATTCCCTAGGGTCCAGCCTCTAGAGGTACCAACACCTTTCCACAAATATAATTATGTTGTATAAGAGTATATCAGTTTCATGATGAATTTTTTAGTGGTTTTCTCTTGCCAGAAAGTGACTTGTAGCTCACATGGGCAGCAAAAGCTTCAACTTCTCTATGAAAGATAATTTCACTAGCTGGATGCTGCCCAAATACATCTCTTTGTCTTGTAGAAGTTGGCTCTGCAGACTGATGTTTGTATTCTGTAGGACAGTCAAAATCAAATATGCATGTGGTTTGTACAAGCAATACACTTGCAACGTATATGTTGAAAGAAAACAACTAAGAACCCACCTTTCAATCCCCATTCTCAGGCTAAGCCCTGGGAAGGAGTGTGCAGTCCACTAATTGTATTAAAATATGTCTGATATGTGATGAAGTTACATTTCAAAGCGCTGTTGGTTTAAAAAATGTTAAGTCTAATAATTGCTACTAACGGTATAAATGCATACAAAGAAGGCTACAAATTTCAAAAGGAAACATTAATGCTCAAAGTAGCCCACAAGAACATGCGATTAGAAAGAGCAGATGAGGTTTGACTCCCTTAATATCTTTGAACTAAACGATGAAATGAAAACTATTCTGAGGTTCTGGTTCTTGGATAATACCCGATAGAGCTACTGCTGTGGCTATGAGCTGTAGCTGGGATCACAGTGAAACCTTTCTTCTTCATGAACCTTCCTATACCATAGAGGCTGAGGTCAAAATGAAAACAGGATGCAAAGAAAGCCTATTATTTATATACAAGAGGTGAATACCATCAACTTCAGCTGAGTAGATTGTTTCAAAAAAGCAGTTGAAAAAGTTTTTACCTGCGCACTTGAGAGTATAAGGTGACACCTGATTAAAAAGACTAGGGAAAAAGTTCTGCTGAGAGAAGAGCATTGCATTTCTAGAGCACTTTGTAGCAAAGCAAATGCACTCAGATGATGATAAATTGCTCAGTTATCTGAGCAGGTTGAATACTAATAAACTGTGCTCTTGGTATGAAAACAGAGGATGTGTCCACCTACAAAGGCAAGGTATGATTGCATGGGGTCAGCCAAGGGCTTACTTAGTTTCTGCTGTTTCAGTCAGAGGCCAATAACAACTGCCAAGTAAAAGGCTCAAGAAAAGAATCAGAATCACAGGACAGTTTGTATTGGAAGTGACCTTAAAGATAATCTAGTTCCAACCCTCTTGCATGGGCAGGGACACCTCCCAGTACACTAGCTCACTTGAAGCCCCATCCAACGTGGCTTTGAACACTTCCAGTAGGGAATATCCACAACTTCTCTGGGCAACATGTTCCAGTTTCTCACCAACCTCAATCTACAAAATTTCTTCCTAATGTCTAACATCATTCTACCTTCTTCCATTTTTAAATCACCTCCCCTTGTCCTGTCATTATCTGCCTTTGCAAAAAAATCCCTCCTCAGCTTTCCTGTAGCCTCTTCAGACACTGGAAAGTCACTATATGATTTCCCTGGAGCCTTCTTTTCTCCAGGTTGAACAACTTAAGCTCTCAAAGCCTGTCTTTATAATAAAGAACTGCTTCAATCCTCACCAGCCCCTTGTGACTCAGAATCCATAACGCCCCTGAGCTGGGGTGCACAACTGACATAGAAGGACAGACACCACTTAGAGAGCTGGTGATATGAGCCATTTGTTGTTGGTCTCCAATTGAGCATCAAGCCATTGACCACAAGTATTTGAGAGTGACCATCCAGCCAATTCCTTATTCTCTAAGTCTGTCAAGTCTGTCCATCTGTCAAGTCTATGTCTCTCCGATTTAGAGACCAGGATTTTGTGTGAGACTGTCACATGCTTTGTGCAAGTCCAGGTAGATAGCATCAGCTACTCTTCCCCTATCCACCAACCCTGTACACCCTGTGAGAAAGCCACAAAATTTGTCAGGCAGGATTTGCCCTTAGTGAAGCCACCATGTTGGCTTTCTTTGATCATGTCCATGATTTAATTAATTTTCCATGTGCCTTAGCATAGTTTCCAGGAGGATCTGCTCCATAGTCTTGCTGTGCACAGAGGTGAGACTGACTGGCCTTGGATCTCCTCTTTTTTTCCTTTTTGAAAAATGGGGGCTATGTTTCCCCTTTTCCAGTGAGTGGGAACTTCCATCAGACTGCCACAACTTATAAAATATGATGGCCAGTGGCTTTGTAACTTTAACAGCCAGTTGTCTCAGGACTCATGGGTGCATCTCCTCAGGTCCCATGGGCTTGTGCACCTTCACATTCCTTAGTCTCAAAAGTGATATGTTCCTAGCAAAGGTGGTTCTTCATTGTCCCTGTCTTTGTCCCTGCAAAGTCCCTGCCTTTGCCTTCTGTGGCCTGGGCAGAGCAGATTAAGCCCAAAATTTGCAGGTTTTTTTGATTTTTTTTTTTTTTTTTTTTTTTTTTTTTTTTAGACACTTAATTTAGACTCCGGTTTGGAGTCATCCCCCCTAGAGGGAGATCCCCTCCACTCAGAGGGTACAAAGGTGTACCTGAGGACTGCAATGTCCTCAGCATGATCTTTCAGGTAGAATTTCAATACAGTGCAAGGGACCTTGTGTTTACATGATGACACCTGGACTCTGCAGTGAGACCACAAAGTGCCCTAATTCAGGGCAAATAGTGTGGGGCTCTTGCACCACCAAAGGCTGCACCAAGCCATGGGTCTCACAGCTGAATCCACACATACATACAGCGTGCCCCTCAGATTGTTACTTAAAACTCATCAGAAATATGAAAAATTACATGCTGACAGAATAAAATCATCCGACACCATGACAATCATTCAAACTGTTGGCACATATTAGAGGGAAACCTTCTTCTTTAGAGGAGGGTTCTGAGTAAGTGTATCTGATGGTGAGCAGATTTCAGTGATTAACAGTGTGGTTAATGGTTTCTAAGCTGTTAGAAAGAATAAGCAATTCAGCAGTGCTAAAGAAAGTCATAAAATTAGCTTGTTCTCATCACACATTATATTTGAGCAGTTCCACCTCTATGTGGGAAAGGTTGATGATAAAAGCATTCATATTTTGGCCAGATATCTGACTGGAAATTATGACCTATTTTTGTCTACCCAGATGTGCCCATCCTTTCCTTAAATTAGAAAAAAACTTTAAGTTTATAATTTTTAGGTCATTGATTTAAAGTGCTAATCCAGCATTCTGTAACACTTAATGACTGCCATTTTTTAAGCATGATAGCAGATTTGGTTGGTGACTTCACCTTGGAAGTCATTAGAAAACTTGATAATAAATAATTTTTATTTTTATTGAATTACAATGTTTTGCCAAGGCCCACATTTTGCTGAGTTTTCATTGGGTCACTACAGTTTTCAGCAGCAGGCAAGGCTCATTTTCATTAAAATAGAAAAAGAAAAAGAAAAAGAAAAAGAAAAAGAAAAAGAAAAAGAAAAAGAAAAAGAAAGAGAAAGAGAAAAAGGATAACAGACCCAGAGCTTTTCAATTTAAAAAGGAGTGTTTCAACAAAATTCCTTTCCAAAGTGTTTGCATGGTTTCTTTTTTCTTTCTAACTCAGAATGAAAACAAATTTTGAAACTTCAACATTTTGTTATGTTCTGGAACTGCCGCCCACTGGCCAACTCTACTTTTTTTATTGAATCCTCGTGTTGCAGCTAATGAGCATTTCGTACTGTTTGTTCCCAAGTCAGAGGTGACAGAAAACATGACTACTCTTTTAAGTATTATATTTCTCTATAGGCATTTTCTATGGTGTTCATAGATAGGAACAGTCCCTCTGTGGATTAGATTACCAGGGTACAGTTTTGCAGTTTTCAAAAAAATCCCAATATTAAAAAAAATACCCAAAAAACAGTTCATAAATGATAGCATTTAGTTATAATTTGCTTCCTGTGTTATTCTTTCTATTTGTGTATAAACTTTTTATCGTGGTGGTAATATCTATAGAAAACCTTATTAGAACATGTATATAGGTGATATAAGTGTACATACATAAAAATCATAAAGTGTAAGTTTTTAAAAACTTTTAAGATTCTCTAGAATCTCTAAAAATTTCTTTTAGCTTCTAAATTTAAGATGGACTTTTTCTAACATACATATAAACTGCACATACAAATTACCAAACTGTATCTCACCATTTGGGGTTTTGGTTTAGAGATCTCTAGTTTGGGGAGAGTTTAATAAACAAAGATTGAGAAATCCTAATTACGTCTGTATGCCATTTATGAAGCCAGTAGATCTACTTGTATAATGTTTGGCCTAACCATGTGAATTTCATTCTACCCAAAGTATTACACACATTTATATAACCACCCCCTTCATTTCCTGTTTCTGCGTTCAGTGTAGCAATAATGAAGTTCTTGAGACTGCCTAGCTTGGATTCTTTGTTGTCATTGCCAATGAATGGATTTGGTTATGTAGATTTTTCTGATGTCTCTTTGCAAAAAATTATAGCTCACTTCCATACTTCTATTATAGAGAGAATTTCTTGAAGTGACACATTTAGTGACTTGTAACACAATTTTTATCATCTTACTTGAACAATAATAAGACCAGCATGAAAATCTGAGTTTCTTTTCCTTTTTTTATTTAGGAATTATGATAAACATGACTTCTGTAGAATCAAAGATGATAAACAATAAAGACTTTAGATCTACAGTGATTAAACAGAAACAAAATATGTCTGGTAAGAATTAGGTAAAAGAACCAAATGAAGAAGTCACTTATAGGAATGGTGCACAGGAAAAAAATGTAAATGACATTTAATTGAAAACGTATAGTTTGAGAAAACATTTTAAAATACAGCAGCATATATTCCACATTAAGTATTAACTACAAGTACTCTGGAGAACTGAAATTGCATTATTCTAATGCCTTGCATTAACTACTCAAAAAGTCAAATTCAAAGAAATTTGCACTTGCATTTGCTAATCCCCTTGTTTCATTGTTTGCAGAGTGTTGCGTAATATGTTTGTAGATAAAATATAAGGATCTAGTGAATTGTGGTCAAAATGCTTGTGCTTTTCAGAGTGCAGAACTTCTGTAAATAGAATAAGGTAGTGCCACTTAATGGCCAAATTATTTTCATGTCCACCTGAAGAATTCATTCCCATATTCTGAAAGATTGCATACTTTGTGAAATCATATTTCTTTAAAGTTTGTAATGAAAGAAGCAGAAAGGTTAGACTTACCTGAATAAATACAGGTTTATCACTTCCACAGTTGTTAATTAACATTTTCCTCCCTCCTTCATTACAAATTAATTTATGAAATCATAATTAAATGACTAGTAAATGTAATGTTTTGTACTTAGTAAAGGAAATAACTACACAATTTCCTACATTTGGTGCCGTTCTGGTCTATAAACATTATATGATCTCATGCTTCCTGATGCTGGCATCAACTCTTTCTTCAGAAATTCGATAGGAGCAAAAAGGGCAGACTTTGTTGTGTGTGGAAAGCTTTATCAGCTTAAGTTGCAGTTAAAATGCACTTAGGAATCCTTTCCCTCTGAAAAGAGGGAAATGCAAAGGAGGGAAGAGACTCTTCATCATATGGTCCTTCTGCAGATGAAAAAATACCAAAAGAGAATATTTGACCCAAACTTTACCAGCAGCCAAGATGAAACCTGACTGAAAAGTTTTTTTGCACTTCTAATCAGCTGATTACCACTGGTAAGTGTTATTTTACCTTTTATTCTTATTTATATGGTCTGTTATAGGGGTTCATAAATACAAAGGCCATTATGTGTAAACACCAGTCAGGTGTTGGTCAGAAACTACTGCACAAAACTTCTGTTCAAAGGACAGAGGGGAAATACAATTGTGTGAATAATCTGAAATGTCACTTCTTGTTAGTGTTGATAGATGAAGTGTTGAAAGAGAATGGTAGGCAGTGTTATTTCATTTACACAGTTTGCAGAAGAACAAGAAATACTGAGCTGGTAGTGGGAGTCAGGTTCTTAGAGCTTCCTAAGAGTCACATTAAAGACATTGTAGACCTAGAAAAGAGGGAGATTTTTCAGCTGTTTTAACTCTCTTTCTTGAACTATAGAATAAGAGGGAGTGTTTTGAGGAATTTTGAGGGCACTTCTTCAATGTTGGCATTAAATGTTTTGAACTTTCAGGCAGTGACTATTTGTATGTTTGGTTTCACTGGCAAGTATTGTGACAATACAGGTAACTCGGTTCTCAGATGCTGTTGTTCAGAAAGTGACTAACCTACATATGAATGTATTATTTTAAAATATTTGCATGGGCACCTGTGTTCACACCAGTGCCTTTCTTTTATGAACTGACAGTAAGGTAATATGAGCATATAAAAGATTAAATGTAATAAGATATGAAATTAGCAATACTCTGATACAGGAAGGAAAAGAAATTGTATCTCATCACTTAGAAGACACTTTTCAGAAATTAAATGTCTCCATGAGGTACCACAAAGCCCACTCACCTCCACCCATGCTTACAGAGCTGATTTTAACCAGGAGAACACCAAGAGTGGAAGGATCACAGCAGCAGGGTTTAACCAGTGTTAAAGCTGCTCTGTCGGATGTGTTTGGAAAGGAGAATCCACTTGCTTGGAGGAGGCACATCATGATCTGTGGACCTGAGCAGTGCAGAAAGCAGATTGTTAAAGGTAATGGGACAGTTGAAAACTTTTTCTTAAATGACTAGCCTTGTGAAAAGCCCAGACAAGAGGCTAATAGGACACCTAATGCAGCTAATACCTAGCTCTGAGATTTTATCTTCCCAAACTATTAGCACATATTAAAAAGGAAATGGATAAGCTGAACAGCCAAAGAAAAAGCCCACCTAATGCAGCTAATACCTAGCTCTGAGATTTTATTTTCCCAAACTCTTAGCACACATTAAAAAGGAAATGGATAATCTGAACAGCCAAAGAAAAAGCCCAAATATGCAGGAAGTCTGCATATAATAGCAGACTGTGTCTTACTCAGCAGGGCCTTGGGGAATTAACAGCCAGCAGGTTCTCTACCTATTATTTACAAATAAATTAATTCTCATAAGAAGAAAACATTCCACCGAAACAATCAGCTTAAGAATACAAAGCATAACATAACCATGGCTAAAGATATCTCAGAGCTATCCTATGTTTGTTGCAAAAAGTGCTGATATATGTGAAAATCTAGAAGTCTGACCTCGACACACTCATGAGTTTTGTGCAAACAAGTGTTGCTCCTGATGAGAAAAGTTGGTTCAGAAGAATTAAAGGCTAACATGACACGTTCCTTTTTAATCTCTCTGCAGAAAAAGAACAGTCAAGGAAGGGAGTAAGAGGTTATTTAGATCTATGTCTAACAGGTGAAAGAAAATGCTAGGCAGTGATTTCTTAGGCTACCACCAACCTATGCCAGTAAATACTCCCAGAGTAGTACAGAATCTCAGTTATGTTCACCTGCAGCAAAACCAATTTGTGTACTTGAGAGTCGCATTTGGGGGCTGAGGATTGTAGGGGAAGAAGAGCTTAGTAAACCTTTAAGGAATAGGAAGAGAGTCTCAGGAGAATGTGTATACTATTTCAAATCAAAGGTGCCTTGCATGGGAACAGCTTAGGTTTCTCTATACTTCTGATACAGATGCATCCAGATGGAATGAGGGTTTTCTTTACAAACATCTCTTGGGTTGGAGAAAGAGTATTTCTCTATAGTCAACTGAGACAAATAGATGCTTCCAGCCCATGAATCACTTGACCTATTTCAGATTGCCTATTTTAGGATTAAATTAATTGCTCTCAGGAAGTGCCTTGTTTCCCTCTGAACAATCTAAATAACAGCTTTAGAGGCAGATAACTTTGCTGGAAATGTCCAGTATGTGTAAAATGAGCTTCGCTTCTAAATCATTTCAGAGTTTACTGAATTTTAATATGGCTTTTGAAGAAGGCAACAGACTTGGGTCTCAAAGAGACATGCTAGGAAGACGGAAAAGAAATGTTTTAAGGATTGTTCTCACTGTGGAAGAGATTTATTTAATTTCTGTTAAATTTATTTAAATAATAATTAAATAATATTTATTTAATTTCAGTTTTCAGTAGCCAACCAACGGTAGAGCTTCTTGATCTCAGCAGAAAGCCACCATCCATCATGAGTGAAAGGGAAAATGAGTCTGCCAAAAAGCCACACCACAAACTGGAAGCAGGTTACTGGAAGGTGCTGGTGTAGGACCCGAGGAACAGAAAAAAACACTGAGGTTGCCTTATTGCCTCACATCCAATCTTAAGCAAATATTTCATTAATTTGTGTTTTTGTGCAGTTGCAGGGTCCTGTTTCATGACTTCTTCAGCTATGAGCACATGGCACCATGGTTCACCAGCAATGCTTCTCAGCTCAAGCTCAGAAAATTCAGCTGTACAGTGGCCAGGCCCCAGTGAGCAGAGCCTCATTCTGCTTGCATTATGTTGTTGGACATGCAGCTCTGGTTTCTGCTGGCTGAAAGAGTCATGGCAACACACAGCTTTCCTGCAGGCCTTTTGTGGCTTGTTTTGAGAAATCTGCTGTGATTTTCAGAGTTGTAATGAAGTATAAAGCCAAGCCAGTTTCATATCGTTTCAGGTTTCACTGCTAACTTTCCAGGCAACTGCCTGAGTAAGATGCAGGCAAGAATTTCATGACCTTAATTTCTCATATGGTTGACTCATTATTCCACCTCCTGTAGTCAGCTTGATTTCTTAATTTCTTAATGTATTTTTCTTTCATCTTCTGCTTATGATTGCCACATTGGTTAGAAAATATTGCTGCCATTAACACTAGAATTACTGAGGTAGTAGCATTCCTTTACTCAAGGCAACTGTGAAAATTTGGGGAATGATCAGTGTATCACATGTACACACCATATTTTCATATGTCCACAGGCATATACATAAATAAGTAAAGTGCTTTCACCCCTCTAATTGACAGTTTCCATTATAGAAATCATAGAAATCTGCTTCTATGTCTACATGTACTCTCAAGTGCAGATTTTCAGCACAGTTACAGCTACCTGACGTATATTGGTCTTTTGTGCCTTGCCTTGAATTTAACTTTTTCTTCTGGAGGCACACGGGGACGCAGCAGCTGCAGCATTGTGTCAGCTTCCTTTGAGTGGTCCGGTCAGAGATGACAGGCCAGCAAATAAGGATGTGCTGCTTCTTTAAGTCCCATCCCCAGTGTGGGGCTGTCCACATCATGCTAATTCACCTCCACACTAGCAGGGTCCCCACCTTTCTTAACAAAAAACACTGCTTTCAATTACAACTTCCATTGTTATGGAGAGCTGGTGTAATGACAGCACTTAAGAACCATAGCCACCAGCAAGGACTTCCACATGCCAAATATTGCATTAAGCAGAAAAAAAAACCTGATTGCCCACCCAGGAAATTTTACAGTGAAGTCAGCCCTGTTTCCTGGCATGATGGCTTGTCTCAGAGGGAAAATAAAATTTCAGAGCCATCTGTCATTTTTGTTAACAGGTCATGAGACTGAGAAATGTAAGAATTAAGTCCATTTACTTTATAGGCTTTAATTAGCCTCTTTGAGGAAAATGACATGATTAGAAATATTAAAGGAATAGAAAATGGATTATCAGTTTAGGGGTGCGAGGGGCATGTGATTTAATGGCATTAATAAAGTGGAAGAAAGGTGTTGAAATTCTTCCCTCCACCCCCATAAGTGAAAAGATGTTGTGAGAGTCTGACCTTGCTGATTTGAAATTGTCTCAAAAGAACAATTTTAAAGTTAATAACCCTGGCTAGGCTGGAGAACTTGGCCTGGCCAGAGCTGAGCAGCAGGTGACACCTTGGAAAGAGATAAGAACTACTGGGCGGACACTGCTCTCCTTTTCTGAGGGCCAGCCTGCAATGCTGGGACATCCCTCAATCTGGTGGGGATGATTACCCTGGCCAGGATGGAAGAAGCAATCTTGATTGTACTGATGCCAATGTACCTGGCTGAGGGGGCTGGAACTGAGTGGGGAGTGGCATCTGGAAAGAGGTAAGAACTATGTGCTGGAAGCCCCCTGCTCCAGATGAGCATGTTTGCAATGGCTCTGATGCTAACAGAGCTGGCCTGGCCAAAGCAGAACAGGGGTGATGCCTGGAAGGAGATAAGAACAGATGAGTGGGTGGGAGACTGCAACCTTCTGCGGGAGCTCCCCTCCAGGCAGCCTGTCTGCAATGGCTCTGATGCCAATGCCTCTGGCTGCTGTGGCAGCTGACTGACAGCTGCCCCTTCGGAACAAAGGGACTCAGGACAGCCCTCTATGGCTGTCCATGCTGTGGCTGTTTGGTCGTCTCCTGACCCACCATCATGTCACATCAGACCCTGCTCAGGATCAGCACCATCTTGAAGAACCTCGCTGGACAACTGGACCCCTGGTGGTGATTTTCTCTCTCTCTCTCTCTCTTTCATTCTTTCTTCCCACTTTCTTACCCTTTTTCTCCACTTTTCTCTCTCTTGTATCTTCTTTTCTTCTCTTCCTCTTTTGCCTGGCTCCATCATTTTGCTTGTGTCAATTGTCAAATAAAATCTGCTTGCACCCAACCCTTCCAAGGCTGGACTTTGTTCCGCAGATCCAAAACAAAATAAATGTTAATGTTACCTTGGACCATAACAGATGTCTAGTTCCCTTAAAGAAGACTCATAGCTCAGGACTTCCTCATAATGGTAGAAGCCACATTCCAGAAAAGTAACTAATAAATCCTGTTGTGAAGCAGAACAATGATGTTACCATGTAATGTAATATTTGGCAAAAGGGAACACATAGTTTCTTATACTAAATATCCACAGACATTACTGCAATGTTTTTTTCTACTTTTAAAAACTTCAAAAAACCCTTGTAAGGAACACACTTCCTTAACTAAGAGTCTTTCATGGTTTGATCCTGCTCTTACTAACTTCCTTGACAGCAGAATTAGGGGCAAAGTGTGCTTTTCCAGACAGAGGATTTAATTCCTTTTCCCACCCCCACAATTTTTTTCAAATAAATACGGATTTTAAAATAATTTACTAATGCTTGTCAGCACAGACAAAATTCACTACACCTCATTTGTCTGGGAGCATTTACTGGAAGGAAATGCCCCTGGGAAACCCAGTGAAAGTCAATAATGGATCATAATATTTTCAATTAGCAAACAACTTTGTTCATTTCTATCTTCTCCACATGCTGGATAAATCCATTTGGAACTATTAACAGTGTATTTTAAACTGTACCAGTCAAAACCAGTACTCTTCTTAACACTCTCAGTAGTTAGATGGTGACAAGATATGCTCCTGGAGACAATGCTCTGTTTCAGTTTTGCAAGAGTGTTGTTGGACAACTCCTTCTACCAAATGCTTATTTTGAATAAAAAGTGTAGCCCAGATACTCCTTTTTATCCCCAAATATTCTGCCATTAGGGAAATTCTGCAGTGTAAATGGAGGAAGAAAAAGCCCTTGAACACATAGATTTTCTGGCCTGCAGATAATGTCACAGGGGACTGATGCATGAGAAAAAGGATGTTACTCAAGGATGCTGGTGAAGTCTTAAGTACCTACAGCCTGAAGAACTGGCACTATTACTAAAAAGTACTCTGCTTTCCTATTAGAAGCCAATTAAAAATTTCTAATGGTATAAATTACATTTAAAGCAAGATGGGAATTGGTGATCAGTAATACAGCAAATCCTTTTTGTATTGTTGCCTCTGCAAATGTTTCTCAGTTCATTTCCTCTCGGCTTGTTAGCATCAGTGTTCTTGTGCAAGCTTAACAAATGTTCCCTCTCTTCACACTCTCTTCCTGTTGGCACATGGAAGTGTTTCAAAAGCCAGAACTGGCCAAATTGTGTAAAATGAATTTGTCAGTATTTTCATTATATTGTCAGGGCTCTGAATTTTAGATACTTGAAATGAAATCAAGCTGCCTGGAATTCTGCATTACACACAACTCCCAGCAAACCCAAAGAGACACTACTAATGGGATCACAGCTTCTCCCTATGGTCTCCAGAGATTTGCAGCTCAGACAGCAGGTGCACAGGAGGAACCTGTTCCTCACCATGTGAGGAATCACAATTCACTACTAGATAAATCATTCCCATGAAAAACTAGTATTTGCTTAACACTGTTACTTTGCAGCCAAATTTCCTGAGATTATGTTCAGATATTTTCCTTTCTATGGATGTCTTTGCATTGCTACCAGCTTCAAATAAGTTCAGAGCTTAAATTAGTTGTGGTTAAGATGCTTAGAGAAGGGGTTTGATACCAAATATCTTGGTCTGGACTTCAAACTATATGACTTCCATAAAGCTAGTGAAAATTTTCTTGTGTGCATTACAAGAGTTGTTTGCAATTAAACTAAACAGGCAGTGAGAGGATTTGAACAATGCAGTGTCAGGAACACATATGTGCCTCAAATACACCCAACAGATTTTATGATTGGAGTGGGAATGGTCATCCACTTGAAACGAGTGACAAGAATTCATCTCAAGAAAAAAAAAAAGCCCAAGGAAGCCTCAAGAAAGGCCAGAAAGATAGCAAAAAATACAGACCAGGTGAGATTTTCTGGGCATATAGTATTTACTCTAAAAGGGATGAGAAGATTGAGAAATGGTATATGACTGATGCAGTAAAAGCTAAACTTAACAGAACAGGTCATAAATTTTCATGCAGAAGAACACTAGCCAGCTCAAAAGCTCAAAAGTGCAGTGTTTTCTAGAAGTAAAGACAATTTTTATTGAAGAAAGTAACATACTGGAAAACAAGAGTGACTAGTTTTTCTCAGCAGTTAAGACTTCCTGGGTCACAGTAAAATTTCTTA
Source organism: Florisuga fusca (assembly GCA_038090715.1). NCBI lineage: Eukaryota > Metazoa > Chordata > Aves > Apodiformes > Trochilidae > Florisuga > Florisuga fusca. The sequence goes on from JAAWXA010000012.1 coordinate 1,398,805, forward strand.
GAATTGTGTGATTTTTTAACCTAAGTATAGCTGTGTACTATGAGACTTTTATGCACTATGTACTATGAGAAGCATTATGCACTACATGACAAAAGCTCATTGTGACACAGACTTGGAAATTATTCAAAGAGCTTTTATCCTTTTTACTTATTCTTTTTATAGCTACACAGACCCATTTTATAACTGTATTTAGGCACTCTGGGATTTGAACTACTAATCCACTGTTGTTACACTTCGCAAGTACCTGAGTGTTCACTTCACTCTTCTTCCTCTTCTCTTCCTCTTTTCACTGTCTTACAAAAAGAAAAAATTTTGTGTAGGGCACAAAGATTATTCTTGGGGTTTATACTCTGCGGAAGTCTTGCATATTTTGCTGCATGCATTTCTAAGTGGGAATTCTGCAAAGCTACAAATCCCATGCAATTTCAATACAGATTTTTTTTCTCCTCCAGTTTGGTCCAGGAAGAAAGTTGCTGTGACTTAGTTCTTAGGAAACGAAATGTTAATGAAAAAGTCCAAGTGAGTTAATGTTACGCATATGAGATAATTTTGCAAAGCTCTACGTGTAGTATATATTTTATGGTCTCTTGTCTACAAGTGACAGATGAAAAGCTGCTCTAAATTTTTCTGACTTGACTGATCTGAGAGAAAAGAGAATTTTAAACTTACAGAGACTGTGAAATGAGGAATTAAAAAAGGAGGGAAAAAAGTATCCTAATGGAAATCTATATCTAATAGCATGTAGTCTAATAAACCATGAATCCTTCCTACTTTCTGCTTCATCTCATGCCATAAAATTCATATGGATTTATGTTGATTTGCATTTTGGAAATCTAAAAAATTAACTGAAGGTCTCCGCATGCCCTCAGAGGTGTTTATCTTTCAGTAGACATTCTTTTTTTTTTTTTTTCCTTCCAACATTTCCACTACCAGCCATTCCTAATACTGTTAAGATTAACCATACCATAAGTTCAAGGAAATGTGGTAAATGAGCAGAGAAAAACAAACCCTGGGCAACAGCCAAATGAAGGTATTGATTAGTTAAACATCAATAAATGCACAGCTCCTGCTCTGTATGTAAAGCAGCTCCCTACCACTAGTGCCTGACAAGAAAGAAACACATCAAGGAACACTGCACAGCTCACTTGCTGGATCAAGGCTGCATAAATTTTTATTCAGTAGATGTAAGCAGAAAGATACCAGAAGCAGACAGATGTTAAGGAAAGATTTTTTCTTAAGACAACTCGCTAAAGCAGCATACATGTTCTGGTTTGGGTCATAGGTATCTGGGAGGCTAGGGGGTCAATGGTGTAGGAAAAGAATGAACTTCCAGTTACAATATCAGCTTCCCACAATCTAAACGAAGAGTTATATGCATAGTGAACTAAGGTGCTGGAGGAAATCACACGCACCTGTGATTGTTTTTCTCATCAGGCAGTAGCTGGGTAACAGCAGGCAAACAACAAGCTCAAAAATTTCCCAGTTTACATAACAAGTCACTTTGATTTGTTTTCTGTTTTATCTGTAACAGATTTGTTATGAGATTAATCAGCTTCTGTCTTCGGTAACACACTGTGGCACTGCATACCAGTCCTATGACCTGAGAGCCTCTTAAATGCACATATGCTAAGTAACACTTTTGTCCCACTCATGACTGAAATTTGCACTTTTTGTGTCAGGGGTGTGAGGTTCACAACGAATCACGGAGTGAAGTACTGTGCTTTTCTGGCAGTGCTGCTCACAGTGCTGTTCCCAGTGAACGTGCCAAGCCCAGAGGATGGGCAGGGGAAGCATGGTATCTTTGTGCCCCAGGGACTCAGCAGGAACCCTCCCTGCACTGGCAGACAGGGGGCTGGGGGCACTCTTGCCTGGAGCAAGCCACCAGGAAGATGAGTGCTCCAAGGGCTTGCTAAAGATTAAAGCGTAAAGGTATGTCTGTACACTGTATGCCTCCCTGCACTGTAGGGAGATCAGGAATACCTTGATGTTAACTCAGTTATTTTCTTGTACATCACCAGATATAGCTTAAGCTGTGCCTTAACTGCTGTCATGAGAATATCAAGCCCTGGACAAAGCTTTACGTGTCAGAGAAGTGCTGTTTCAAGCAGAAAGTGTCTTTCTGATACATAAGTAAAATCCTACATGATAAAATGAAATAATTGTATCTAAGGATGCTGCAGCCTGGACCAAAACTGTTCTCTGTAACCTGTTTATAAGGTATTTTATCATTCAGTTCTGGTTCAGATTCTGTGCCAGGTATTTTCTTCCCTTTCCAATGGCCTGATTCACAAGAAAAACCTCAGAATGGAAACAAAATCTGGTCTAGTTGTGGCTATGCATAGAAATACAGCCATAAGCAAATAGATTTCACTGTCACTCTTTAGCAAGCTACTGTTTGTTGTCTGAGCTGTGGTAACCCTGTGTGAGGATGCTCACTGCACTGGGTGAAGGTGAAGTAATTCAAATTAGCTCAGTCTCAGTTAAAAAAAAAAAAAAAAAGCCAAGCTCATATAAATTCCTTTGCATTGCCACAGACAAAGAGCATGCACATGGCCATGACACCAACAATGTGAAGAATATGTCGGAATGCAAGTCACTTGCCATACAAATCAAATGCTATTAAAGATCATTTCAAAAAGCAGGTCACTGTGGTCTTACTTGTCTTCCTGACATTTACAACATGTTCACCAGCTTCATACAAATAGCATCAGGTACTTAAATGTCATTTAACTTGACTTTAAGCTAAGAACAATTTCTGGGGTCAATTAAAGCTGAATATTCTGTTCCCAGGACCTCAAAGAGAGAGAGCTTCCTAATTTTGAGAGACTGAATAACTCTTGATAATTCAGTTATCTATGAAGACATTACTAAAGAAGTCTTACAATAAGTGCATGGCAACATGGTGGGTTGATAAGTTACTGTTTTATTCACAACATCTGGAATTAGTAACATGGGGCAAAAATGCTTTTAATTTGAAAACTATACTTTAGTTAAGCACAGGAAGGAAAGGTCAAATGATTATACAACACAAATATGAGCAGCCTTTTGACTGTGCTTTCTTGTGAGTAAATAATGGAAACAAACATTATTTCAGACCAAATGCACTTGGAAGTGGCTGCCCTTGGGAATAGAGTAATACTTTTAACAGCTCTGCTGGTGAATATGACTGTCTGAAATGCAGCCACTGAAAAAAAACTGAGAACACCAAACATCTGCATTTCATCATGATTTGCACACACAAAAAGAAGGGAATTCTAATTATTCTCTCAAAGCACCTCATAATTGTGAATAAAGGAGGGTAGGAAGATCACTAGGGTATTCCACAAAGTTCTTTATACCTTAAACTGAAACAAGGAATGAAAGAAAATGCTGTCAATCTACATATGTACACTAATGCATAAAGAACTCTCCACCCACATCATTAGAAATAAATTAATATTTCTATCAAATATAGTCATACATGCATGTATACACAAATAAACTAAAATAGCAATCTACTGGTAAATCTTTAGTCTGTAGATTTTCTCCCTTTCTTTTTTCTCAGTGGTTTCAGGGTTGTTTGGAACACTGAACTTCCCTCATGAGTTGCTGCTCAGTGTACAGAGAGGGTCAATGTTGATTTGCAAATAGTTATATTTAAATGACTCATTCTGATTAGTAAGATGAAGACTGTAAATCAGTCTCACTAAGATGACATGGCTGCATATAGTAATAGAAGTCCACAGAGTGAACTTTTCCATTAAGTCATTCTCCTGTAATTTCCATTAATTCTTTTTTTTTTTAATGTTTTTTACATACAGTCAGGAAAGTAAGGAAAAGGCAAGACAGAGTGGGAGGAAGTATCATGCATAGCTCCACACACACCAAGAAAGCAAACCATATTTTGGAAAGAGTACATAATTTTTCATTGAGCAGTGCCACCTTTAGTGTCTTTCTCTCAGCTTTGGAATTTCTGACAATTTTCAGTTATTTGATCATTACAGGAACACTTTTATTTGTGGCCTTTTTAAAAAGGTTTTGACTTTCCCATTTTACCATCTCAGTCTTTGGTAGTTTCATGCATCACACGGGCTCTCCTACCAGCCAAGGAATGATCATGGCTTGATCCCAAACCCATCATCAAAATTCTTGAATCACCCAAAAGAGTGTCTGCTGGGCAGGTCAAAGCTGTCCCTCTCCCAGGAGACAGCAAGCTGCCACCGCCTTCTCCCAGAGGACAAGATCTCATTTTCTAAAAGAGGAAAGTATCTCCTGACTGCAGCATTTTTGCACTGTGTCTAAATACATTAACATTTTCTGGTTCAAAGTAATTGCAAGTTCCCTTTAACAGAACTGAGTAAAACGACCCTGCAAACTCAGTGGAGAAAATATGGATTCCTGAAGAATGTGTACTGGTTCCTAGCTTTATGCTATATTGTTTTTCCAAATGTGTCTGCTTATTTTTGTGCATTTCTTCAGATAATAAAGAGAAAATTAGAAGAGAGCTTTTGGTGTTAAAATTGTAAGCACAGATGTGCTGAAGCTGTCACAGCCCTCTTAATGGGAATGCTTCAGAGAGAAACACTGGCAGAAAATGGTAGTGATCAGCTTCCAACTGTGAGCTTAATTTTGAGGTTTTGAATTTCCAGTATATCAGAAGTCAGCACCACTGAAATATGTGTCTAAGTGTCTTAGCAGAGCTTCTAAAATTGTCACTGAAATTATTTTCAAGGTGTTTTCCAAATATGTCACTGGTCATCTGTTTCTGCGAATCCATTTCTGGGAAGGCCTTGCATACATTCAAGATACAAACGGTAAAAGCTGAAAATGCAGTATGCTGAGGTAAGCACTTTACTAGCTTTCCCCCTTTCTAAAAAAACAGCAAAGCAGATCACACACTATTGCACCACATGGTCCACCCTTCCAGGACCTCTCTTACTCACACCTGATGTGTAACCTTAAAAGGTAACATAAGGTTACATTTTTTGAAGTCAGGTTCCTCAGTTTTCCATTGGAAGAACAGTTCAGACTCCAGCAGCAACAGACGTTCAAGCTGAGCATCTCCATTGACCTGCTATTTGGATAGTCCCAGATTCCTGAAATCACTATTACATTTCAGTTTCATTTTTCTGAAAGGTTCAAAGCTTCTAAAGTCTAAAGCCTGTGAATTCTTATACCATGTCCACACGACTGTTGAAAATCTAACCTGAACTTAGGATCAGAGGGCTCTGGGACAACGTAGCTAAAGACAAGAGATCCTGGTGGTGCTTAGAAATAGCATGACAACACCAAGATTTCCAGTCTATAGCAAGAAATATGCCAGGTTAACATGTTTAAATAAACAGAACAACTGCATGTTTTTCATCAGGGTTCCACTGGAATCTGAACATGTTCCCACAAAAAGCTTTAATTTTCACCAATAAATCTGCTATAATTGGAAATAAAAGCATCCTGGTGAAAAATCCCCCAGTTTTCTTCTTTGCAAGTACATTTTATTGCTTCATCTTCCAAAAATTAAATTTCTTTCATATGAAAGACCAGAAAACTGCAAGTGGTAAACCAGCACAAAGTAATTGCACTCAAAAAACTATCCCAGTTTAATCAAGAAATGAAGTTGCACATTAACTGCTCAGTTATCTTCTCTGAATGAGGAGAGAAAACTGTGGGGATGAAATCTGACAAAGAGTTTATTATATGAAATATGTCTATTAAGAAGTCTTGCTTGAGTTTTCTCCTTTATTACCACACAGCTCATGAGCCAGTGGCTTTGCTCCTATGGGGGACACAGTGCTGAAAGTTTAAGAAAGAAAGGAAGGTGGACAACTAGGAGAGGTGAAGGATTGTTAATATACACCTGATTGAGACCATAGCTTGAAATCATGGCATCCCTTGAGCAAAAGGCTGTGTTTGTGGTATAGTACATACTAAATATAGTCAAGCTATGTAAAGTGGAGCAATGAGGTTCCTTGGCACTTTTTCAGAAGCAGGGCAGAGGAAAGGCCAGTTACTTTCAGTTCAGAGTAATATGAATCATTTATCACTGAAAACCCACAGAGCAACAAAGATTCTGCAGAAACCGTCAGGGAGTGAAAGTGTTACTGAACACACCAAAGCACCTGCTCTCTGCCAGCGTCATCTGAAAAGATAAAGAGAATTACCAAGATTACTAACTATGGTTTTCAAGACTGAATCTTTTCTTAAAACTTAAGTATATAAACATAGTTGGATCTGGTGGAGCAGAGGTGTTGGTTTGCCAGTGAAACAGCACACTTGCAGTCAAAGCCTGCAGTGAATAAATAAGCTAGTTTATGTTTACAGCAATGACTCTATAGCAAAGTATGGTCAAGAATTTCACCTTGCCACTACACTCACACATATCAATCCAGTGTTTTCTTGCTACTGAGCCTCACAACTTGATAAGCCACAAATAAATCTTCTCTCATGCTATGAGAAGAATAGTGGACCAGCATCAATCTTTCTGCATGTGGGTCTTCTCCAAAGCTTCCAGAAGCTGGGCAACCACCTTCAACAAGAGAAAGAAAATACAAATAAAATATAAAGGAAAAGGAAAATGGTTTCATCATTATTGTAAACAAACATAAAAACATAAAATTGTTATATATGTTTTTGTGTAAGATGAAGGAGTGGAATGGTTGAACCCATTGTTAGGGCAGTACTTCACTTCCCCTGTGTCCACTTTTGGCAAAAATTTGATAAGTGAGCAAAACAGATAAGACAACCTTTAAAAAAGGGAACTAAAGTGAGGAGCAGTTTAATCACCAACTCTGTAATGACATGGCCTTGACTCTTGGCCAGGAGCAGTGGAGAGAATGTGGAGATGGTGCCAGTCCCATCATCCTAACAGGAGGTCTTCACTTTTCATACAGCCACATATTTTAATGACTTAACAGGTTTCAGATTGTTCCTTTCCTGTGGCAGCTCAGCTATGGAAATTTCCAGTGCAGTTTGTACCACAAAGAGCTACTTTGGAGGCTGGCCTGTTTCTGAGGTGTCTTGCCCTTGAGGCAACCTGAAGGGGTGTGGGTGATGCTGTGAGCTATTACAGGAGTGGAGGGAGTGAGAAGGGGGTTTTCAGGGAGCCTGGGATTGTTTCAGATAGACATTTTTCATGTATAATTGTCAAAGTTATGGCTGATACTGTACTTTCAGCCTGCCACATTTCTATTGTGGATTCTAAGGGCCCCTGAGTCCACATCAGCCATATGCAACCAAATGACCTTGAAGTCACTGGGAAATGCTCTTATAGCATCTGTCTGGGCTGTTGTTTTTACTGTTTACTGTATCTCTATTTTGGATGTCTCCTTGCTCATCTAAAGTGCATACATGTGTTTATGAACTGCCTGTTGCAAAGATAAGGGAATGTAGGTTGCTGGCCAGTTCCTTTTTCCATTACTTCTTTGTTTTATTTTGTTTCCTACTCCTCTTTTTTGCTGTTTTTCTGTCTCTATTTTAGTTTGTTGGTTTTTTTCCATGTCATTCCTTCTATGGCAATGAGCAGGGTTTGCTCCTCAGCACAAGATTTACCAGCACCGCTCAATAAGAAATCTGTATTAAAAAATATAGGAGCCAGAGAGCCTGTTTAGAAAGACAGTGTAGAGAATTTTCGGTCTCCAAAAGCAGATCATATTAAACCACACAGATACTATGCCTTATGTTATAATGTTAATTGAACATGGAACTTAACCTGAGATTCAATTAACCTGCTATGATGTTTTCTGGCTGATACCCTCTGGTACACAAGCACAAGTGTCATTCTGAATTACTTTCCTTGTTTCCCTCATTAGAACAGGAGAATTACCATAATACCATGACTGTTTTCACATTTCTTGCCTGCACAGTGATTTGAAAGCCAGTCTGACTTCATAGAGTGGACAGAGCTGAGAACTTGTAAAGGCAGATAATGTCTGAGCTCACACCAGGTCTAAACCATACCCCATAAATGCAGGATGGGAGAGAAGTGAGAAACTATGGGTTGGGTGTTCCTACTGTTCTCCGTAACACCTAATTATTGGAGCAGGGGCAGTCCCTGATCACTTGGCTTACCTGTCTAAGCCCTGAAGTGATTCTGTAGGCTGTTTGAAGTTTTCCCTGTCATATCCCCAGGCTATTGGCTGGCTCCTGACAGGTGAAGCCTGCAGCAGTCTGTCTTTTCTCCCTCAGGGTCAGACATGGCTCATTGAGTGAGGCCTCTCTGGAAGAATCTCCGTGATTTAGGTGCAGTTTCCAGTACTGTTCTTCTTCCTCTCTGTCTGGCCATATTTTATTCTTGTTAAAAGAACTTGCAACTTACCCTAGACAGACCTAGAGAAATCTTGGGACTCTCATAATTTTCAGGTGGACTCCATTTCCATGACTTCACAACAACCTGTACAACTCCTAAAGATTTTTTACGAAACAATAAAATTAAGTTCTCCATAGTCTCTAGTTTCTAGACTCTAATCAAGCCCCACTACATCCTGCAGCTGAAATCCTTTTGGTTCATATTTAATCTTCTAGTTTTTCTCCTGACAGAGAGGTCCTTTGTATAAATGAAATCTATGAAGTATAAATTCAACTAGGACAGTCTCTTAAAACATCTTTAATTTAAAAAAAAGGAAACTAAATGTCCATCAGCCTTTGCAGGTTGAGGCCTCCAGCCATCCCTATCCTGACTGATGAAGATAAGTGGGGGCTGTTTCCTGGCACTGCCAGCATCTGAGACACCTCAGCCCTGCCTGTAACCAAGGGTTTTCATCATCCTAGTGAGGTGATGCTCATATCCTGAAGCTTTGCTTCAGAGGTAGCTTGAGTCACCTACCTGGCACAACACGAAGCTGGGCAGAAATACTTGAAAGCCTCTGAATGACTGTGCTAAGTTACAGTGGAATTACATTTATGTAAAGTTTTATTGTATTGGCCTGGACTTCTGTTGCTTATTCTGCTTTGTTTCTCCAAAACCTTTGGATGGGCCCCTAAATTTGATGACATAACCACAACCACCACTCACAGGTCTGTGCCTGCATCACACTGAAATGGAAGGCATCCTCCTTTCTCCACACAAACTAGAAATCATGCCCGGAGCATTTGAAAGCATTCAACAAAGCTCAAAGTTGTTGTTCAACATTAGTAAAATATTTATATACTGATGCAATGTTTGGGTTTTATTAAAGAAGATACTGTAACACAAGGCATTACAATATAGCAGAGAAAGTGCTAAACCACCTAAATGGAAGTTTAAGGTAATGAAGTAACTTACCATACTGCATGAAAATGTCAATCCTTCTCTGACAGGTACACTTACATGTGTATTTTACTGCACACGTGGATTATTTGTTTCCCAGTAGCATGTCAATCTGGACAGCCTTAAACATTAAGTGGATCCAGAAGGTGCATTGCTCAAACCAAACTGACTATTCACCCAGGAAATTAGAAATCCTTGCATCAGGTCTGAGTCACATGCTCTTCAGAAGCTTGTATTTACAGGTTTATAATTTTTCTATTTTGCTACTGGGATGTTATGACTGAGACTGCTGTCTCAGTGGTCTGGAGGTGATACTTGTATTCATATTTTTTCTCACAGAAGTAATGATGAAGACATTCACACTCATAATAAGAGCCTGACCCCAGCCACTTCAGACTGTTTTTGCTCAGGTACCAACTGTTTTTTGAACACAGGACTGAGGAGTTTCACAGAACTTGTATCAGTTCAGAATGATGTGGAGTCATTCTTAAAAAGATGCTAATGGTAATGACCTTTGAGGAGAAATTGATCTAATCATTGAGAATATACGATTAAATATTTATTGGAATCCACTTACAATGTATCTTTAAGACCTATTTGTGTAACCAACTATGCTGCTTTTCTGAAGTCATAAGGATAAAGCACTAAACCTCAACTGCTTAGCAGTCGCCTGGCTCATAACAGATACATGCAATAACAGTTTACTGAGAAGAGAAAAACATAAAGCATTGGTGACCATGATGGAGGATTTATCCTGGTTCTTCATAATACAAATAACATTCAGATAAAGCATCAGAAAACTACAGGGAATCACATCCAAAAGGATCACATTCTTAAAGAGTTTTTTTAACAAAAGTACAAGATGTAGTTTCAGTCCTGAACCTCTCTCTGAGAACATATTTTTATGGTCATTTTATAGGACCAAGCAAGTTAAAGACATGCCAGTGCTGGCATGTGTGCAGGCCACATATTCTCTGGCATGGTGGAGTCAGAGCTACATGCTCCCAGATGATGCTGTCTGTGCTCCTGGACCTCAGGAACCAGTGTCACATCATTGCTGCTCCTGTGCCCAGTCCTGGTGACTGGAGAAGAGCTGGTTAAATGTCTTACCTTTGCCAACACTGGCCACAGAGGATGATTTGCTTCAAGAGCTGCTAGACTAAGTCAGATATACTAAGAGAGCAGCCCTGTGCTAAGGACAGACTTATCCTAGCCCACAGCATTTTCCAAAATCATAGATCCTGTGCTTCAAAGCTCTTGAAAGGAGTCTTAAAGTTGGCCAGAAACAGGAATGTATGGTGTGATTTCTGCCTGAAGGGGCACACAAAAACAGGCAAAAGAAGTGAGGAAGAATGTGAGCACAAAGAAAAGCTCAGAAGAGAGCAGAATTGTTTCAGATCAACCACAAATTACTTTGAGTTTAACTTTTCTGCAAATGGTAAAGGACATGCCTTAGATGAGAGGAAAGGTGGGGACAGGTCATTGGGTAAGGAGATGGACTAGAGTAACAGAGCAACTGAGAAACATCAGTCTGCTGATAGAGGGTGTGATAAGATAGTGAACAGACAGCTGTTCACAGATATATATATGGATCACTTGATGGGCCATATCATAATTTGTCATCTTTGAAACTGTCAACATCATGAGAGAAGGGGGTGATAGATGGACTGAAAGTTATTCAAAAACAAATTTCAGGTTTTTCAGGTGTGGGCAGAAAGCTGACAGGGCTGGGTGATGTAGACAGCAGGAACTCCATAGCACAGGGATCATAAGAAGTAGGACAGAAAAGTATTTCCACCCAACATAGTCAACTACGGCAAAGCCACATAAGAAGGTGAAATAACTGGAAGTGTTGACTCAGGCTTCTGAATAGAAGAAGGGCAGGAGCACAAGGATATTTGGCTAAAGTAATTAAAGATAGACAAGAGTGCTGCTGGAGAAGAGTCAACTTAGCAGCAGAAATCAGGAGCGTGGAGGAAGGGAGCTGGATGCTGTTTTCTTCAGCAGCCATATAGGATTGGGAATATTAAAGAGGAAATGACAGCTGGTGCAGCTTAGGGAGAAGATACTGGTCTGAATGATGGTGGAGTTTCTTATGCTCAACGACATGTTGTTCAATATTTGCATTTAAAAACTCAACTCCAGAAGTAGGAGGGTACACAGGAACAAATGACATTCCTTATGAATTAATTATTTCTAGGACATGCAAGGCCTAGGAATACAGTAAATGACCAAAGAAGAGAGGCTTGTGATCCAATAGGATTATCCCAAGAGGAAAGAAACCCACAGAAATAAGCTGACCACAGGTAATAATGACATTTCAAAGTAATGCAATTATGATAAAAGGCAAGAATATTCCCAGGATTTGCCCAGACAGAAATTTTTTTTTTTTAATTATGCAAGATGTTAGTGATAATTTATTTTGTGCTCTAATTATCCATGTTCAATAGATTCAAAATACGCCAAACACAGAGACTGGCTACTAAGATGTTCTGGGGGCTTCAATGCCCGGCTGAAGACACTAGAAGGCCTTGGCTAATCTAGGAGCATGAAGGCTAAACAAAAATTAAGAATGTGCTTGCTGTGGATAAATTTCTAATGAAGTGGAAACCAGGAGGAAAAGGCTGCTTATGTTAAGAGGACAATATTGGCAGAAGAGCTAAGTATTTAAACCAGTCACGTAGACATTCTAGCTGAAAACAGTGAACACACACACACACACACACAAAAAGGCAATGTATAAAAAAGTCCTTCTAGGAGCACGGGCTAAGCATTTTAAGATTTACTAAAATACAAGACCACCCTTGATGAGGTGTTCTTAGCAGCTTAGATCAAAAGATGTTGTGATTTTTATAGTGTCTTTGTGGAATTTTCCCTTGTCACCTCGATCATGTCTTCAAATGTCCATTTAAAATTCAACACCATCTCCAGTCCACATTTCCTTCTGTGGGAGGTATCCCTTACCTTTCATACCTAGACGATTTCCATCAGGAAATTGTGTAGTTCAGCTTCTGGTGAGGCCACACCTCGAGTACTGTGTCCAGTTCTGGGCCCCTCAGTTCAGGAAGGAGATCAAGGTGCTGGAGCAGGTCCAAAGGAGGGCAACCAGGCTGCTGAAGGGACTCCAGCACAGATCCTATGAGGAGAGGCTGAGGGAGCTGGGGCTGTTCAGCCTGGAGAAGAGGAGGCTCAGGGGAGACCTCATCACTCTCTACGAAGAGGAGGCTCAGGGGAGACCTCATCACTCTCTACAACTACCTGAAAGGAGGCTGGAGCCAGGTGGGGGTTGGTCTCTTTTCCCAGGCAACTATCAGCAAGACAAGAGTTGTGCCAGGGGAGGTTTAGGTTGGATATTAGAAAGAATTTATTTACAGAGAGGGTGATCAGGCATTTGAATGGGCTGCCCAGGGAAGTAGTGGATTCTCTGTCCCTGGAGATATTTAGAAAGAGACTGGATGTGGCACTCAGTGCCATGGGCAGGTAACTGCAGCGGTAGTGGATCAAGGGTTGGACTTGATGATCTCTGAGGTCCCTTCCAACCCAGCCAATTCTATGATTCTATGATTCTGTAGCCCATTTTTTTGTGCCCATTCTCTTTCATTTGACCATTTGTCACATTAGCAGCTAGTTTTATTTGCCTAGATCCTATGTTTAAATAAAAACAGACTGAGAATTCCTCAAATTCTCATAATTCTGGTCTCTGTTTGCCACTGGCCTCTAGGGCTTTGGTCTATATCAGCTCTGTCTCTTTGTTCAGGCTTGGCAGCCCCTGATGATCTGCAATGATCAAAGGCAGGAAGCATCCAGCACCACCCTCATCCCCAGACTTCTGATCCTGTTGCAACATAATCCTTGAACATCCCCTGAAATACAGTTCTCTGGGTTGTGATATATTGCACACCCACAGAGGCTCCACGTGATATATTGCTTTCCCTCCACAGCTAGGGCACTTGTATAGGAAAGACTTCTTACCATCTGAAACCCTTTATCAGAAAAAAGTAAGAACTGAAACCTAGGCAGGCTTTTGTTGTCTTTGCAACACATAAAACCCTTCTGAAACATGTGGGTTTGTTTTTGTTTTTTTCCACAATCAAGCGCAAATCTTTGTTTTACTTGGCCTGTTTTTGCAAAATAAATTCAGGCTTTGTCTTTGTTCCAATACTGTGTGATGACAGGATAACTGCTTAATGATGATGTCATGATATGCTAAAGAGAATACAATTGAGCAATTTGACAGGAAACCTAACTTTTGGTTGGACTGTGCATAATCCTTTGTTTTTGACTGTTTAACCACTCAAATATATTGACTAGTATTTTGCCATTTCACATAAGGCATGACAGGATACAGTAAACTTCCTGAAAATTCTCTAGAGTTTCTGACAGGGTAAAGAAGGGACAATACAGTAGAGTGTCAAAATGGTGCAAAAGACCATAGACTCTCTCTTAAATATATGACATACTTAAATTGATCTGAATGAACAGGAACACATTTAGGTTAAAATAATAAACTAATAAATATCATGTAGGAAAAGATGTAACAGTCCTAGTATTTCCAAAGTGAAACATCAAGTAAAACATCAAATTGAGTACCCTACAGTGTTCATAGTTGCAAAAAATTACTTTTTTAAAGTCCTCTTCAAGTCCACTTCTGAAATACTGTCTAGAAGCTTCTGAGTCTTGTACTGTGTTTCTAGACATAATTAAGAAACAGTGTTTAATATTTTGGTATAGGTTGGTATAGATGGCTTTTGAAATTTTCCAAAACTGTACTTTTGTCAACACTAGACAAATAACTTGAATTTAATTATTGGTTTATTAAAGGAAATATTAAGGTTAATTAAATGAAAGTTTGAATACTTTTCTTAAAAACAGCCTGAACAGCTCCAGTTTCTGGTCTGATCACAAGTCATTCATTCACAAGGTGGTTACACCAATGGGTTGGAAAAAAATCTAGAAAGACATGAAAGTCTTAAATTTTCAACATGAAGCTAACCAACATTCAAGAAAATACAACACGTGTTAAAAGAAATTAAGGTATATGCTGTTAAGCATATATTCCTCGCTTACTTTTCCCACACCAATCCCACCTCCTGTTTTTTTCTTTTTTACCAACATCATGAGTATGCCATTGCAAAGTCTACCACAAGTTCTTTTAAAGCATTCATACGTCTAAGTCTTTAAGAATGAAGTACTGATACACACACTATATTGGATTACTTAACCCCTCTCTTCTTACTTATCCGGTTATGATTTCTGCATCACAGATGCCACTGCATCAAAGAACTCCATAGGCTGACCTTCTGTGGCATTAAATACATTCCTCTGTGTGTGTGTGTGTGTGTGTACATGTGGATTTTTTATTTCACTTTAACCTCACTTGATTACCACCTATTTTTGTGACGGTTTCAAAATGTTTTACTTCTGGTGGGGACTCTCCCTCTGTTGTGGGAAAAACTGAACAACTGAGTCAACATGAAATTCCTGTTCAATCTAAAATTTATTTGAATCTGATTTTCCTCTTTAAGGGAAGAAAATGTTAAAACTGGATGTAAAGTTTAAAAGTAAATTTCCGTTTTTCATGGCAGACTGTGTTCCCTTTCTTAAAATCATTTGTGGTATGGCAAAACCTACTCAAAACCCAGGAATTAAACTTTTCAAATTTCCATATTTAAATATGGAAATATATAAATATTTTGAAGTGTTTATACTCTAATGGTGAAGGCTTAATTTGTACATTGCTCTATTTTCCATGTCTGTGAATAAATAACTTTGCTTGGTCCTGTAGAGGATTCCTAAATTTCTTATTTTTCTTTTATGTCTTCCTTACTTTTTAGCTGGAAAGGAAATCCCAGTTTCATAGAATTTATTCATTAAATTGAAAAGATTCAACTGAAAAAAAGTTAATAAAATTTGATATGTAATTTTAGGCATCTGTGACTCTTATCTATTTTTTCTGTCACTCTTTACACTGCTTTAAACTGTTATTAGTATTGTCCTCTGAGAAAATCCTAATAGCTCCCTGTTACTTTTGATAGCTGAAATGCTGTTCCTGAACATAAAATACAAATGCAAGTTCTTTTGTACATGCAACTGCACTACATAAATAAATACAACACATCAATTAAATTGTGTATCCTTTTTGTCCCAGTTTTCTTTTTGTCTGCCTTCCCTACTACAATGTAAAACTGGAAAATATAAGAGTCCAGTTTATCATGCCTTTATAAATTCAGTTTAGTATTTTGCTCTTTGCAGTCAGCTGAATATTGATATTCCTGCTTGTCCTTATAAAAGTATATATAAAACCTGCTTTTCTAGCTGAGCTCCATTCCTCTTTGAGAGGGGAATGAGAATGATAGGGGTTTTTTGCAGATTGAGTAGATATAACCACTGACAGATGAAAAATGGAATCTGTCATTTCATCCTGAATCATGACAATATCACCAGATTTTTAATTTATCATAGAACACGAAGTCCAAATATTCTTCTTAAACTTTAAGGCCTCTGATTTTATAATTCACCTTACTAGCCTGTAAAATATTTACTTAGAAGGCTCAGATGGCACGTGTGGTTCAAAATTTTCTTTAAATTTTCCTTTCAAAATACTTCGCATGCTTAACCTTTCAACTTACATCTTTCTCAGAACTGGAAAGAAGGAAGAAACCTCAGATCTTGTCTCATAGTGCCTGTACATACATCCTAAGGTGGGAAACGAAGGAGGCTGTAGTGAGAAAGCTATGAATGAGTGTGTCAAGAAATAAAGAGCTGCTGCTTCATAATTCCCTGTCCTCTTCCTCTTTTGGAGGAAGCAGGGTCAGGCATTTCTTTGCCAGCTAATGGCTGGGATGGTACAGGAGATGTTCAGCAGCTGAGGAGATGTGGGCAGTGTCAGAATGAACCAGTGAGGCTACAAAATTCTGTGGCATTGGAGCAGAGAAACTCCACTGGTGGCATGCTGAAGCTGAGGGACAAATCCCACCCTAGACCTGTGCTGGAAAGAGATGAATTGTCTGTATGTCTACACAGCAGTCCCTATGAAGGTGGTGGAACCATATCCCATAGGTGAGGGAGAAGAATGATCAATAGTTAAAACTCAGATAATCAGAAAAGATATACATTGAATTTATCAAAAAGTACAGGCTGGGCTGTGTGAAAGACCATGTGGAAACATAATTTGACAAACCCTGAAATGTGATCAATTGAAACTGATCTATAATACACTGTTCAGTTAACCTCTTTCCAAATAATTCAATTGATTTAATAAAAGAAGGGGGTTTTTCTTTATTGAACTAAGTTGTTTCGGAAGGAAATATGATTCAAATTTTTAATTTCCTCCTATTTAGCAGAATCAACATTACATGTTTCCCAGGATCAAGTTTCTATTAGGTGTATTTGATCAAACTCTTGGCTTAATTGTCTTTGCTGGTCTTTTCCTAGCTGATAATTTGGCCTTCTATATTCATTTGATTTGACTAAAAAAAAAAAAAATCTAGTTTCTTTCATTGCTTTCCCAATGCTACCCTAAGTAAGAGTAAACCTAGAGGAATAAAATGAGCTTAACCACAGAGAACAGAGCAAAGTACCTGACAACATACCTCAAAAATGCAGCAATACGTGATGAGAGGCTTGTTCAATACCTACTTGAATACACTGTAGCACCTTTGAGCATGATTTCCACATTAGGCAGTAATGCAGGTATTGTGTGTGAGCCAGTCCATTTTTTGCCTTTACCACTGAACACGCTTAGGGAGATGCTAAACCCAGTTTGCGCCAATCACAGCTTCACATACAACTGGGAGACTCAGCAGAGTATTTCTGAGGACTGTTTGAATTTATATGAAACATACCTTCGACTGTTAGATAGGTTAGCTTATGTTTACATTTCATACCCAGAGATCAGCCAGAGAGCAGTAGAGGCACATCAGTGGGCAGCCATGCCAGAATCCACAAAGGCAGCAAAGTCTTGGTGTCCCTGGTCACCCTTCATGTATTTATGTGCCAGTGTAATGCAAATGAATAATGAGCTACTCTGCATCATCAGAGAGCTGAAGGAGAAAATTTCATAGTCAATGCCTTTGCATTCTTAGGTCATGCTTTGAATAAGTAAATTGGACGATATCAAAAAGCTTTAGGCTACAGACGAATGAAATGAAGTGCCAGAAGAATATATAGGATGAAAATCAGTTATATTCATCATCTCTGATGCTGGATGACAAAGCATGGGATGGTTTCTCACTCTAACTTGGTTGAATTATCACATCTCCTGTGATAAGGAGATACTCGTCTTTAAGAGGGGGTCTTGGGGACATTCTCTGTCCATCTGTAGCACAGTGGGGCACACAGTGGTGATGTATGACAGATCTATGTCCTGAAATTTGAGGACAACTAAAGCTCAAAAGTCAAGGTTGCAGTGAGATGGAGGTTTTACTGTAAGACAACAAAACATAAATGGCAATGTAGCCATCCCCTTAGTGTTAAAATTTGTTAAATCAGTGCATGAGGGTACAGTTCTCATAGTTAGGTACATCTTAAAACTTAAAGCAGAATTTTAAAATAAAACTCACTTCCATATTGGAAAGACAGTGGCCAACTGTCCAGACAAGTTTACTTCTCAGTCATATTTTGACACTAAATTGTGATGATGTAACAGTTATCTGTGAGAAACTTAGGAGGAAGACATAGTCTGTAGCATTTCTGCTCTTGTGTCTCCTGATATTACCAGTAGGTACCACCCTACAGGTGAGAAGACATAAAAATACGTTCTTCCTGTATATGGGAAAATCTAGGATGGTCTTTGACCTTTCACATTTCCATTTGCATTTTTTACTGGAAGTCTTTGTTTATTTAAGACAATTTAAATGGTCCATCAGATGAATCACTGCATTTTATATGTTGGCAAGAAGGCCATTATGAAAGGCACCAGTTTGCTTAAGGTCCCTTAAGTACACAGCCTGCAAAAACAAGCTGCATATAATTTCACAAGGATATCTGAGTGCAAGTGATTAAGTAATGAAGATACTAAAAAACTCACAATAATGTGGCTTCATTAACTATTCCCTTCCTAAACAAAAAACAAAAAAAACCCCAAATGCATCCAATAAGTGACACGGAATATGTATTTTATTATTTGTATTCCTTTCACCATGAATTTGGGAGAACATAGAGTGAAAACCTACTACAGTCTTCTGTTTGTACTTTACATATTGCTGCAGTCCTGAGTGGACTGTGATACTGAACGTCCCTGTGATCTTGCCACACTACTGGTGATGTTGATGTGGAGCGCTTCAATTCATCAGCTATTGCCTGCCTCTGGATACTATAGCCTCAGCTTCATTAATCACCAGTTTCCTTGAGCAAGGACTCACTTTCTGAGCTGTGTGGGTAGTTCTATCAGATTGCTCAGCTGCTTCTGGTAGTGCAAATGGAAGTTATTTCCTTCAAGCTCAGCCCCAGAAAGGAACTGCCTAGATTATAACAGAGACAGAAAAAGTGGAAACCATGGTGAAATTAGGCCAGCCTGCAGTAGGCATAGCAAGACACTGAAGGGTCAAGGACCTGGAACTATCTCCAGTTGAGTATTGGCAGTTCCCATCAATCACAAGAATTTTCTATGAGCCACATCCAGTATTCCTACTTGTATGGTCGCATTTAAGTGTAATTAATAAGTTATATGTTCTTCATGAAGAACAATGTGTGAAATGCTGTGAATAGCTTATGAACATCCCCTGATCTTGAGGAAAGGTAGATAAGCTTATAAAGATAGATGGTCAATTTATTTTTAATTAAGTGCAAAGACATTCAAGAACCCTGACATAAGTATGTAAAACCTGCCTCCTGATTAAGAAAAGGAATACGTTTTTATTTGAGAAGAAAAATATTTGAAAGAGCAAAGGATATGAGTCTGAATGAATCCTTCATTAAAATACAAAGTAAATGGGTAGAAAATGTCCTGTTCTCCCTTGAAACTGCAGTTGTCTTAATGGACTACAAATTTAAGATTGAAAGATTGTAATGCTTGCGACAAATTTAGTGAGTGGCTGAACAGCTCACTAGCAGCAAGAAAAACCTTGGAGAAGCAGATACATGCATGGTTTACTTTTATCTCTAGTCATCCTTGTTCATAACTTCTGTAACCTTGTTGGCTGTTTGGATTTGTAAATAAAGTGCTTTTACTTGTTTTTGTCTTTTTTTTTTTTTTTTAACTTGCTATTATTTATTATTTTAGTAAGGTTGTAAATGTGCTGTTGGCAGATAGTTTCTGTTGCATGGGCTTTGCATTTCAGAGAGGCAAAGATAAGTTCTGGTCCTGACGGTATCTGGAGAATTGTCTGTGCTGTACCAGCTAAAGGAAATCACAGCCCTATGTTAACAGAGCAAGAAGACACTCCAGCAAGCAACCAAAATCATTGCAGAAATGTTTGTTTTACCAGCAAAGAACTAAATTCGGGGTCTCAGTTATATATTACATCATCACATAGCTATTTGCATACTCATCTTTACTGCAGTTCATGTATAAAAACTGATGAAGTGTTAGGTTTTTTTATATGTATATATATTGTGATTTTGCCAGTCCTAGTAAGTCAGCATGAATGAATAGGCTGGAGAAAGAGCATTGTGGTGGGTTGTCCTTGGTTAGCTTCCAGGTGGCCATTAACTTTCTCAATCCTCTTCTTCAACAGGAGAGGGTTAGAAAATACCATAAAAAAATCTCATATGTAATGAGATAAGGACAAGAGATCACTCACTAGTTGTCACCACTGGCACAACAGACTTGACTTGGGGAACATCAATTTAATGTATTGCCAATTAAAACAGAGTATGTAAAGGAAAAAAAACAAAACCAAACAAATGCCAACCTAAAACAACCTTACCCTCACTGTCCTCTCTTCTTCCAAGGTTCAACTTCACTCCCAACTCTTCTGCATTCTTCTCTGCCTCCTGAGCAGCACAAGGGGATGGGGCTGCAGTTAGCCCATGGCACTTTGTCTCTGCTGCCCCTTCATACTCACACTGTTCACCTGTTCCAGCTTGCACTGCCTCACACAAGATATAGTCCTTCATGAAACACTCCATCATGAGGTCTTTCCATGTGCTGCAGTTCTTCCCAAACTGCACAAGTGTGGGTCCTTTCCATGGGGTATAGCCCTTCAGAAACAGACTACTCCAGCAGCCTCTGTGGGTCCTGCTAGGAATCCAGTTCCTTGCGTGAGCCACAGCTTCTGCCAGCAGACTGCACCTACATGGGCTCCCAGTGGCTTTCAACTTCCTTCAGGGCACATCCTCATGCTCCTCCTTAGAGTCCTCCAGGGGCTTCAGGGTGGATATCTGCTCTGACACCGTCCTCATTGGGCTGCAGGTGGATAACTGGCACTACCATGGTCTTCCCCAGAGGAGGAAGGAGATTCACAGGAATCTCTGCTCAGTCCCAGAAGCACTTCCTTCCCCTTTTTCTTCACTGGCCTTGGCACTGGCCTTGGTGTCTGTGGAGTTGTTTCTCCCACATTTTCTGTCATACAGATGCTACAGAGCAAGTTTTTTTAACTTGTTTAAATAGATATGTAAGCAGCATCGCTGATGGGCGACCCTTTGGCCAGGGGTGGATTCATGTTGAAGCCATCTGGAACTGGCTCTGTCCAACATGGGTGCATCTCATATCTCATATCTCATATATCATGCCCCTGCAGTCCCCTTGCAACCACGACCTTGATGTGTAAACCCAATGCAAGCACTAAGAAAAAAACAAACTCCAAATATTCTATGGAGTATTAGAGCTGGAACGTCTCTAATCACAGAATTTACTTGCCTGTGATATATAAGGCTGCAATTAAAGTAGTAATATATTCAAGAATTTAATCAGTTTTAGGATAGGCTTCTATTCATCTGATAACATCTATTGCAACTCAAATTGCTGTTCAGAAATCTCAGAGTTTCAATCATTCAGACAAAAAGGGCAAACTGTACCAGTGGAGGTCCAGTAACGAATCACGCAGCTCAAGTTACATACAACAAATAATCAAGATAAGCAAGTCACAAAGAATTTCATAACAATGGAGGTGCAATTGCCGTAACAATCACCATTTAAAGTCCCTAGCTGTGTCAACTAAATGAGTCAATGATTGTATAATGAGACTGCGATTTGTTAATAATGATCACTGATAAACACTGTTTAGTGGTTCACATTGCACAATCATGTCTTTGGTCAGCTAACGTGAAATTTCATGAGATACCTGAATATCTTGAAAAATTCTCAGTGTTTCCTGCTTTTTCTAAATCAGAAATATTAAAAAAATCTTTCTGCTGCTGTTTTGGTAGTAAGTGCCACCAAGAAATTAAGACCTACATACACATGTAGATTGAAGACATAACTAAAGAAAAGGAGAAATTCTGATTCAGCTCAATGGATGGCTAATGGCATAACTTCAATAATTTTATATGAATTATTATGCTGATTTCAGTAAGTCTTGTTCACATATTTCCAATGGGAACCATCCTTTAAAACGTCCACAGAACATCTGGAGGACCACATTATCTTATCTTGTCCAGACAATTTTATATTACTTTTCTTGAATATATCTTCAGACAGATTTTTCCCATCCACAGACTACAGCGTTCATGACTGAACCGACGTAAAGAACAAAGAGTAACCTGTTGACACTGATCTGTGGTTGCTGAGAGGTTACAATCCCATAAAAAAACTTTAATATCTTTCAGATATCATGGGTGATTGACTCCTTTTAATGTAAACAGGGGAATCTGCTTTCAGTTTGGTTTTATTTTTAGACATTTTTTATAAGAATAAGATTTAGTAAAGCCAGAATCTGTTTCAGTTTATGTAGGTCCAAATTATCTGAATATTTTTCATCAAAGTACACCAAGGAAAGGAAATAAGCACAGGAAATAATAAAATTATAAAACTAAGAGAGTTTCATGAGCTTTAAAGAACCTAATCTGAGCCATTTTTCTTCGAAGCATGCAGGACTGTCTAAGTAGGAGAGCTGAACTAGATGATCTCTAGAGGTCCCCTCCAGCTATGCTAATTATGTGATTCTGTGCAGTGTCCATCCCTGACAATATTTGTTATTCACCTGGGAAAAGGACCAAAACAACCTCAGTTAACTTTGAAGATCATCTTGCTTTGAAGAGAGGTTTGGATTAGGGACTTCCAGAAGTCCCTGTCAGCCTTACTCTAGGATCCCATAACTTTGTCAGAAATCAGAATTTCAAAACACAATGTTATTTCAGGGTCTCTACAAACTTGAAAAAAAAAACTTCAAAAACTTGAAGTCAGCACTCTTTCTAATTTTCTCGTTGATCTTTCCTCTCAGTCACAAGAGATATCTTAGTAAATAAAGCATTGGAAACTAATTAGCTTGATTTCATCTTCCTCCTTAAAAAGAAACAAACAAACAAAACCCCCACCAAACAAAAACAATCAATCATGAAATTAAGAAAAAATATTGTTATGTATCGTCTGATTTGCTATTGGTGTGGGGTTTTTTTCTTTCTTTTGCATCACATTTTGTGATCAAGTTATTTACAGTCCTTTCAATGACGTTGCCAGGATCTGGGACTCTTCCAGCAAAATACCAGATATTGAAAAACCTTGTAATAAAAGAGAAGTAAAACTGAAGTACAATGTTTCTCAGGTCCCTGTCTTTAATTGAAATTATAGTTTCTAACTCATGAGAATAATGTGAGTAAAAACAACTAAAGATTGTGGTAGCTTCCATTAGCTGTAGCAAGGAAAAGTTCTTTAGGAGTTACATATGAATATTATGTTACTCATTGCTATGAAATATTTCTGGAAATCCCCTTTAAATCACCTTCCCCCCCCCTTTTTTTTTCATATGAACTTTGTATTAAAATATCTAATTTTTGCACTGTCTATGGAAAAGTGCTACTGACATTGCTCACAAGTTCCACTTAGGTGCAAGTGCAAAAATATTTAAATATAACTGAGGGGTAAATACATTTCTAGTGCCTTATTTAGTGATTTTTGTAATTTTTTTTTTTTTAATGTTGGATAGTTTTTTTTTTCTTAATATTTTGTCCCATAAGAATACAACTCTCCGATAAGAATATAACTGTTAATAGTTACAAGATCTCATCACTTTTAAAAACACTCATAGCCTTTTGTTATATAGAGTGGAAGGGCAGAAAAGCTCTGAACAGACTGTACTGATGGGCTGAGGTCAGCTGTCTGAGGTTCAACAAGGCCAAGTGCTGGTTGCTGCACACAGGTCACAACAACCCCATGCAACACTACAAGAGTGGATGGAAAGCTGCTCAGAGGAAAAGGACCTGGGGATGCTGTTTGACAGGAAGCTGAACATCAGCCAGCAGTGTGCCCAGGTGGCCAAGAAGGCCAATGGCATCCTGGCTTGTATGAGGATTAGTGTGGCCAACAGGAGGAGGGAAGTGATCGTGCCCCTGTACTCAGCACTGGTGAGGCTGCACCTCAAGTACTGTGTTCAGTTCTGGGCCCCTCACTGCAAGAAGGACACTGAGGTGCTGAAGCAAGTCTGGGGAAGGGCAATGAAGCTGGTGAAGGGTATAGGGCACAAGTCTTATGAGAAGCATCTGAGGGTAGTGGGGCTGTATAGTCTGGAGACAAAGGGGCTGAGGGGAGACTTTATCACTCTCTACAGATACCAAAGGGAGGTTGTTGCCAGGTGGGGGTTGGTCTCTTCTCCCTAGTAACAAGCAATAGAACAAAAGGAAATGGACTCAAGTTGTGATAGAACAGGTTTATATTAGATATGAGAAGCTTCTTCACTGAAAGGGTAAATAAACACTGGAACAGACTAGCCAGGGAGGTGGCCAAATCAACATCAAAAAATCATAGAATCATAGAAAGTTAGGGGTTAGAAGGGACCTCAAAAATCATTGAGTCCAACCCCCCTGCCAGAGCAGGGTCACCTACAGGAGGTCACACAGGAACACATCCAGGAGGGCTTTGAATGTCTCCAGGGAAGGAGACTCCACAGCCTCCCTGGGCAGCCTGTGCCAGTGCTCTGTCACCCTCACAGTGAAAAAATTATTCATTATATTTATATGGAACCACCTATGCTCCAGTTTATAACTGTTGTCCCTTGTCCTATTATTAGTCAACCCTGAGAAAAGCTTTACTCTGTCCTCCTGGCACTCTCCCCTTACATATTTATAAACATTAATGAGGTCACCCCTCATTCTCCTCCAAGCTGAAGAGCCCCAGCTCCCTCAGCCTTTCCTCCTAAGGGAGATGTTCCACTCCCTTATCATCTTGGTTCCTCTGTGCTGGATTCTTCCAAGTAGTTCCCTGTCCTTCTGGAACTGAGGGGCCCAGAACTGGACACAGCATCCCAGATGCTGCCTCACCAGGGCAGAGTAGAGGAGGAGGAGAACTTCTCTCATCCTACTAACCACACTCCTTCTAATGCACGAACACATCCTTTAATGTGTTTAAAAGACATGTAGATGTGGTACATAGGGACATGGTTTAAGCACTGGACTTGGTAGAGTTAATGGTTGGCAGAGATCAGTTATGGTTGGACTCAATGATTTTAAAATCAGAATGATCCTGTGGTTCTGTGAAATAAATACTAATATAGGCTGCTAAACTGGGAATGCAGCTAAAGACACCTGCTAAAAGTGAGCCAGACTGCTCTGTAATGAGCACAGAAAAATAATTTTCTGAACAAATAGTACCTTCTTGTCCAGTGTGAATTAGGATAAATGGAAGAGTGGAAAGTTTATGGTTTGACTCTTGGAATATGAGAGGTCAGACACTCTACTTCAAACTCTTCTTTCTTATTAAGGCACCTGGAAAGTGCCCGACACATAATTTATAAATTACATTTCATTTCCTTTCACTATTCTAAAATTTTTTAACAAGATATAGTGAAGACATTACACCTCAGTAGCTTAAGCGTTATTTTGATACAGTAAATATTCCTCCAAAATAAACTATTACCCCCAAAATAAATTATAAAATATAAATAAATAAAAAAGAAAGAAATTTCAGAACTTGAAATAAAATAAAAAATATATTCAGGCAACTTTGGGGATGGATGCATTCCTAAATTTATCCATCTTTATACTTTGCAGTAACTGCTTAGCAAAATCCCATGGTTGTGATTACTGCTCAGTATATTCAGAGTAAAAGTGAGTGATTTCAAAAAGAATAATCAGTATTTTGATGCATCTAAAATATGTTCCCAGTTTTCATAGAAATTCTTGAAGAGTACTACTTCCTAGTCATACACACACCCCTCCAATTTTTGTAAATTTTCATCAAGTTTATTGCTGATGAAAATAATAATTCCTCTCTACTGTCAAGTGTTATGGAGTTTAAGCCTTAAAACCCTTTGAGGTGTAGAGATTATATGAGCCCTTGGTGTCTTCTCAACATAATCAGCTATAAGTCTAGAAACCTGCAGCAATCACACACCACTAACCAGCAGGTTATTTTGTGTCAGTCAACATGTGATAACAAGCACATGACCAACCAAAGAAGCATTGCAAAATTACTTTCTTTTCTATTTATAGCCCTCTGATACACTAGGATTTAATATCAGGCATGTGACACTAGACAAATTCATGCCTTCTGTTGAGAGCTTTTTGTTAATTACTCAGTGTACGTGTGCAAAATTACCACCTGGTTTCCCTTTTCCTATGCCCTGTACTTCAAGCAGTCAGAAAACTTATTCTAAAAAGTGCTGAGCATGAATTGCTGTAAAAGACCCTCATCACCCTCAGTTCAGACGATGTCTCATTTTCGAGTTTTTAGTGTTCTGTCCAATATTGTTCCATAAAATTGTTTAAAGAATTACTTCCACCCAATTTGCCTGCATTTGTGGAACTGCTTATAAGAAATCAGTCCAAAATGTGAGATGTAAATGTGAATGTGAGATGTCTAAAAAGGATATTTATTAGAAAAACAGGGTAAAACATGAGCTATTCAACAGGTACTTGTAACCTGTGGGAATATTTGCCACCCAAAAGCAGTAGCTAGATAGAAGACATTTCTGGGTTGCATCCTAAGAGAGGAGGAAGCAGTTAAGAATGTAAAATTAGAAGAAAACCATGGCAATATTGAGTGAAAAATAATGTAATAACGATTTTAGGAAAATCAAAGGAACGGTAATAGAAAAAAAAAACAATCACCTCGAAGAAAACAAAATTTTAAAAGCCCAGGTTCTAAGTATAAGGGCATAAAGAAGTTATGAAGTTATTAGTCCTCCAATTCAGTGGGAGCAGAAGTAAAGCTCCCACTACCCAGGAAGGATACCAGAACAGAGAGGTCTTCCACCAAGGTCAAAAACAAAAAGTAAATACGCATAAAGAGGAAATGAGGACAGATTGCAATGGACAAGCATACATAAGCATACATGGTCAACTAAAGGAGATAGAGCCACTAAAGGAGACCTGAACAAGAGACCTGAAGAATTTTTTTCTGGAAGTGGAAAGGAGATTAAGCATAGCAGTGGCCAGATATTCAGTGGACTGAAAGAGTATTGCCAAAAGATGCTGAGAAAGCCAAAGCTCTCAATGTCTTCTTTGTACCAATGTTCACTAAAAACACTTGTCTTGTATCAGTGGAAAAGAGTAGCATCTCAGACTAGAATCATTAAGTGTGAATTAGAGACTAGCTCGTGTCTTTGAAGAGGCTTAAAAACAAACAAACAAACAAATATGGGAGCCTGTAAAAAACAGCATGCAAAAATAGCTGGTGAAAGCAATCTCAGAACTGGTGAGTAATTAACTCTGAAAGTTCTCAGAACAAAACACTGAATAGGGTCAATACTGAGCGATTTTACACAGGTTAGAATGAAGGCACTGCAGAATTCATTTCAGCTACTGGATTGTTATGTATATTCCTACAGAAGACATCAGCAGGAGGAGTAATGGGGAGCTGCCCAAGGTTCAGTCCTGTTGGTTATTTCTATTGATGACTGGGCAGGAGGACAGACAGCAGATTTATTACAGGTGCAATGAAACAAGATGACAGTTAGCACCACAATGTTGGAGCAAAAAATGAGCAATCATAACAGCTGTGACAAACAGACAAGTGCAGGATATCCCGTGCAGACAAGAAGTGTCAGCTGCATGCAGACAGGAACAACCAGCATGGGTAGCAGCACTGAAGAAAAGGATATAAAGATCATTGTGAAGCACTGGCAGAAAAAGAATCACCATCATGATACTTAGTACTGTCTAGGCCCCGGTACCATGTACCATTTGGGGTGCAGCAATAGCTTAGTGTGAATGACAGGAGCACAGACGAGAGTGGTCAGACATTCAGAGCATAAGAAAACATGAGATGTGGGAAAAAGCTGAAGGAAGACATTCTTCACTATGAATGTGGTGAGACACTGGAACAGTCTGTCCAGTGAAGGTGTGGCTGACCCTACCTGGAAGTGCTGAAGGCCAAGTTGGATAGGTCTTAGAGCAACCTGTTCTAATGAAAGGTGTCCCTGCCCATGCATGGGGGTTAGAACTAGATGACCTTTAAGGTCTCTTCCAACCAAACTATTCTATGGTTCCATGAAATAAGGTTGGTTGGGCTATTGAAGACAAGCCTGAGATCCAGCATATATGTTCTTTCAGGTACAGAAAAGGCTTCGAGCAATGGAAAGGGATAAAGGTAACAGCTCTTTCATCAAATGTGACAAAGGTACCATGCTTTCACTGCCATGAAAATGCAGAAAAATCACAAATAACGCTATCTAACTTTAAAAAAGATAATCACTGGCATGCAGATCCTGAGCATACTTGGAAATCATCACCATCACCAGCTTTTGGGAAGAGATTATACAAACATCTATGAGGACTGGCAGAGACAAAGGCAGAGCACTGGCACCTTCAGGCCTGTGCTTTCCTCATCTTCCAGTGGTCTGCAGTATCTATTGTCATAATTGATCTGGTAAGTACAAAAAAACAATGTGATTTCAATAGAATTCTTTCATCTGCCAACATCATTTAGTCTTTTTTGTCTGTTTGTTTAAAATAGACAGGTTTGAAAATATCTCTGATGAGCAGTTATTTTCCTAGAACATTCACTGGAAAGCAGAAGTTTGAAAAAAAATTAGAAGTAATTCACAGAGAAATCTGTCTATAAAATACATCCTTTCTCAGAGAAGGAGCTGCTGAGTGGAATCAGAGTTCTGATTCCAATTACAATGAGTCACACCTCGGGGATGTCAGAGGGTCCCTGTGGCCAGTTTTCAATTGCTTCTTCTAGTAAATAAACTAAAATCCACCTGCTGACATGCACTGACCAAGCAGATGACACCAAGCAGCAAAGGTGCACCATGCTGAAGTGATGGATATGTCGAGTTTGAGATGTATTATCTCAGAGCCAAGCTATGAATTTAGTTTGCATCTTCTGTGAGCTCTCATGAACCACATCAAGCTGCCTTCCAAGTGTCAGTCATGGGGCCAGGATCCCTACATCCCTCCATTGAAAATGGGAATGTGAAAAAAAATCAATTCCATTGCATCATTATCAGACTTTAAAAATAAGAAAAAGAAAACACATTTTTTCATGCGTCAACAAACTGCAATAAACTTTCTCTTCTTCATATCTGCTTCCATTGAAAAATTCTGTGAAAATTTAGCCAAAAAGACTCAGTCATTTCCAAACATAAGAAAAAATACATTATTTTGCTCATATTAAAAACCTTGGCAGTGCTGCTTTTGTAACATAGATTTGATTGTGTAAGATGCAAATTTTTATTCAGGCCAGCATTGACAAAGATAACAGCAAAACTTATTTGTTGTGACTTGTCTTCATTTTTCCATTACTTCACATTGTGCTGCTTTCATGGAAGATGTTGCTGAGACATTCCCTGAAATTCCTCAGGAAAAATGCAGGAATTTTTTGTAAAACAACATTTTATTCTTAACATTTCAGGCATTAGATAAAACAAGACAAGACGATATTCTGGAGCAACTGGAAATATCTTTTCATGTTCCCTGTTCATACTGTCTACATTTCATATTTAGTTTTGGCCATGTGGAAAACACAGTGCTGGTCATGTAGCTGCAACTCTATTCTTACACAGGGGATAACAGGAAACAGTTCTCTCAGCACTTTCATGTGACCGAGCATCTAGGGCTAGGAAGAATATGTTCCTCCTCATTAACACACAGGACATGTTATCTGTGTGTGATGTGGGCACAGATAATTTAGAAAAAGCGGGACATTAATAAAAATTCCACTAAGGTAAAGATAAAAATAAACTTCAGTTGGATTTTACTTGGTGCTTATTTGTATACTCTTCATTACCTTCTAAATTCAAATTGTGCTGCTGTGTTCTGAAAAATGGTGATATTCCATCTTTCATGAAAGCAGCACAATGTAGAGTAATGGAAAAATGAAGACAAGTCACAAGAAACAAGTTTTGCTGCAATCTTTGTCAGTGGCTGGCATCAATTAAAGTTTGCATCTTACACAATTGAATACATACCTAAGTACATTATTTATGTAGATGCACCTGACTAGATTTAAGAAAAAAGAACAAGCCTGAACTCCACTATTTATTATCCAGAGGAGCACAAAACCAGGAACTAACTCCTCTGAGCACAAAGTGTTGTTTGTAACATCTAATTTTACTTTCACTAGTTTATCAAAATTGTACCCTACTAAGGAAGTTATCCTCTAGGATTTATGAATAGATAAGGTTCCCTGATTGAAAGGAGTGATGCATAACTACTATTTCAGGGAAAAAGTCCTTATGTATAATGCTAGAAATAAAAACTAGGGCTGAAGTCTAGAGGAACTATTTGGTTCCTAATTCTTATAAACTTTTGGTATTTCCAAACATTTTAATCATCACAGAAATTTTCAAGATGACCATTTTGTAAAGTATGACTAAATTATAACATGTATTTTGTCAGCTGCCCACAATAACTTTCCCTTCTTTCCTACCATGATGAGTGTCTGCTTTCTTTGTGCAGTTCTGTTTTTACAGTTATTGATTTATAAAATCATAGAAACATAAAACGGTTTGGCTTTTTTTTTTTGGCTTTTTTTTTTTTAAGGTGCTTTTTTCACCTTAAAGATCATCTAGTTCCAATGCTCCTGCCATGGGCAGGGACACCTCTCACTAGACCAGCTCACTCAAAGCCCCATTCAACCTGGCTTTGAACACTTCCAGGGAAGGGGCCTCCACAACGTCCCTGGGCAACCTGTGCCAGTGTCTCACCACTGTCATTGTGAGATATTTCTTCCTAATGTCTAACCTAAATCTGTCCTCTTCCAGTTTAAAACTATTACCACTCATCCTGTCACTCCCTGCCCTTGTAGTAAGTCCCTCACCAGCTTTACTGTAGCCCCTTTCTGGTACTGGGTAGCTGCTACAAGATCTCCCCAGAGTCTTCTCATCTCCATGCTGAACAAATCCAACTCTCTCAGCCTGTTTTCATAGGAGAGGTGTTCCAGACCTTTGATCATTTCTGTGGCTCTCCTCTGGACTCAAGCCAACAGGTCTATGTCTTTCTTGTCTTGGAGGCCCCAGAACTGAATGCAATACTCAAGGCTGGAGGTTCACAAGAGTGAAGTAGAAGGGGACAATCACCTCCCTCACTCTGTTGGCCATGCTTCTTTTGATGCAGCCCAGGAGACAGAATCACAGAACTGTCAGGGCTGGAAAAGACCTCTTAAGATCACCATGTCCAGCTGCCAACATCCCCCCAGCCTTTCTACCAGTAAAATAAATAAAACGTATTTATCTATATCTCTATCACCATTCCCGCTACAGCATGTCCTGAAGTGCCTCATCTACACAGTTTTGAAGTATTTCCAGGGATGGTGATTCCACCACTTCCCTGGGTGGACCATTTCAATGCCTACCTGCTCTATCAGTAAAGAAATTCTTCCTAATACCCAGTTTAAACCTCCTCTGGTGTGACTTCAGGCCATTTCCTCTAGTCCTATAATTGTTAATTTGAGAGAAGAAGCCAGCACCCACTTCCCTGCTACCTCCTTTCAGGAAGCTATAGAGAGTATAAAAGTCTCCTCTCAGCATCCTCTTCTCCAAATTAAACATTCCCAATTCTTTCAGCCTCTCCTCACAGGATTTGTTCTCCAGACCCTTCACCAGCTTGGTTGTCCTTCTCTGAACTCACTCCAGCACTTCAATGCCTTTCTTGTAGTGAGGGGCCCACAGCTCTGGCAGGAGGGTTTGACTCAATCATTTTTTGAGTTCCTTCAAACCCCTAACTTTCTGTGATTCTGTGGACTGAACACAGTAGTCAAGGTGCAACCGCAACAGTGCTAAGAGCAGGAGCATCATCATTTCCCTTCTGCTGGCCACACTATTCCTGATACAAGCCAGGATACTGTTTGCTTTCATGGCCATCTGGGCACACTTCATTCATCTGGCTGTCAACCAGCTCCCCCAGGTTCTCTTCTGCCTGGCAGCTTTCCATCCACTCTTCCCCAAGTCCGTAGTATTGCATGGGGTTGCTGTAATCTAGATGCAGGGCCTGACACTTGGCCTTGTTAAACATCATATACTTGGCCTTGGCCCACTGATCCAGACTGTCCAGGTCCCTCTGTAGAGCTTTCCTATCCTCTAGCAGATCAAGACTCCCACCCAACTTGGTGTTGTCTGCAAACTTACTGAAGAAGCCTTCAATCCCCTCATCTGGATCATTAATGAAGATACTGAACAGAACCATCCCCTAGGGAACAGCAAACACAGTCCTGAGGAACACTGGTGACCAGCTGCCAACTGCAGTTAGCTCTGCTAACTACATCATCTCTCAGGGCCTGGTCATGAAGCCAGTTTTATACCAAATGAAAAGTACACCTTCCTATGCCATGAGCCTCCAGTTTCTCCAGAATGTTGTGGGACACAGGTTTCTGGGCTGCAAGCTCATATTTAGGCATGTGTTGAACTTCTCATCCACCAACACCCTCAAGTCATTCTCCTCAGGTTTTTTTCCAGTCCATTGTTTGCCATTATGTATTTGTGCTTGGGACTGCCCAACCAAAGTGCAGGACCTTGTGCTCACCCTTATTGAACTTCATGAGGATTGCATGGGCCCACCTCACAAGCCTGTCAAGATTCTTCTGGATACCTTCCATCCAGTGTGTCTATCACACCACATAGTTTGCTGCCTTTAGCACTTGCTGAGGGGGCATTCAGTTTCACTGCCCGTGTTGCTGAAACAGATGGCAAACAGCACCAGTCCCAGCACCAACCCCTGAGGAACTCCCTTGTTAAAGGCATGCTGGTTGCCACCAACCACTTCCATGTTTTTCATGTGCCCTAGCATCTTTCCAGCAGGATCTGCTCCATGATCTTGCCGGGC
The DNA here is from genome assembly GCA_038090715.1 of Florisuga fusca. Classification (NCBI taxonomy): domain Eukaryota; kingdom Metazoa; phylum Chordata; class Aves; order Apodiformes; family Trochilidae; genus Florisuga; species Florisuga fusca. The sequence continues at coordinate 1,431,323 of JAAWXA010000012.1, forward strand.
ACAGAGGTCAGACTGACTAGCCTGTAGTTCCTCAGCATTTCCTTTTTTCTCTTTTTGAAAATGGGAGGTTTGTTTCCCCTTTTCCAGTCAATGGCAACTTCACCATACTGCCATGACTTTTCAAATGTGATGAAAAGCAGCTTTGCTATATGATCCAACAAGTCCTTCAGGAGCCATGGATGGATCTTGTCAGGTCCCATGGACTTGTGCACTTTCAGCTTCTTTAGATGGTCTTGAACCTGCTCTTCTCCTACAATGGGGGAATCGTCCTTCTCTCAATCCCTGCCTTTGCATTCTGCAACTTGTGTGTAGTGGCCAGAGTCCTTACTTGGGAAGACGGAAGCAAAAAATTCATTGAGTACCTCAACCTTCTCCTCATGCTGCATCACCGGCTCTCCCATTTCCTTTGGTAGAGAGCCCAAATTTTCCCTCATCTTGCTTTTATCACCAACATACCTGTAGAAGCTTTTCTTCATACCCTTTATGTCCCTGGCCATATTTAATTCTTTCTGGGCTTTAACTTTCCTAAGCTAATCACTTGTGGTTCAGACAATGCTTTGTACTTCTTCTAGGCCACCTGTCCTTGCTTCCACCCTCTGTAGAAATTATTTCTACATCTAAGTATGTTCAAGAGTTCCTTGTTCACCCATACATTGCTTCTGGGCTTGGAGGTGCTGATCCTTGAATATTGATCAGCTGTCCTGGGCTCCTCTCCATTCCAGAGCTTTATCCCATGACACTCTACCAAGGAGATCCTTGGAAAGATCAGACTGTTTTCCTGTAGTTCAGGGCAGTGAACTTGCTGCAAACCCTCCTTTTTATCATAGGAATCCTGAATTCTAACATTTCATGGCCACTGCATCCAAGACTGCCCTTGAGCTTCACACTTTCCACCAGCCCCTCCTTCTTGGTGAGAACAAGGTCCAGAATATCATCTTTTCTCATAGGTTCTTCTGCCAATTGGAGAAGTACAGTAAGAGAATGTAAATTTCAGTGATCAGAAGGGAAAGATACAAGGCCTATCTTCTGAAGCAGACAGTCTTTCTTTGTGGTTCTAGCTTTAAATCCTGTGATATTGCCCTCAGAGTAGAGCAGTGATTTTGATTCCTGTTTATAACTTACTGAAGTCACTATAATGTACTCTTTGCCCTCAGAGTGATCCAGACTGTTCATTAAGTAAATTCTTGTTCATTTTAGCTCACCTTTCCAAAGATGTCCCCAAACTTTTGAAAAATTTAACTAGGACATTGAAATTTTTTGGTGTAAATCAAAATGTTATACACCTAGCAGTCTTCATCAACCTGCTAGGTAAACTACTTCCTACATGAAAACTACAGATTTTAAATATAAGGACAGAGTTTTCATAAACTCTAAAATCCAGTTTCTCAACCCTACACTCTTGGGTTGGATAAAGAAAGTAGTGAGGCTCCTACTCTAGAAGGAAAAGTAGGCTTTCCTACAGTAAAAAAGAGCAAGTGCTCTTTCTCATTTCCATTCACGAATCACATCATGCACTGTTCCAAGAACAGTATTGCTTCAAGATAAACACCAATCATTATATATTACTGAGGGAACCAAGTGAGCACACAATCAGCAGTACAAGTCACACTTGAACAAAGTGTGCCCCTTCACGAACAAGTTAGCATGTTCTGGGTGCTATCTGATTGAACTTAAGAAGACTTATTTTTAAGCTTAAGCTTGAAACTTTTTACTTTGAGAAACTCTAAAAAAGCTACCAAAAACATTTTTTGCTAGTAGTTCTCAGTTTGTTTAATTTAATTTTCAGTAACCAGTTCAGCTCCAGCTGCTAGGAACTGGTAAATATTTTGTCACTGGAATTACTTACTAAAAATACATATGTCTTTAACAGGTCTCTTGTCAAACATGGCATAGATGCTGCTATGGAGGCTGATATAAATAATAAACTAATATTTCGTTATATAAAATTAGTAATTTATATAAAATATAAATTATTTTATATTATGCATAATATAAAATAATAGTTTATTTCATGCTTTATAAATAAGAATCATGTTTGCAATTTAAAAATAATGCCGTTAGCACACAGTAAAAACATTTAGAGATAAATCAGCTAATAGGTGCATACTTATGTTTGTTATACCTATGTTGGTATGAGCTATAAGAAAGGTGGCTGACAATTACATATAACACTTGGATATAAAAAATGTATGGATTGGATAGATAAAACTTGGATACATAACTTGGATATATAAAAATGTATACTTTTAAAAGCTTAATGAAATGAGAAGCTGTCAATCGAAGTCTGAATTTACTCATTTGGAGAGGTTGAGATTTATAAGTCTTGTTCATATTACAGCTTCATAGAGAAACTTGAAGCTTGCTACATCTTTCACATTTAATACACTTGGCCTATTTCTAGCAGCTGTTAGGCTCCAAGTACAAGTGTCTTATTTCAACTGCAACCTCAGAAGACACATCATAAAAGCACTTTTAAATATTGGAAATTCCTGACTTGAGAGATTATTTGTAATGTCTCTTCTGCAGAGGAAGATGAGATATTTTATTAGATAAAGACATGCCTGAGTATTACGAAACTGAACAGTACACAGCCAGTCTCCTACAGATGCAAACCATATTAACGTGCATCCAAAGCTAACATTCATAGTAGCTGATGGTAGGTTTTGGATGTCCTGAAGTGAGTAATTTTAATACAACCCTTTTTCCATTTCAGTATAGTTTATTTGTCCAGATTTGTTCGATTTTATATGAATCACTTGGGAGGAAAAGACTACATGCAAAGCTCTTAAAGAAATGGACATGGCAAAAGGACATAAAAGGACCCTGTTATTGTTTAGTGCTCTAGCCTTCCACTGCTTTCCCTTTCAGGTGAGAGTGCAGCAGGGTAGGTACTGGAGGAGCTCAGACCAGCCAAGGCAGACATGGGGCCTTTTCTTTGACCAGCCCCTGCAACCTGTGTTTCCCAGCAAGGGGAATGAAGCATTCCTCATTATGCACTGAGACACAGAGCTGGTCACACAGACACCACAGCACAACTGAGGAAATCTCACCTGAATTGAAATACAGCAACCAGCATGTTGCAAGAAAGAATATTCAGTTAATGGGGCATTGGTACATATTACCTACAAGCCCTGAAGCTGTAAAACAGGACTATAGAAGTTGATAGGATTTTGCCACCCACATCAGCTAGAGTACAATGTAACCTGAACTTCTTTTTAAGATGGTGTGTGTCATGGCTTATTTGCCACTGAATATTCCAGGTTGAATTTTTTTTTCCTGTGTGTAGTTTTATCTGGAAAGAAGATCATGCATGATAGATCTGTTCCATTTTGATGATTAGCCTAACTTGCTCCAGATCAGGGCCATATTTTATGCAACTGAAAATATTAATTCATTATAGTCTTAGTATAATTTCTTTCAACTGGAAAGAAACAGGATATAAGAAGTCTATTTGAAGGCCCTAAAGTTCACTGTGATGAAATAGCTAGACAGGGATACTCTCATGCTGTGAAAATATGTGTGCGTTTTATGTCAATGTGTGATGATCTGCTGCAAGATATTCCTGCAAATCAATTGTTGCTCTTTCAATTTCTTTGTGTTGTAAAAACGGCTTTATGCTTAACACCCACCATGCTAGCAACTGGACAATGATTAAGAAAGAAATCTGGTTCACTTTCCAAGGACTTTCCTCAGTGTAAAATAAGTAGTTTGACATACTTGGACTGTTTAGATTAAGAAAGCAAATAGTAAAAGGAGGAAATCCTAGCTCTGTAATGATGGCATTCAATTGTTCTCCATGCCCACTGCGGGTAGGAAAAGAACTCCATTTTATTTGATCTGTAAGGAAATGCTGCTTTCAATAATAAGTTTTAAACAATAAAGAGAGTCTAGCACTGCAAAAAGCTACCTAAGGTTGTTGGAGAAAGTCTTTCACTGGATGGTATTAGGACAGAAATCCATTATAGATGGTCTCAGTAGTTGATCCTCTTCCAAGCAAGAAGAAGACTCCAGTGGATCTCTTGAGATGGCTCCCAGGCATGCATATCCAAGACAATTGGGAAACCATGTGTAGATGACTCATGCAGATTCAGAGAAAGGATTCATGTCGAAAGCACTTGTGCAGTGACTCACCATCACAAGAGGTAAGAATTTGAATGGTTATTTACTCTTGTTCTCTGTCACTCAGATTATTTTCTTACTGGAGAGCTTGTACAAACCCATAAGCTTCAGTTAACTGACATTTTCTACCAGACAAGTTTTTCTGTGCTTTGAAAAGTAACTCAATTATTTGCAAAATAATTTCGGTAGTTTTCAGGCATAAGCTAGAAAAGTCTCTGTAATGTCCTATGTACTCTAATTCAGGGTAACCCAGGCTATAAATTGGGAAAAGTGGGTTTACTTCAGTAATATCTTTTCCAAGGAGCAGTCATGGCATAAAACACCCTCAAGATTTAGGACCACACTAGACTATGAGAAACCCAAGACTGGTTAGGGCAGATGCAGCTATAAAGAAGAAAATCAAAGATGTTAAATCTATTTATATTTTTGATTGTGTGTATAGCAGAGAGTATACAAATGTATACTAGGTTTTCAGGTGAATATATCTGTGTATATGCATGTGTGTGTATATATACACACACTGAAATTGAGTTACAAACGTATTTCATTCTGTTAAACGCTTATAAAGCATTCATTTCTTAAGATCGTCTGATTTATTTAAGCAACCAACACAAAGCTAACAGATTTTAGCAAGCCAATTCAACACTTAAAATAATCTTCTATTAAGTAGTTATATCAGATTAAAATATATTTCCTTCATATATTCATATGGAGATAAATGAAAAGAATGGAAAATTAACATTAAGGGTTTAAAAAATAAACTAATTGTATATCATTATTATAGTTAAGCTCACTATATTTTCCACCTCTTTCCTTCAGTCTACTAGTATTATTGCTCTTCTGACTTTTCACTGTATTGTGAAATTTGAATCCTGGTCTGTAAAGGAGTTGCTGACAGCAACTACCACCTCTGTTTCACTTGTGAGCTTTGTAGTCTGAAACCTCTTTAAGCATAACTCTTTACAACCATGTGGTCTAGCAAAGAACAGTCTATCAAATTAATTCAACACCAGAACCGTGAGACTATTTAGAGTCTATTCAGAAAACACAACAGCTCGTGCTATCTTTTCCATTCTGTTAAGACTACTTATGAGGTTTTTAATGCTGTTTCAACAATTTACATACTTCATATGCATACTGTCATCAACAGTGCAACCTGCACAACATCTTCATGAAGGGCCTGGCTTCAGTATTTTGCAAGCTTATTGATCAAATAAGTTGTTAAGTGCTGCACAACGAAAAGAGGTGACATGAAATATTTGTTCATACTGTAGATTTATGGTTTATACCTAATTATATACTAGATATGTTCCAGCTTAAGATAACTTTCTGTGCCATAAGCTTTTGTTTGAGGGAGGAGATGCTCTCCAAGTACACTGCACCGAAAGTAAAAAAAAAAATAAAATAAAGCGCCAAGTCTTGCCCTACCTCAAAACTCTCTTTGGAAGTATTTATCTTAAAGTTATTGAATTTTGGCTAGACAGAAGAGTCTTTGTTGAGTTTCGCACTGATAGCAGTGCCACTAAATATGAATTACAGCTTCATTTCATTATGGTGTGGTTTTGAACTGATATTTAGAGCAGTGAATTTATTTCATTTTTAAAAAAGTTAAAAGTTTTCTGAAAAAAAATTCAAATGTTTTTTGGAAAAAAAAAAAGTCAAGCTTAGCTCACTGCTAAGTTTCAAAGGAAGCTAAATAGCCCTAACTTAGAGGAAGAATCCCTTTGGGTGGCCTGGAAATATAGACAGTGAAACTGGAAAAGGAAAAGCTGTTCACAGACTGTTTATAAAAAGCATGAATAAAGATGCACTATAAATGTTCTAAGCATTATTCCAGTTGCAACATCAATTGGAGGTGCCGGGGGGAATAAAGGGGGGGGTTTGGTCCCTGCAGGATGCAAATAAGCCACAGAAAAATGTGGGATTTTCTCACAGCAAATTAAAACCAGAGAAATTCAGTATCAGTGGAGAGAATTCAAACTTTTGCTCTGTTGAAAGGAAGAGCCATAAAAGTCATTCTGTTTCTCACGGTACATACAATAGGAGTCCAAATCAGGGCCCAAGTGTGAGCTCAACAATATGTTCAGATCACTCCAACCATAAATAATGAAGATAAAAATTAAATTGTGTTCCGTTCTAAAATGTTTTGTTCATCTAGGAACACTTTCCTGCATCCCATTTCTGCATGCCACACTATATTAGCTCACTATATTATTCCTCACAAAGATGTGAGAGGTAGGGACATGCAACTGCCCCAGCAGCATGGTCAAAAACATTCAAGTAGAGAGACTAATGACATGAGAATAGCCTCCATCATTAATCACTTGTTCACATTTACACATCTTCATAATCACAAGATTATCATTAGTGTTACAGAGAACTGGCAGTAGCACCATGATGGGGATGTTTAGACCTGAGCAAAAATCAGTCCCTCCATAAGCATCCCCTCAGAATCTCATGACCAGTCAGATGAGTGAAGAATAATGGACAGTTTATAGACGTGGAGCAGACAAGATAAGGGAAATCAGGGAGCATGGCTTTGCTACTGCATGGACTATCTGCATTTCCAAAATACCATCATCCCCAAATGGAGTATAGAGGAAGGAAGGGCTGACAGTATCAGGACCACACTGGGCCATAGACAAGGACCCTCTCTAACCCCAGGGAAGCTGAGACTGTCTCTCTCAGGAGCCTTCTGGCATAACACTCAGCAGTCTGGACTTGGACAGGATGGGAAGGAGGATTAGTCCCATTTGTTTGGCTCTAGACAATGTTAGAATAAATAGCTGCTCAGCCTTCCAGCTAACACACAGATGTGCCTCAGCCAGTTTGTTATACACATCTGTTTCTATTCTCTTGTTTTGAATACAAACCAAAGCCTCCAGAAAGGAAAGATAAAGACTGCCCACAAAAAAAGCAATCTGTGACCTTTGTGGCACACTGACTGATCACTGGAAAACAAACAGCTCCATGAGCAGCAGCAGCACAATGAAACTTGATTCCCCACAGCTTTGTGTCCCATGTTTGCTTGTTAATGCCCTGACTCCAGCTCTTGTCCGTAGCCTGTATTTACATTTATTTTCCTCCAGAGAAGAGACAAATGCTGTACCCTGGTGAGGCTGAAGCCAAGCAGCATGCATGGTGTATGCACAGCTAGGATAGACCTGCAAGCTGCACAAGACCAGGCACCAGTGATTTTAAATCACTTCTCTAACAGGTATGTTTGAACCTGGTCAAAGACTAAGTTCTTGGAAACCAAAATACCAGAAGAAGAGTACAAATGAACTGAACACTCTTGGAAAATGGGATATGATGTTGCAACCCACCTTCCACTGAAAGCATATCTTTTTGTTGTGTTAACAATGGGTGACTATTTTAACTATCCCTAAGAACCTCATGAATTCCCATAGCTATGTCACACTACTTTACGCAGCAGTGTTTTCTATCAGAAAATACACTTTTCTATAACCTGTACTGACACAGAGGACTGAAGTGTACTTATTATTTGCAGTGAAATAATTAATTTCTATGAAACTATTTACAACGCACAATATTGTAAATAGTCTATATTACTTAATTCAGGAAGGACTATCTAATGTTTACTCACACCAATTAGACATATACACAGTAATAAAATTATTCAGAGAAAATTAGTATGATTATGAGAACAAGAGACATCTTCACTCTAAATCCCTGGTTCAAATTTGGCTCAGTGCTTGTTTATGCTGAACCATGACTGTTCAGTCAGTGAAGTCATTCTGTATTTCATGCAGGAAGAAAACTGGGATAGCAGATCTGTTATTTTCCTTTTAAAATCTGTAAATATGAGCCTGGAAGTTTTAGCCTTTGCCCATGCAGCTGACATGACAATGATGTCAGGAGCAATATCAGGGGTTAAACACACACTAATTTAATGTCTCTCAATCCTATAACAAAGCAATGTATGCAGCTTATTCTATATGTCCATTCCGTGACTAAAGAAAGAATTTAATTATTTAGGCCTGAGTCACAGAGCGTTATAATACATCAAGAAAAACCATCACTTTTACGTTCCCCAGATGTCCAGTTCTTTGGAGACAACTGTCAGGCAGACATGTCAGTAAGGAAGCAAGTCAAGGCCACTGATGCTCTGGTAATTTCAAAGTTAAATTTCTCTTAGCCCCAGACCACCAGAAATACAGACATAGGAAGGATCTATGCCATTAGAAGAGGAAGACAAAATATTTTGCTCATCTTTCCATCACTTTTTTTTTTTTTTTTGGTAACATTCTGCCTTCTTCTTCTCCACCATATTCTCTTCCTTGAGTTAAACACCTTAGATCATTCAGTTGTACCTTGTACACCTGTAATCATTCTCGTTGCTGTCCTTGGTAATTCTTTCAGAAAGTCTAAATCTTAACTGCAACAATAGCAAGTAGTAATGCTGCTGAGGCCTTAGTAACACTGGGTGAAGCACAGGTACAGCTTATGCCTTTCCTTACATAGCCCAGTCTGGTCCTTGCTTTTTCACAGACACAAACTGATGTTTGTGTTTAGCTCGGGATCCACTATGACCCCCAGATGTAAAAAGTGCAACTTCAGCAGTTGGCATCATCCTGATTATTAAAACCTAACTGTTTAATTTGTACTCACAAATTTGTGTCCAGATCTTTATGTCTGTATGTCCTTTTTTTCAAGTTCAGTTTGCATTCTGACCCAGTTGTTCTGTAGTCTGGCCACTTCTCACTGCTCTCCAAGAGCTCGTGACAAAAATCTTAAGCTGAAATAAAATGAATGAATGAAAAAAACCCAAAATTTTCCTAAGGGGAATTTTGAAAACATAATTTACCCCCACTGCAATCAAAAAGTCCATGAATTTTATTTTACTATGATTTGTGTCCCAGATTTGAATAGCAGAGAATAGAATGCAGTTGAATAGCCTTTAACAAAATTTTCTATAATAAAAATTAACAAAAAAAAATGTCAGAGATTCTTGATGCTACAAAACTGATGTGTCTGGGAGAAGAAGCTATATGTAGAACAAATATTTTCTAAATTAAGCTTGGTTCCCTCATTCCAGGATGCTTGTTGAACAAGGCATACATGACTGCTCAGTCCCTAATCTGGACCTGTTTTGTAAACCAATATAGAGAAATATGTTTTTAGGCTTTGATGGTTGCTGCTTAGCTACAGATCATGGTCTGTCAATTGGAAATCTCTACAGGACCTCTGAAGAAACAGGCTGGTGGGTTTAGTACTAGACTGGGCAATAGAGACACCTGATTTATTCCACTGGCCGATTTCAAGTGATTCAACTTTATCTATTTTAGAAATACCCTGAAACCACTCAAAGCACAGTTTTAGAGATGCTGAGCTGCTGTGAAAATATAGTAGTTATTGTGGATGTTTAGCTCATTGAAAGGTTAGAAGTCTTCTTCAGTTTGTAGGAACTGAACCCAAATACTCAAACTTTGCATTTTTTTCTGAAAGGGACTTACTGCAAATCACATAGAAATAGCTGAACTTTGGGTACTTTGAAAATGCTGGCCTTAACTCTTGAGATATTCTTCATCTTTAAAATAGAAAGAATGGACAAGTTCTGGTAATAACATCAACTATTCTCATAATTATAAATGTGGCTATATAAACAAATCCAACTTCAAAGTGGGAGTTTGTTCTTAAAAAATTTGGTCTTGAAATAATTCCATTTAGGAATACAGAGGTAGTGATTGTAAAAAAATGAGGAATCTAGAGAATTTTTTTTTTTTAATTTGGTCAATATTTTGTACATAGCATCCCATTACAGCTCCACAGAACCTGCATGACTCCACACAATATGAGAGCTTCTTATCATAAGATCAGAAAATGGAGATCAGCTGGGAAAACTGTAGAGTATTTCTGCCTTTAGCTAGTATTTTATGCTGCCTAGAAGGCACTTGTTTCTTCCTAAGCTATTCTGGCACATGCTTCTTGCCCTCTAGTACATAAAATGCTCCTGGTTCATGCAGTGTACTTGCTCTGATTTTCCAAATATTCCACTTTGTTTCCACATGATTATGACAAAACTTACTCCATGAGCAAAAAAAGGTGAGCACTGCAAAGGAGAGTATTCATCAAAGTGGAAAGACACACCAGACCTCTATAATTAGCACATTAATTGTGCCTCAGCTTCTCTGTATCCAGGCCCTTACTGTGTGGCACATGCTCTGCAGTCAACAGGAGGTTCACAAAAAACAGGCATGTTGCAGGAAGCCTTCTGCTTTTAAAATGTCCCTGAGACTATTTTCTGTCTGAAAGAACTAGTCTTAAATTTAATTTTCCCCTTTCCTCTTCTGCAGTTATCTTGAATACTGTTTTCTACCTGTGGAATTTATCTTAAGTTTAAAACCTTATTTTTTTACACACAAATGAACACATGGAGCTGTCTCTCCCTCTTTCACCTCAGTATTTTCATACTCATCTTTTCTTCAGAGGTGGCCACTCTTGTGCAATTCTGGTCATTCAAAATGAGATCTACCTTACTTTATGCTGGCTCAGCATTGCGGGGGCATTAATTGTTTATTTGTTTATTTTTATGTGTTTATTTGTTAACATTGACATTATTTGTTCTAGGCAGCTGCTTAAGATCACTCCCCTGAGAGCAAGCCTTCTGCATCTATTGCAAGAGAATTTCAGGACAAAAAGAAATAAGTAAGATGAACTCTGCATGGGTTGCCAGGGACTTATCCTAATGCACAGGCTTTCTAGTGCTAGGATGTTTCGAAAGAAAGTATAGGACCAGAATTATTATGACCTTTAACACAGAAAAACAAAACCATCCTCATAATATTAGTAATTCATACATATATAACAACTTCATCTGTGTATATATATTTCTGCTACTGACCAAGCTGTGTATCACATCATGGTGTATAATAGTAGCTGAAAATTTTCACGGAGCAATTTGCAGGAAAATACGGAATATGATCAAATAATTATTTTCTTTTATTTTTGGAAAAATAGATGCTGCCATTTTGAAGTGTACGGGAAAATTTCAGGTCTTTGTAAAAAATATAATTTTATATATTTCCCTTCTTTTTCTCCCCAAAATCACTGAGAATAATTCTGCCTGGGCTGTGATTAAATGTAAGCAGTGAATGGAAGGAACTGATGTATCTACTTTTGTTGGAAGCAAGCAGAAGTCCGCTTGAAAAGAGTGATTTTTGTAAGGAACAATCAAGAGGCATGGTAGGTGATTGCCTCATTAGGTTAATTTTTACAAAGGATTCATCCATCAATATGTGTTATGAAAAATTAGATTTATAGAATCCATTTTTATTGTTGAAACTGAAGAATTTGTTGAAAGCAAGCTTCTTGCTCAACAAATCCATTCTTAGCTGATCTAATGAACAGTGATCAATAAGATTCTTTTTCACTTCTCTTCAGTACTCTACAAACTAGAACCTTGACATTGTTATGTAGGATAAAGAAAACAAAATACAGGACACTAAGATGAAGATACTTCTTCCATGCACCACTGACTGATTTCCAGTCATTTCAACCAAACATAGACCGAAGTTACAATTCATTTACACATGGCATGTTTTTTTCTGGTGTTTTTCATGAGGTTAACAATTTTCAGATCCCAGTAGGAACTAGTAGTGTCTAGAATATGGTGATAGGAAAAGAATAAGGTTATGATAAGAGTGGTTTTCTAGCTGTAAATATGAAGGTCATCTATAGATAACAGCATTTACTACACTGTTTTACAGAATACCTATAGGATATTATTGTTCTTAATGTAAACTAATTTTGTCACATGATAGTGTTACCTGGGTCTGTGTTCTCATCCTCTGGATTTTTGCTTTTCTGCCCTTCTATGAATTTACTTACATAAAATAGACATAGCCAAAAACTCCCTGGTTTGCTGGTACCTAAAAGTAAAAATGGTGTTAGTCATACCACTATCTAGGGACTATCTAGGGTTTGTGAACATATCACACAAATCAAATCTTTCTGTTGACATTTGGTTCAAGATTAGACCACATTATACATCCTCTATTACATTATGTTATTACACTGTACATCCATTCTGCAGCCTTCTTCAGAATCCACTTATAAACCACATCAGCATGTAAGGGAATGAATTGTACATTGTGTATATAAAAGCACTGGAATATCATGAGTTTTTCATACAGGGTTAACACCTACTGCAAAACAATTATTGTAGACTCAAAACCTTCATTTAAATAGAAACCTCTTCATATAGAAAAATAAATAAATAAATAGATAAATAAGAAGAAAAAAAAAAGGGGGGGGTTTGTGTGTATGCAATTTCCAGTAAGTAAGTGAACTGAGTGCCTTGAGGTGAACATCTTCCAGCTCAGCAAGAGGCAGAGGACAATTCTCCTGCGGCAGCTGCTGAGGCAATAACCCACTCACTCACACACCCACGCACGGGCAGACCTGGCATGAGGCCTGGATAGCTATTCCAGAAGCATGCAGTCAACGGAGAGATAAAAGGATCCTGGCACTGCGTCCTCTGCAATGGCTGTATCCTCGGCAATGACTTCATTTATGACCTCTTAAAGTGAGTTTAAAAGACAAATTAGCTTGGCAAACAAATTCTTCTCTGATGGCAAGGAGAAAAGAGACAAGCCAGTGCAGAAAAGTTTGTCTGTTTACCTGTCATTTCCCTGCATATTCGTGCAAATTTTTTGTCTTTCCCATCTCCCTGTGCAACAATATAAGCTAGAAGCCCATCTAGAAGCCCCTAGGGTATAATTACTCCCACCTTTTTCAGTTTACAGAAAAGCTTGTCTGTAAGTATCTGGGTTTATCAGATATCTGAGACTTCTCTCAGTTCTGCACTTTACACCCAGGGGAAAGGGAAGCTTGACAGTGACTCACAGTGCCAGGCCTGCCCACGTGTGGGCTGCTCGGATAAGCCAGCAGCCAGTCAAACCTGCTTGCCAGCTCTCCTGTGCCCAACTGCACAGAAATGCAATATCCAAAAATCTGGTCTCAAGTTTTCAGCACTTGTGCTCCACACTTTTTCATTCAAGAATATCTTAGCCATGACGGCTCAGTTTATGCCTAGACATCACCTTGAATATTTTAAAGTTCAGTGTCTAGAAGCAATAGGGAAAGTATTACCCAGCACAGCGGGGACATCTGGGACTGGGTATTTGTGTAGGCCCTTGCTTCTTTTGGTTAAGGAATTTACAGTGAAGTGTCATTAATACATGTTCTTCTGAAACATGTGACATTTCAGGTGTATTTCTAATATATGCTTATAAATGTTTTTTTAACGAGGCAACCTCACAGACTCAGAACTGATGCATTAGAAGATTAACTGCTTGGTCAAATGCCCTTACATGTCTACAAGGCTGCCAGAATGCCTTTGTGAATTTGTTTTATTTGAAAGACTATCCACATCAACAGTGTTTGTCTTATTTTGCTAGTATACTGACAAAGAACACAGTTTCATCTGCTTTTTTGATCAGCTAACTTCCTTGCTTTTTGGAGACCACAAATGACACTGAAAGAGAGAACACAGTGAACTTCTTCCACAGCTACTGTGAGCATGGTGGTAATACAGCACACTTCCTTTGCACCATTGTCACTTTGTTTACTGAGAGCCTACATCAAAAGGAAGAAAACAAGAAGATATTCTACAGCCCTGGAGTTAATAACCTCCACCATTCCTCAAATCAGCATCTGATTGAGGTATGTGTGTCTGGCTTAAAATGTCAATCAGACGTCATTGCTCAATGTTTTTTCCTTTTCAACTGACACCGCAAAGTCTGATGCACATTGTTACAGACCACTGTTTAAAGAAACCACAGCGACAGGAAAAGCCACCTACAAATGCAATGCTTAATAAAATATGAACATAAAAATTGTACTCCTTCACATAGCTTAGTAAGAATGGAGCACTCACCACAATATTGCAGACATTTTATATATTATTATATTTATACTTCTCCAGCAAGTGAACTAAGATATCACAGTAAAAATTGGCCTTTAGAAGGACTTCAGAAAAAGGTTTTAGGAGAAAAAGCAGTAGATGTTAATCAGAAAGTCCATCAGCAAGAACTTTGCCACGCACCCCAGTCACCGTTAAGATTTATCTTTTGCCTTCCTGGAAGGGAAGCACTTTTCCAGGTTCTTTCTCCCATGCTTTTATCACACAAACCAACACCTACTAGAAATGCTGCTAATCCAGAGATTAGGCCTCAGGCATTGTTAATTCTGGAGGAAAAAACAGACTGACTTGAGTTGCCAGAGATGTTTGAAGCTGTCTGGGGGATTGGTACTCCTGCAAATATGCTGCAAAATGTAAACTGGAAGAAAGAATGCAGGTAGGACTGAAAAGAAGGACAACTGATAGTCTTCATTATCTGGCTCAGTTGTTTCTGTCAGAGGGCTTTTTTTTTTGTGTCCACAGCAAAAAACATTCAAAGTGGAAAATGCCAGGGACGCAAGAGGGGGTTGTAGAACTGAGGTGGTGAGGCTCAGAACAAATAGGGCAGGAAGTAGGAGAGAGTAACAACATATGAAAATGCAGTAAATAAGGTAAGAAAGCTCCAGTGGGGGAAGAGAACACACCCTGCCATCAGAATTCAGTTTGACTGGATCAAGCCTCTCAGTCCCAACAGAGGTGTCTGAGACTCCCATGAACTTTAGGGTACAGTAAGAGCTTATCCAATTGTTATCAGTAATAATAATAGCATTATTATCAGCTGATAATTGGCTGACCATTCCACCTTTCTTAGACATAATTTGAACTCAGGTTGTCTGTAAAAGAACACCTGTCTGTGGTTTTGACCATACCGTAGGTAACCTTTCTTTTATGTGCTAGCCCAGTACTCTAAGTTTCTGGTGAGTAAGTGGTGTTTTTTTGACCTTGCCTTGACCTCCATAGTACAAGAAGCAAAAAGCTTTCAAATAACAGTAGTGTAAATATGCAAGAAAATGCAAGTTGCACAAGACGTCTAGATATCCAAATACTATTGGCTACTCAAATGTTTGTGATTCTGTGCCACTGCAACACGTTACATCCACCAAAACTCTCAACACAACTCTTATTACTCTTATATAATTTCCCAACTCCGTATTCATACATGTATTCATCATATTGAGTTTTGTCTTTAGAAACTTCACAAAGATCTCTGCTTCACAGTGCTTAAAAAGAATCCCTGACAGTAGTCAGAACCACGTTGCACATCAGTTTAGAAACAGTGGAAGAAAGCAATCAAAGGCCAAAAATCTTATTTCTGGGCAAACTGTCAAATATCCAGGTGAAACGAGGCCTGGCTGCAAATGTTTTTACAAAATTTTTTTTCTAAGAAGCCATTTCTACTGTAAAGAAGGTATCTATCATCAAAAATGAATTGCAGTTTTCAAGTCAGAATAAAAACAAAAAGAAACACAGAAAGGAACTGGTTTTGGTTACCACAGAACATGATATCAGGACCTATATTATAGAGTAGGGTTAAAAAAGTCATTTTTTCTCTTGATATCATTAAAAGAGCATCCAAGTCTTCGATGTTCTTGCTCCAATGCTGTTTAGATCGCTGATATTTTTCTTTAATCACAAGATTAATCTTATGATGCCAACATATCAAAAATCAATGAAATGAAAATATTAACTGCATTTTCAGTTGCTATAAAAGGTATTAATTATTTTTATTTGTCCATTAGATATGTCTACACTTAAATAATTATCTGCTAATCTCTGTATGACATATATGATTCTATGATTTTTTACTCTGTAGCTCTGGGAACAAAGCCACTTAATTTACAGGTATGTATATAATGAATGTTAGATCAAAAACTTCAGCTGTAAAACTTGTTCTCATTAAAGCAGCTTAATTTTAAACACAATTAAATTACTCTAGAATGAATAGAGTTTAACACACAGAACAAGTATGATAAGCTTGTACTTCATTGTGCATGTCCAGAATCTGTAACAAACAGAACTAGTCCAATGTTGTTACACAGATATTAGCTTTGGTACCACAGTCCCTTAAAGTCAATTTATAACAATATAACTTCAGTGAACCTCTTATAGATTTATTCCAATGTAACTGATAGGTAAGTTGCTGCACTAGTAAAGGTAAAAATCCAGAGATGGAAACAGTTTGGAAAAGGTCAGGCTGGACTCCTGTAAAGCCTTCAGCAAGTGCTCGGTCCCTCTGAGGTGCTCTCACCTCCCACCTATCCCAGTGCATCCTCACATCATTTCTGTGCTCCCACTCCAAAGCCAAAGAGAAGACTCTACATGAGTGCTGTAGGGACACAGGGAGCAGCAGTACCTTCTCCTAATGTAGTTGTGGCTATGGTTCTCCCTGCCTAAAAGTTAGACATTGCAATCCCATTTCTCCAAGAAAGAGGATGAAAACAGAGATCCAGAATCTCCATTCTGTAGATAGAGTGCAGCCTAAATCATAAAATACTATATAAATCATGAAGGACAATGTATGAAAGTGAATATAATGGCATTAGTAAGTAGCATTTTATGGCTTGACGGAAGGTAATTATGGAGATGTCCACTGAGGGCCTGTAAATCTAAGTTTTCAGGCACTGTTGCTTTTACTATGGTAAATTAACTTATTCTTTTATCTAAACCAAATTCCTTAGTAGGTTACTACTTAATAATAGTGCATTTTAATGATTATAGGAATTTTACAAGAAAAGTGAGTTAATGTTGCCCCAGGCATATTGACAATTGACTTTATTGACTTTAAAGGTTTGAGCCTGAAGATTTTCTATGCTGTATCAGCTGGCAGTTGAAGAGATTTTTTCCTTAATAAGGTCTAGTATGTGGAAGACTTTTCATATACAGCTTTTTGGAAACTTTGGTAGTGCATTATTGACCTTTCAATTATATTCAGTTATCATGAGAATGAAGTCCAGCTCCCGACTCTTTTTTAAGCAGTAGCCAGAGATCTCAACTTGTGCCTACAGAAAGTACATTTCCAAGTGATTA
Organism: Florisuga fusca; assembly: GCA_038090715.1. Classification (NCBI taxonomy): domain Eukaryota; kingdom Metazoa; phylum Chordata; class Aves; order Apodiformes; family Trochilidae; genus Florisuga; species Florisuga fusca. Next base: position 1,448,394 of record JAAWXA010000012.1, read on the forward strand.
ATAACACAGACATCAGTGCATGTGCAAGGGTGTGAGCTAAAAATAGTGGAAAATAAATCAGTATTTACTACAAACTTGCAAAGGTTGTAAAAATTTTAGAAGATCACATGCTTTTTTTCAGTATCAGCATATCAAAAAGAAGTCAAGCTTCCTTCTAAAATTTTTTAACATAGATAAAACTGGGAGCAGCTGAATAGAACAGCTTGTATTTGTAGTATACTATGTAGGGTTGTGTGTCTGTTTTTATTGTTTGTCCTGATTTTGGAACTCTGGAATTTTTAGGCATAACTTGCTTCTACCTTAGGTCCCATTTTACACCCAAAAATATTTAAATGTTTGTGCAATCCAGGAGGGCTCATGTAGCTGTTCTTTTACAATTACATCCATTTATGGATGCAACGCTCTTTATGTTGGGATATTACTCATAGCTGAAGGATTTGGACTCAGACACAGTTTACCAAAATTCTTGGGATTAGAAGAAACTTTACATTTTTTTTTGCGTGTTGATCCTGAAAATAAGAAAAAAAAAATATATGGGAGCATGCTATTCTCTATCAGCATAGTATGGACTTTGCCCTATTATGAGACCTTCTCATCTCCACGCATCTGCTTTCATGGAAGTAATTTTTTATCAGAGGGATTATTTTTCACTAAAATTGCAGCTCTTTCTTAACTGTGTCATATCTGCATGCAAATGAAGTGTTGTAAAATGTGTGGTTGCACAGGAATGCCTTTTCTGATGAGGCAACACCCCAGGTTAGAAACTCCCTTTTATGGTCAGAGCCATGATCACCTGTGAGGTGCCTGTTTATGAAATGCCAGAGGAAAGGCACAAGCTCATCAGCTTGGGCTAATAAGCCTGCTATGCTGGAGGAGCCTCTTCCTCATCTGCAAAGAATGACTCTGTAATGTCAGAAAGAATCATAGAACCATAAAAGTTGAAAAAAACCACTAAGATTATCAAGCCCAACCATCAACCAAACACCATCATGTCCACTAAACTGGAATTGACACATCATGAAAATAATTTGTAAGGTAGAAGGGACGTTGCAGGAGGATGTGCAGCCTTGCAGTCCAACAATCAGTGGTTTCTCTTTGTAGAGGGGAAACCTGGGTCTTGCTCCCTGCTCCCAGGATGATCGTGCAAAGGCAGAAAATGTGTCCTGGAGCCCCAGGATCTTTCCTTCTTCCCTCTTCTAAGGGGTAGTAAAGCCTGCAACAGAGCATTCAGCCCCTGTGCTTCACAAGACCTGGTGACAAATTACATTTTTATACTAATTCAAACATCTTTTTCTTCTGACTGTTCAACTACACTAACTAGCACATTTATGTTGTTTCTCTGCTGTGCTGCAAGACAAGCCTTCAAATCTTCAGCATTTAACCTCAACTCCCACTCTTCACTGTCAACATTCATGAGCCAGAATATTTCTGTATCTCACTAGGCAGCCTAGGAGGCATACCCTCACAGGGGGACTTATATGGCATACATGATTTGGTTATAAAATAAATCTGAATATTATTCCTTACTGCAAGAGTCTGCTCCAAAGGATTACTGAAAAGCATAGCTGCTATTGTTTCCAAATATAAAGATCTGGCCTAAACACAGTTTAAAAGCTTTTGTCATCTTTTTATGAACTTAGTTTCAGTATTTAAAACTACCCCTCTTGTGTTACAATAGGCCAAACCAGTGTGACGGGTTCCTGCACCAGTTCATGGAACTTGTAGTTCTTGTTCCTTTGCCTGGGTTTGCACAGTTGCACTTTCCCTGCTCCCTGAGGGATACAAGGATCTTGCAGCTCTTTGATTCATCATTAAGGAATGGTGCTGATTTCTGGAGAGCTCCATCTTCCTACTTACTGCCACTGTGATGCAAGGAAGATCTGAGAGTGGAAAAGTTAACCTGGTTGGCAGCACTGACTTGGTGATCCAATCTTACACTCAGAGGCACCAAGTGGTATTTGGGTATTCTTGCTCTCCACTCCCAAATCTCAAGCTAAAAGGAACTCAGTATCTTAAAACAAAATTATCCTTTTTTCTTTAAAACCAGAGACATATTCTCATGAACAGACAGACTTTTGAATCAAAAACAACGGTACATAAATCAAGGGGCGAGTGGTCCTCCCCAAACACTCAAAAAGAAAGACAAAACCTGTTCTCAAATTCATATTGTAAGAGGTATCAGTTATATATGTTATTATTACTTGAACTGTTATTTTTATTATTATTTTCAGGATGTGTACATCAATCTCATTACTTCTACGACAAATAATACTGTCAGGAATTGCCAAAAAGAGTATTAGTTTGGGGAAAGTAACAATAATTTTTCTTTAAAAAAATATTTAACTGCTGGTCTCTTCCAAGCTGATCATTAGTTGTTTCTTGAAAATTATGTTGTCAATTATTTTCCAGTGTACAAAATTGAAGGACCTTACATCACATTTAGCTCAAAACAGATTGGCTTTGTATAAGGAAAATGTTTGTCATGTACCATAACAACATTCTATTTACAATGTCATACACTGTAAATACATGTATTTAAAACAAGCAGATTAATTTCTTCTTCATTCCTATCTGGTTCTGTAATATGCTGAAGCTGTTATGCACTAAAAAGTACCAGTAGAGACATAAAATAAAGTATACAGGCTATACAGATTCCTAGTAACTAAAATACTCACTGTATCTGAAAAACTAGAATGCAAACATCCATGTACAGATCAAACCTACCAAGCGATAGATTTTAGCAAAAACCTGCAGATAAGAATTGGGAAATTAATCCAGTATAAAACTGAAGACTTCTTGGATACCGTTCACCACTAGTAAATATTATGCACTTACATGTTTTCAGAAACAGCAACATAAAAGAAGCATCCAGACTTTTACAACAGGCATTATTCTACTGTTTGAATAAACATTTCCTTTTCTAACCACAGTCCATTCATTTATTTGCTTGTGCTCTTATTTCCTTTGGAATCTTTAACTGTTATGGAAAAATCCAGAGCTAAAAGGGAGGCATGAGGAAAAAATTACAAAGTTTCCACACAGAGCTCTGTCATTGGTATGGCATGTTGCAAACCTCTGGTATCCCTAGAGCCACCACTGTCAGCAATATCAGCACTATCTGTGGTATTTATAGCGTGCTGATCAGTATCTCAGCACCAAAGGAAATATTTTTGAAGAGCAAGATAGAGTCAAATTCACACTAGTATCATCTTTGCAGTCAAGTCCTAAAATTTAAAGGCTTTTTCTCCCTCTTTCACAAATCTGATACATCTCTTCTTCCAGTTTTCACTTGAAACTTTTGGTAATATGTTTATGGGGGAAAGCAATGGGATTTGCCATTAGGTCTTGAAACTGTCTAGTATTTGTCTCAGCTCCCCTAGCAGAGATGCAACAGAAAGCCCTATTTGGGAGTTCACTGGCTAATTCAGGGCTGGGAGGTTTCTTCTCAAGGGAATTCACCTCTCCCCATCACATTCAATAAAGTCAGCTTAAATACTTGCAAAGAGTAAATGTGTTTTGAAATGGTAATAATGTGGACTTTTTATCTACTTGTATATATGTGTTTGTGTGCTTTTTATGTTTCCTCATAGGGAAGAAAAACTGCTTTCTCCAGCTTTCTCAAAACAATCTTCTTTTTCCCATGCACCACATCCTAAAAACAGCACAATACACTGAACAATTACCTCACTCAGAAAAGTTCTCAAGAAGATAATAGAAATGCTTTTAATGCAATTTGGCTTCCCAAAGGATATATCTACATGGATAGACACTTTCCGAGGCAGGCAGGCCTTGAAACAAGATGAATCAGAAGGATCTAGAAAATATGATCCTCCTTAAACTAATCTCCATTATGCTGTCCCCTGCTCCTTACATATTGAATTTGCAGCATCACGGTCCAAGCACATTTTTTGACCAATCTTTGCTATTGTTTTAGCACGCTACTGTTTTACAGTAAAATGCAAGGCAATAAGATTCCTTGAAAACGTCTTATGATATTTTTAGTCCTAGTACCAGTAATTACTGTCATGCCAAAGACTGGGATTATCATAATGTACTGAAACAACAGCACTATTAAGAAAATCTGTATTAGGATGTCAATTGTGATTTTCACCATATGAAGATCAAAGCTCATGCAGAAGGACAGATACCTGAACCTGAGTTATCTTAGAAGAATTGTGTTGAGGACATGTATTTTATTTATTTCTTTACCATACTTTATCACTTACGTAGATCACCCAGAAAGACATTATGAATTTCTTGGCTTTGGATGGACAGCTCAGATTTTGGTGGAGGAGATGTGAAGGTGGTATCTCCACTGTGTTCTGAAGTTGAGAATTATTTGCAAGAATAGAAAAACACTCCTTGTTGAATAGGAAACTCAAGGGTTTTTGACATTTTCTCACATGTCTAGTTAGACTGGGTTTTTTTTAAACCAGTGTTAAACCTGAAGGGAGTATTCTTACAAGCCCAGCTGGCAGCAGAAGAGAAGACAGTGATGCATCATCCTGCAGAAGTGGACTCACTCATATCCTGAACTCTTCTGAACAAACCCTTTGCTCTCGCATGACTGGGAGCACTGGCTTGCCCGTTATCTTACCTGCTCTTGTCCTTTTGCAAATTGCCATGCTGTGACTTTTGGAAGTTAGTAGTAAAGATCTTGACTTGTTAAAGGGCTTCAGAAGACGTTTTGTGAATAATGGACTGGAGAAGGCTGTGACAAAAAGGAAACTTTTCCCATGTCTGACGGGAAGCATAGACTATTTCAGTTCTGAGGCCACTTGCAGTCTGGTATTACTCTTCCAGCTGAGACACCATTAAGCAAAAATTTGATCTTGTCTGCACTACATGCTGATTAGTGATACTATCTTTTTAGCTGAAATAAGTTAGCTTTGCAACTCAAGGCCTTTTGGCTAAATAGATAAGTTACCAGCAGCTGAAGGAGGCAGAGGTACTCTTTGAGGTGTGCTATCCATGGAAGATGATGTGTTTCAGAAAACAGCATGCTTGCTTTGAAGCAAAAGCCCAGTAATTTTGATCTGCAGTTTGTGTATCTTTTCTCAACCACGACAAAAAGAAATCTGAGTCATGTCTTATGCCCTTTGACCCCAAATTTCCCTTTTTTATTCACTGTTTATGACTATCTGAAACCTTAGCTGTCTTGCTCTACAAAGAACAATTTATGCAGTCCTTAGAAAGACCTATTGTTCAGGAGTTAGTGATAGTGTTTCCTGCAAGTGCCAGAATCATGTGCCATGTTCTGCCCACAGAAGTTTTATTACTAGTAAAACAAAAGAACAACAGTCTCATCAAACAGATGGATCAAGCACAACCCACTTTAAATGAAAACACATAAACCAGGAAATCTGAGCTTTTTACAAGGCTGAGCTGTAAACTGATTTAGTAGAAACACATATCAAAGTTTAAAGATACAAACCATAAACATGTCCATAAATTCCAGAACAGTCTTTGATCTGAGCTGACAACATTAGTATGTTTGTCATTGAATGCCTTCAAGAAAAAGCAACTTTCCCACTTGTCTCAGAAGAATTGTGACCACTGTCAATACATCTAGCAATAATAAATTAATGAATGCTTGTTTGTTTGTTTTTTCTAAGTGGAGTAACAGTTAACGAGGCCTTTGGACTTGGAAATCTTAAAGAAATTTCCAAATGCCAGTTAGTGTCACCATGATCATAAGGAGATAATTTTTCCTTTTGATTCTCCTATGTGGGATGCATTTCCCTGTTCAGTCTCCACGCTGACTCTTATTTGCCACCTGTATTAAGATGAGCAGAGGAGAGACAAGTGATTGGAATCTACACCCAGGGTGATTCACAGCTTCTTGCCATGTGAACAAGAAGTATGCTGAAAGTAGAAATAAAGTTTTCCATTTACAACATTTTAAATCTGTTGTTAAAAACAACACACTGATAAAAGCACACTGAAAAAGTGCAAATCTGGATCATAAACAGTAACTCTGTGAAGAGATCTTCACATAAGAACATAAAAAATCCTCTTTTCCTCCAAAAAATGTGCAATAAGGGCTTTTAAATTATATTTGGAGATTGCAGCAATTCAGGACAACTAGAAGAGTAACTTCACTCAAATTATTGGGAGAGGAAGGAAATCTAGGTTAAAACTAATTCTTCCCAATGTACAGTTGCTATTTTTGTGAAAAAAATGTTGTTTCAAAGGGTTTCTAAATGTGAAGAGATTTTTTCCTCCATTGCTTGGATTACACACAGCATTTCTGGTAGGTGGTCCAAGCCAGCAGCACCTCTGTCAGAAGTATAGGAGCACATCTGTAAGTCAATGTTGAATGGCATGTTCAAAAACTTCGTCTTTAAACAAGGCCACATACACATCATTTTAAAGAAAAACATGCTTGTCTTAACATTTTGAGTCAGAGATACCATTTGCACATGCTTCTTCTGAGATCCTCATGAAGAGAAATTCTACCAAAGTGAACAGCACTTTCCTGTCCCCCACTGCATTTAACTTTGATACAAAGCATTGTCTAAAATGGCAACAGTTCCAAGAGCTCTCATACATCAAAGTGTAGAAAAGAGATCAACAAAAGAAAACTAAGTCTAAAACATAGATCTCTCCTGAATTAAACCTGGACACATTTATGTGTATGCATCTTTAGAGATACCCTCAAAATTAACTTAATCCTTCATGTATTCAAAAGACCAAACTACATACAGTAAAGGATAATTTAATTGTAAAACGGGTTTTTCTACAATAAGTCCTCCCTGGTCACCACGAACCAACATGCTGAATATTACAGAATATTTTAAAAAGGACATCAGACAGTTCAGAGTAAGCAAAGTTCATCAAGTTTTAGGTGTGATGAATATGAGTGAAAGCTCTGACATTTTGCAGCTCAGAATCCATGTCAGAAACTTCCACAGGTCATCTTCTATCAGTTTACTTCAGGTTTGACTTGTGATGAAACCAGTACAGAAACTTTTTTTTATTTTTTTACCCTCAGCAAATACATTTGTCAAAGTTGAGTAGAGACTGTAAGAGACAGCAGCACGGTATGTCAGCTTTCACAGGAGTTGGCAGAAGCCAGGATATTCATCTGCTGTAAAAGCAGTTCTACTGAAACCCTACAAGTTGCTACAAACAAGTCTGATTACAATATGAAGTTAATGTGAGGTCAGTCATGATCAACCATAAACCTTGCCTGTTACTAAGTCAAGGTAAATAGCAATGAACTGTGTCTATATTAGGCTTAATTTGAGGTTCAGCTAGTTAATCTTTCTCTAACCTCATCCCACAGTCCTAAAATAGACTAACACTAACAGTCCTTAGAAAACTTTTATAGGTTTGTGACATGCAAGCCAGTAATTTCACCTTGCTAGTATACAGACGCAAAGCATGCTATTGTACTTTCTTTCATGAGAACTAGATACAACTAAAAGAAAAAAAATTGTAAGCAGTCGTTTCTTCAAAGATAAGAATGAAAAACATTACAAAGAGATCCCTGCAGAAAGCCCTATACATTTTCCTCAGCGGTTTCTATTTCTGTGCTACTGTTTGTAACACATTACCAAAAAGCCCAGGGGCATCAGATGAAATCCGTTAGCATTTACTGTCCATTCAAACAGAGATTCAGGGACAGTGTCCAACTGGAGGACCTGCTGATCTAAGCAGACATCACAAACAGAGTCTAGGAAGAAAGGAGAGATTATTGCTGGAAGGTTAAGGGGAAAGCCTATCTAAATATTTTTAGGCTCTAAAACCTAATGACAGTACACTTCCTGGATCTGCAAGTACGTATTTGTCCATAATTCCTACCTATCCACAAAAGCACAACAATAGGTGACTTGGCCAAAGTTACAGAATGTCTGTAGAAGAACCCGTTGTGGCACCTTGATTTCAACAGTGTCAGTCAGCCTGAATCCTTTCATTGTCTTACTGTTTGTTGACATCTTTATCCAGCAACAAACTGTGTATTTTTATTACAATAATAGAGTTAAGACCCATCTAGACCTTATCTTCAGACGATCTTGTGTCTTCCCCTGGCCCCAGTCAGGGACAGAGTACCCTAATAATTCCTTTTTCTACAAAAAGGTTGAAGATTCTCTGAGTGCTTTGACCTCTTGAAAAACTGGTTCTAGTTATGACTGTCAGACATTCTGAAAATCTAGTCTTTCATGTGTGAAACAACTTCTCTAGGAAAAGAGGGAGTTTAGGAGATGTGGATGTTCACAGAGGACTAGGGAGATATTGTGGGGATTACAGACAAGTAGCCTGGGGGGGAAAATCAGAAATACCATGGTTCCTGGGCATCTAGTTTTTACTTTTCTCTGATTATAGACATGAGAATAAACCAATTCAAAGCTGAAAGTAGAGGATGGAAAGAAAGACATCATTCTGGAATCGCTCTGAAATTTTAAAATTTATGGAAAATCAAAATTATATTTGATGTCTGCATTTTCCAAGGGAGGAGTTAAAGATGGTTTTTCTAACAAGAATAACTTGGATGATATTTTGCTTTATAATGCACATTTTTATAGGGTATCTTATACCTGCATAGTAAGAAAAATAGCAAAAGCTGAGAATGATAATTTGGGTGGGTATTTTCCTATTCTACTTCCATTTTATTGCTTTTCAAGAGATTGTATTCACTTACAAGCCACCTTGTGAAAAAAATAGAACTATCTGAACTGGTTTGCTTAGCAGTTATATTTATCTCATATTAACTTAAGCTCCCTCATAACCTATATAGTACCTCCTATAGTCTCAAGCAATATAACCTGCTACTTGGTTTACACAGGTCAAACTTAAGGATTTTATGTATTTGTCTTTATATGGACCTTCCAACTCAGGCATTTAGGGAATTATGCTCAGGTATCTTCCAGCACACCTTCCACAGCTTAGGAAGAGCTAGTGATGGAAAATAATGCTAATGAGACTGATGTGCGTGCTTCAGGCAGAAAAAACACAGGTGCTGTATGCTAAACCAACAGGGATCAAAACGCTTATTTGGCAGAGGTGAAAACACCTTCTTGCAATCCCAATAGAATCCCTGTTCTTCTGCAGTAACAGCGTAAGGTGGTGCATGACATTGGTGCATGTAGCATATGCACCAGTGCACAATTTTCCCTGCAGAAAATCCCTGGTGGAAGTGCCTCATGCCAAACAGGGCAGGTGTAAGGACTGTGAGGGTAAGAGTCTGGCAATGTTCCTGACACACAGTCTGCAGCTGCCCTTCTGCCTGACTTTCCGTGCAGGAGGTGAGACAGGATGAATGACGAGTAGTTTATGACCTTTTGCACCTCCCTTTCCTTGCCTGTACAAAAGGAGACGGAGTGCCCTTCTTTGAACTAGGGATTTCCCACTAAGGCAAGGAAAACTAGAAGCCAGACTTTGCAGCTCACACATTTTTATCACTGTCATCTCATCTAGGATCAAACTTTTACACACTAAATGGGCAAGATCAGACCTACCTATAACTGTCCAAGTATTCCCTTAGGTAGCATTCAGGAAGCATTTTCCCAAGCACCCACTGGAAGCATTTCTGTTTCACTAGACAGCAAAATGAAGTACCAGTCCATGGTAAGAAACACATTCTTCGCTGGGGCTAGGTGTTTAACACTCTCCTAAACTCTGCTGTAAGCAATGATCCAGGCATAGAAGTGCCAAAAAGTTGTTTTTTTAATAGAGTGTTGTGACAGGAGAAAAAGCCAAATATTACTAATCTTTAAAAAACCAACCAAACCAAAACAATAAAACCTTTCCATGCTCAAGATCCTGAGGTGGGATGGTCTTGAAGCCAGTTCTGGTTTCAATAGTGCTCCAAAGAGAAGACAAAGTGTAGAATTAGTCCTGAATTTATGTTTTGATTGGCACCTAGCTGTCAGTGGTCAGTGTCTACAGATCATCCTTCAAAGGCATCTGAGTTAAATGGTAGCCTGCAAAGCCTTCTTTATAAACATTATCTACATTTTTAGTCTTGAAGTGCTTACATTGAGTATGAGAAGGCGATGTTCTTCTAACATCTTTTGTATTTGTTTCTGCAATCTTGACCCCCAGGCCATTTGTTTCCCTGATGGTCCACAGGATTACAATGGATCCACTGCAAGTGGTTTGATATGATATGCCCCAACCACACCAATTCCTTGTAAATTCTGGAATGTCCTGTTCCCAGAAGTCGCTGGGGGAATGTGTTGCTATCATCACATAACAGGACTCTCCAGGAGAGATAAGCCAGACTAAAGGGAACACAGATTCACTGGAAAATTACATTTTTGCATAAGGCCACTGCAGGAGGTCTGACGCAAGAGACTTTGAGACAGCTTAGGTCTCGAAATTTAAGCAGTCAGAAAATATTTTACCATGCAGATGAGACTAGGGCACAGAGAACTCAGGGGCATTGCAGCACAGCCTGCATTTCTGAAGTTCCATGCAGAAGAACTACCACAGAGCCTGAAAGCTATTTTGCCACATTGCCAAATAGCCCTTTTTCCAGTAAAGTTAATTAGTTCTAATCCAGTATGATGCAGACCTGGCTATGCTTTCCAGTTGTTGAATTGACTTTTTTTATTGCTGTCCTGCACAGAGTTGTATAGTAGGGTTGACACTGCCTAAGAATTCTCTTCTTTCTCAGGTGAGGCCTCTGCTACAATAAGCTTGTTCTCAAAGATGTTCTCAGAGAGGCTGCCAACAGATAAGTAAGGACGAGACCACTGCATGATTCATGTGTGAACCTTCCCACGATCACCTTATAAAGCAAGAGGATTAAGGACAGGAACCCTGTGACTCTATGAATCCAGTTCTGGTATGCATTCCCAATATCCTTGTTTGCTATACTGCTAGTTGTTCTTCTTACATGCCACAGTCATCCCACACTGTTGTTAGGAGATTAAAAGATGTTTTTATTACCAATTAAATGTTAATAATGACCTGAGCCAGGCACAGTGTCAGCATCTATTATGCCCAATTGACACACTTCTGTCAGTATACATCACATCTTCAAATGTACATGCTAGTCTAGGGTGTGGGCTAACACTGAAAATGATGTCACAATGGAAGAACAAATGCTAATAAAAAGGAAATAAACAACAACAACAAAAAGCAGTGGGCCCCCAGCTGATATCTTCATGCAGAGTTTTCTCTCATTGTGAGGCTCTCAAGTGAAAAGAGAATTTACGTAACAAAATAGTGCCTGGACCAAATACTTCCCAATTCTTTATTCTTGATTACTGTTTTGGTATCAAAGAATTTTTTACTTTAAAAAAAAAATGGCTTCCAAAAATTTACAGTTCATTTGAGTTTAATATGGTAGATGCATAGCAAACAACAAACCAAGCACAATGTATAGTGAAAGACTATAACGCAAAAATAACTGAAGAATTTGCACTCCAACAACACTCCCTCCTCACACACACACACAGAACTTACCCATATGTTTTAACACTTTCTTTTGGCTATCTCGCAAAAGCTTATGGATATTCTCAGGCACCTGGTTGTCCCCACGCATTGTGCAAGGATCTTGAGTACATAATTACTTGTCCATACAGAATATCACTGTGGGATCCAGATGCTGAAGAAGTAAGCTACATGGCACCAGACCTCTGGTTATCTCAGTTTCATACTCGTTCTAATCCAAAATTCTCAGATGCAGGAAAAGGACTTAGCACAGTTAAAGCCAGAAAAATTAATCTGATTAATGCCAGCTATACAGGTGGTCCAAAGAGCACAATATATCACTTAGAGATTTTGGAAGTCAAATGGAGTCTTTCCATTGAATTCAACAGGCATTGAATCCCAAATTCTGAGAAAAGAACATTGCTAGGTGTATTTATAGCAAGTCTTTTCCTCTCTATTAACACCATCATTAAAATCTGAACAATGACTGTGTTTTTATCAGTTTTATGCAGTGAAAAGTGGACTCCACACTTGCCAAATCAATTCTGGTTTTACTGTAATGTCTCTCAAGGGTCACAGCTGGCATGACAGCTCAACTGAGTGTTACTTTTCAATTCCTTACACTGCCAGGAACAGAAAACAATGGAAATCTGCTTACATTTTCAAAATGGTGAAGTAATCTAGCAGCACAACAAAAAGAATTTGGGAAGAAATAATTAGAAAAATAAAACACTACATAGAATAATCTCTAATTAAGTGAGAGGTCCTCTTTCAGTTATTGTAAAATGATCAGACAGCCTCTACTCTTGTGCTTGTCCTTATTTGTGTACTGCTTTGAGAAGTGAAAGTCACTATTTCTGCTGCAATATTTGTCTTCTGGGTGGGGAAGTCCCCAGACTCGTGCTGATGATGCTGCTCTCTGACTGCTGGCTTTTTTGGGACACCATGAAGTCAGATTCCTCCGGGGCTAATTTTAAGACTTTTTTATTTAGACTTACATCATAGGAATAGGTCATGAATGACCTTTGGAGATATGTGGTATGCCTAGCCATATGTTTTACTATAAATAAGGACTGACTGCCATCCACTTCATCAGTTGTAATCATTATGCTCAAGTTTTGCCCTAGGGCTAGGTGTGCTAGGTTTAAAAGACTTGACTGTCATACCTGAAGAAAACTGGCAGAGCACACCATTAGCTCATTCACTGCTTTTCCCTTCCTTTGCAGGCAATTTAGCCTGTATCTGGTAAACAGGCACATGTTGTACCGAAGAATGCTGCAATGAATATCTTTAAAGTCAATTCTGAACTATATGCCAGTCTAGAGCACAGAGTTCTGCAGAGCTGATTTAGCAGTGTGATGAGAGGCTGATGGAGAAGACAAAGTAAAATATTAAGAGGAAGACAGGATAAAAAGTAAGGGGAGGAAGCTGAGCTAGTTACCATTAGCAATGTCAATAAAACATGCAGATGTAGATCACTGAATCATGCTGAGAAAGCAGCAGTTCCTTACAGCTCAGACAACAAACTGCTCTTCATGACCATGGTTGTCCCAGCTTTTCCCTCCCTTTTACCTCTATGCACTCTTCATGTACCACTGAAGTCTTTGCTTTTTCTTTCTGTGATTACACCTGACATAAGAGAGACACAAAGACAGGGTCATTCTGTCATTCTGCTTCACGTGTTAGTGTAGAGTGTATAGAACACTCCATTGCACATGATTGTGCAGTCTGTGCACTTATCTCCTCAACTATACAAACCAGTCTGTCCCATCAGATGTGCTGACTTGTACTGAAAGTAAGTAAGGACAAGGTTTGGATGCTGAGATCAGGAGATGCTGAGAGGCTACAGCTCCCAGGGTTCAGTCTATGGGTGCTATCAAGACAACTTTTTACTCTTTCTGAAAATGCACTTTACCATCTTGCTTGCCTTCTGCTAACAGAGGAAACAATAGCACAGATTTTCTATCTGAGGGCAAAACATTTCATAAGAAACAGAAGCTCATGTTAAAGCTCTCTACTCAGGACTGCATTGAACCAAACTACCTGGACAGACTAGACAGGACAATCATCAGTGCTGTAACAAGAAGATGTGTAAAAACATGTAAATAATTCTGCATATAAGAAAATATGTCATACACAATTAGCTTGGCTTTTGCACAAAGTTCTGCGCCTGAGATGAATCACTTCAGTGCGTAATCTAGTAACATTCTCTCTTTTTGCAGTTCTGTTACATAAATGCTTTCACAAGGTGTGGCTAAGCCAGGAACATTATGAGGGTTGAATGTCCAGGTGTCCTCAGCATGTTGTGCTCCTCTGAGGTTGTATGCAAGTAAAAACAACTCCTACTATTCCAGCAAAGACTTATTTGCACTCAATCAAACAATGGGATAATTAGAGAAAGTTAACATCAGCGTAATTTGAGCGTGGTTCTGTGTAGAGCTGGGCAGAGCCCTTTGAACAGAAAGCATGCCTGCGTTGTGCAAGGGTGTGCAAAGCAGAGATCCTGAGCTAGCACATACCCAAACTGGTCTGTCTACATGGCACAGCAGGGTGCCAGGTTACCAGCTTGTGTCTTGGAAGCAGGATAACAGCATCAGTGTAATACCACACCCAGGTAATGAGCTTGGCATCGCTGTGCTGACGTGGCCATCCTCCTCCAGATTCCAGGGCATCATTAGATCAGGCATGATTGCAACGTACTGTGTTGCTCAGTAGGAATAGGCTCGAGTTTACATGAAGCTTTGGACAATGTACAAAATGAGGCCTTTGAGAGAGTCATGAAAAGTACCCCTCAAGTGCTGGAAGAACAACATGAAAATTAGAGCTGACTTTGAACGAGGAAAGCCATCACTAGAAAGTTAGGGGAAGTTTTAGGATGGGGAGATGTCAGCTCTGCATATGCTCATGTCAAATACCTGCACATAAACAGCAGATAAGTAATACCGGGCTTTATGCTGGCTTACCACACCAAGGAAAGCTTCATCTCCTAAGCAAAATTAAGTGAAACCATCAGTAACTCAGCATATTTTAAGACAGCACATTTGAAGTCAAACAGTAGGACAAACTTACTCTTTGTTCCTTTCTCTGTTGCACATTCTGAAATAGAGTATTTGCAATGCTACCTCTTAAAAAAAAAAAAAATTAAAAAATCCCTCTCAGATGTTTTAAAATTTTCCTTAATATGTCAGAGCTTTGGGGAACTTGAAACTTCGCATTCTTTCCTGCCTAAAGCAGAGAATCTTGTTTTTATGAAATCTAAGACCTCTTAGATGAACCTACTTCAAAATGCTGTGGCAAAAGATAATCTCACTGGTTGGTGTGGTTTTATAGGCTGATTAAAACCATATTTAGATTATGGAACATCCTTTATGTAAATGAATGCCAGTGTACACAATGAATGAATGTTGTAATGCTTTGTAAAAATCTTGGTAGTCAGTGCTAACCTCTGGAACAAAACTATCAGTAGTATAAGTTGGTAGTTCCATATGCAAGAAGTAAAAGGCCCCTCACCATTGGAGATGGAAATAAAATAGCTTTTTTTTTTCAGCTGCAAAGCAGTTAACACCTTTAGTTATGGCAGAAATCATGACTTAATAGCTAGAGGCTGTGATATATTTATCTTATTTTAAAACCAGCCCCTTGCATAACATCACAAACAGCATAAAAACACCTCAAAACCCCGATTTTTGTCCTTATGTGTATAGGAATAAGTTTACCTATGGATTTAACTACCTCTGAAGATAAGAGACAAGATAAGGTCATACCCTCAGTTCTCTTGTTTGCAAGCCACTTAGAAGAATGAGAAACATCCAGGATTTTAGCATCTCTCATCCCATCTTCAACCCTGAAAATATAGTGCTAGCAAAGAACTGAGGCATGCACATGCCAATATTACATTTTTACTGAGTGGGGATGGACTGCTATCCTTCAGCTCCCAGAACCACCCCCCCCAGCCAACAAGTTACAGTCTCCATATCCCTGCTAAGCTTCTATGGCTTAACTGAATCTGCTATAAGCAGGGATGTGAATAGCACAATGTCACTGCATTTTCTCTGTTACTGAAATCAGTGTCTCAGATTTGGAAGTCTTTTGCTACAAAATGTGAAAAAAAGGAGAAGAATAGAATGAAAAGGTCACATTTCTGTCTACAGTGGCTCCTATTTGTCACTTCTTAAACTACTTCCTCCTCCTGCCATCTATTTATAACTTCCTTGTATGAGCTGTCATACCACAAATTTATATGACCCAGTTAACACGTATACAATTGCTTCAAAGATTGCATTATTAACCATCATGGTTTTCTAGGTCATAAATTCAGATCCTATTTTTGTATTTGCCTTTGTTCTAGGAAAATGACCAGACCACTTGAAGCACAGTGCGTAAAACACACAGATGCCTGTAATCTGGATTCTGCATAACTTGCAGTGTTGAAAGGAGCCTTCTGAGCTCTGCATTGCTTCCCTGTACATGGCTTCCCTACCTCGTCACTTAAAATGCATAACTTAAACAACATTTTAAGGGCAAGATAGAAGCAACCAAAGGTAGCTGTAACCAAAGAAGAGGATGTGGGTCTTGTTATGTACTCAAGAAAATGTAAACAGCTGATAGATCTGGCAAATCCACATCTCTGCAGTCAGGGGAAAACTTTGCAGGGAAAATTCTACTGTTGTCTGGTTCTAGAGGTTCCTGTGTTTCCATCATAAGTCATAGTGGCATCTTCTTGAGTTTACTTTGAGACCCTGTAGAAACTCTGACTTGATGCTCATACATATTATTAAAACACACTTTGAAAGCTCTGCTCAAAACACTATGTTATAGAGCTGTGGCTAACAAAGCAAAGAGAGACACCACGTCCAAGTATACCTAGAATACAGAACAGATAAAAGGGACAGTTGTGTTAAGGCCTTAGAACATACATCCTAATTCCACTATAAGTATTTCTCGACAGAAGGTAACTTTATTGCAGCAGGAACTTCAGGCTGTGGAGTTGTTTTTTACAGAATTCAACATTGTCCCCATCATGAACGTCCAGCACACTCTTCCATTGCAGGAGGAGATTTTAGACCTTAGAAACCATTCCTTTGCTGTAGATTCATCTCAACTTGTGCATGGCAGTATTCAGCACAGCTGAAAATAGATGTTGGTCAGCAGTGCTCTGGTTACCCCAAGATAAACAGAAACTAAGCTCAGCCCAACTGCTCCAGGAAACAGGGTGTGAGCAGTGTCTGCTTTCTATTTCAGTGGTTCCCTCTGTCACAAGTTGACACATGCTGCTATGATTCAGTTTATGTCGCAGCGCCTGTGTGGGCCCTGGCAGAACAGGTAACTAACTTAGAAGACAAACTGAGCTGCATTAACAAGTGTCCTTTGCATACAATGGAACATTCCATATTGTACTGAGCCATACCAGACATGTTGTGCAGCACAGATTCATTGTCTTTTGTCCAGAAACACATTCTCTCTGCCAATGACAGAGATTGTGAGCACTGATGAGAATCACTGTATTAGCAGGTAGCATTTATTTATCTCATCTGCGTTGCTGTCTTTGTTCCTTCTGAGGTACCTTCTGACTCTAAATTGAGCTTAAGGGAACCAAAAAGAGCTTCAACATTACCAATTTATGTGCAAGTACTTCAAAAACAAGCACCCTCACAGCTTTGTGAAATAGGAGAATGAAATTCTAAACATAATAATA
Organism: Florisuga fusca; assembly: GCA_038090715.1. Taxonomy (NCBI): domain Eukaryota; kingdom Metazoa; phylum Chordata; class Aves; order Apodiformes; family Trochilidae; genus Florisuga; species Florisuga fusca. Next base: position 1,465,471 of record JAAWXA010000012.1, read on the forward strand.
CAATTAAACAGCATTCAGTGTTTGACAGCCTGACTAGAGACTGACTTGCTTCTACATGCCTACAAAGGACGACATTCATTTGGGAAGGCAAATATCAGCATCTCACTTGAAGCATGCTGGAATCTGATATTTAAACTTCTTTCCCACAGAGATACATTTATAAAGTCATTATAGCTGTGTCACACTATGGAGACCTACACAAACACACCCACAATCTCACCCAAGCACGCAGAAAGAGCCATGGCATCCCATCTAAAGCTGCCCTACTCTTTCAAGTCCTGTTCTCAGCCTGGAACACACACAGCAGAGCACACATCACCCTCTCTCCCAAACTAGGAAACAGGCTAAGAGAAGCTCCCAGAAAACTGAGCATGTTGTTGTTTTTCTTCACCAAGGGATGCCATGTTCAACCAGACTTTCCTCATAAGAAGTCCACATGATCCTAATCACTATCAGTAGAGCAGATTAAAACCCAATATTATAGAGTATTTTTACTTTATTCTATACTCATCAACTTATCCAGGTACTCCATGACCCTTAGCAGAATAATATACCACTGTGTATTCAACTCACATAGACTGAATATTTTGAAACTAGTTTCTAGGGACATTATTTTCTTAAATCTATGAAGTGTGTCAGGACATAATTCCATTTGTCTACAAAAAATACATCTGTACAAAAGCATTCTCAAGATTATTAATTTCTTAGAATAGAAAGTCTTTTAGAAATATTAAGAAGGAACAGACCCATCCTTCACTACAACCTTTTTCTGTTGACCAAATGGCTTATTTTGCTTGTTTCAGTCCAGCTTTTATCCCATCTCCCCACATTAAGAAGTGTTATACATGCTTCTGCTATTCATTTTATCTGCTTTGCATTTATGATCTGCTTTGCTTGTTCCTTCCACAAACAAAACCACTTTCATGAAAAAAAGATGATGCAGTTATTGTTCTGCATATTCTCCCGTAAGTGTCATTACCAGTATTTGCAGTATTTGAAAGCCTAGACATCTTACAACAGTGGTTTTTTTTTAACATGCACAAAAAGTTGAACTTAGACATGCATTGTATTTTCTGCTTACACTGGTCCAGTCCAGTCCAGTCCAGTCCTGCTTTCAGCATTTGCATCTCTGCAAAGTCATGCTTTTGCAGCAGCAGAACTGCATAAAACTTCAAAATGAAAGTATCTTTAGGAAGGCTTTGTTCCAATTTAAGTTTCAAAGATGTGTTTCAAACTTTACCAAAATGCTGCATTCTCTAAAACGGTTTCTTTTTCCACAATAATAAGATAAAATTTTGCTAATATTTTCCATAGTGAAATACACTGGGTTACTTTTGCCTCCCATCTAGTCCTAATCAATAGAAAGTGCAGAACCATGCAAACACTAGGCACAGAGAAGAATGGTACTTGAAATAAATTAAGGTCAGGAATCTCTGACTCCTGATTCTGATGTTTTAAGCACAACACCTATTAACATGGATATGAATATCCTTATATACTTACTTGGAGCCTATTTGCACAGTAGAAGGTGATTCTGCTTCCAACTAAAAGTGCAGGCTTTGTTTTGTTGCTTTTAACCAATGGCAATTTCTCCTGGACTTCTGCAGATTCACTTTTAAGCCTGGACTGTAAACTATAATAACAGGAATAATTAGAAAAATCACTTTCGTCTGCTACAGTGAAACAGAGTAAGGCATATTGTTCAGCTGTGCAATAAATACAGAACAATTTCCTCTATTTGTAGGTGGCATTGTCTATATAGACATACACTACAGCAAATCTAGACATATGCTAGAGCACTCACAGTGCAGAGCAGCAGCTAGCCAGACCTTGGTTCTTATTCTTGCTTCATATTTTTTAGATTAGGCAAGGCCCCAAGATTTCTTCGATCAGCATGCTGTGGTTTGGGCCCTACCCCAAATGACTAACATCTTGGTGGAACTATTTTCAGTCAAGGGATTATTTGTATACTCCCTCCTGAATACTGAGCCTACCACATCCACTTTGTGTCACAGCCCTAAACAAAAGGAACAGATCTGCTGCCAGCATTTCTCCTGTGATTTTTGCGTGAGTACCCCCATCGAAATTACTGCCCACTCACTCTTCCTGGCACTGAGAGACTTCTCTGGGAATTTTACAGCCCTTGAAATGGCACCTTCACACACAAACCAAAAAACAGCTTCTGTTTCCTCATGCCTTGTTTCCAACATCATCCCATTTGCTTGTTGTTTTTCTGGGAAGAACCCCCTTGGCTTTCCCCTGCTGCTGAACTACTTAAGTAGTACATCAGAACTGAAGCCTCTTGTTAATAAGGTGGCAACACATTCAATCAGCAGCTGCACAGGTGCCATGGGTACACACACTTACTCAGGGGAAATAGGAAGAGTGCTCTAAATCCTTCCATGTCAGAAATAAAATTAATACTTCACTGGACTCTGAACTATTAGGATAGTCACTATTGTTTCTGTAACATTTAACAGCAAATGGCTGCAGCCACACTGCTCTCCTCAGACTTCCAGGCATACAATGCATACGCATCAGTGCTCAGTGAGCTGCTGTGTATCAGTCTGACTTTGAGGAACTTGTTCCTCCATTTGCATTGTAGAGGGAACCCAGGGCCACTTTCATCTTTGGACTCCACTGCAGAGATTCTGTGCCTCAGCACCTGGCATTGTAAGACCCAGTATTGCAACACAAATTCCTGTGTGGATTTAGACCTAAATTGCTGTACAACTCCTCAAGCCTAGCGCACTATGCTGGTAATGTATTCAGAAAAACTGACCAAATTTCTGTGTCTGGCAAATACATTATAAAACTTCTCCTTGGGAAATAGTCTGAATTTTCACATAGAGAAGAAACCCTGGCACATTTTTATTCTCTGGGATTCAAAGCCATAGACAGATTTTTCTTCTGGGCTTCAAGAAGGTAAGTGGACTAAAAGAAGTTGTCTGCCCTCCTAAGTGATATGAAACAGTATGCAATGCCTATGTTTATATGGGCAAGGTGTAGGCAAAGTAACATGCCTAGATTTAGAGCTGTGGGTGTTGTGTTATAGCAGTGTAACCTTGATGCACACAGCTCTCCTTGGCTGAGGCAAATCTCTGCAGGGAACCCTGGCAGTTACAGATCTCAGCTTTATGCATCTACCTCTCCCTGTTCACTATATGCAAAGCCTCAGAGTCTAACTCAGGTTTAGAATTAAAAGCAAAGCATGGTGGCTTAAATTTCACCCTTTAACAGTAAAGGCACATAAACAGGCACATTAGTCACTCTTCACCCTCCGTGCAGACCAGGGAGTCAGCTAAGGGAACCAGCAGGAATCAACGAGATCCCAAGTGGGCTAAACTACCTTCTGGAGATGCTTGCTTCATGCCAAATAGACATGGAAAGCAACTTTAAGTAGGCTTCTATTTAAGATGCCTCAGATAAATGCCTCAGTTTAGACTGGATGAATCCAGGCCTAAGTGCTATATCAGGAGGTGATGACACACTCAGCTCCAATGTGGACATGCAGAATGTTGAGCATCATTTGTAAATTGGCACTCTGATGTCTCCTTCCACTCTGCAGTTCTGCGCTCTAGAACTTGATTGCAATTTATCCCACTACAACAGCTGCCAAGTCTACATCAAGATTGCCTTAATTAAAAGCAATTGTGTTAGATAGGGAAAGGTAAAGACACATCAGACAAAAGAGATCAGACAGAAGGAATAATCTTAAATATGCCCTAAGTTAAAATTACCCTGAAAATTGCTAAGTGGGCTAAATATTGCAGATTTCATTTTTATTGTGCCTGTGATATGATGACAAAGTGTTAGTTCATAGCTCCTTGTCTGAGAAAAGCCACTCCAAATGCTTGGAGACGTTTGTCCTTGGTAAGCTTCTTTTTGCTAGCTACTTGAAATTGCATTTAACTTAACATTACTTCTGTGTTTCAGTCTGGCTAGCTTTCAAAAGCAATTGTAAGGGTTTAGTAACACTTCCTCTAACCAAACCAACATCGTTGCATGAATAACTGATTGTTCTCTTTTTCCTCCCCTGAAAGTTGTTTGCTCAATATAAACAAGCTTTTTTTTTTTAAGACTCCCATGAAGAAAGTTAATTTGGCAAGGTTCTGCAGTGACTGTCTTGGAGATACCCTGACCTTCCTTGAGTGAGCAATGCAAGCTAAATCTCCCGGGGTAAAGTAGTTACGTATGTACACAAATAGATGGAATTCAGGCATCTTATGAACAGTTCATTTCTCACATGGAGGATCAGAACCAGCTCTATACAAGGCAAAGACAGCCACTTAGGGCAGCTTCCTGAGGGCAGTTGTAAAGCAGCCACCCTGTGCTGGAATGGTGATTCTGCTGCCACCAACAACTCCAAATGGAGATTTGATGAGAAACACAGAGATCTTTGCTGAAAGCAAGGTCTCCTTTCTCTCTTGCTTACACCTGTAGCAGCAGAAGTAGAAAAACCAAAGGTGATTTCACTCCCTCTCTGTCTTGGTTTTATTTCCTTATTAATAAGAGGGGAGAAGCCTAACAGAGCTTGCCATACCTTTGGGTGACAAAGTTCAGCTGTGAACACTTGCCTGAGACATCTCAAGACAACTCTGCCTAGAATACGTCCATTTGTTTGGAGAAATGGAAGGAAAAATGAAGGGAGAAATGCAGGGAGAAATTAAGTCTGAAAAGCTAGATTGAGAGCTCTAATCTGGAGATAGATGGAACAAAACGAAAGAGATGAAAAATACAAGGAAGTCCTTTTGGAAGGTGTTCAATGGAATTCTACTTCTGTGGACGTGTGTTTCTCCAGAACATTTGGAGAATATTTCTTGCTCTTGCTCACTACTTCAGCTGCATGTTAGCTTAAATGTTACAATCATCTCTATCGATGCAGGTGCACTCACCTTAGAATGCTGCTGGGCTGCCTAACTAAGCACACTTAGGATATAGCTCCTCAATTACAGAAATTATAAAAAGGTCTGTACTCAACAGACATTTAAATTTTAAGATATGCAAAAGCAAGTTCCCATTAAGTAACTAACTGGATTAGAAGACATTTTCTGTGAATAAGTTCTTCTACTGAATCATATTGGCTTTCATCAGCATGTCATAACGTAACACAGGGATCCTTGGAAAACAGGGTTGCCAGGGAATATCTTGCCAAAACTTACTCACTATATTACAAGAGAAGGTTCAGTATTTCTAGGAGAAGTTTGAATGCAGAGGTAACAATTTTAGTACCAAAACGTTTTATGATAATGGAATGAAACACACTCATAAACATTACACAGGCAAATATACGTTCATGATCAAATGTGAATGATCAAACTTCAGGTTTACGTGCATATGAACTGAATAAACATAACTTTATTACAGTTAACTGTAGTCATCCTTAATCTCTTCTGTATTTGCTTATAATAACTTAGGTCTTCAGTACCATGTGAAAACAGCTTTCTTCCCATCTGGAGGTCAGACCCATCTCACCAAATATTGTCAGTATGAAAGGTATTCACCCAGGATAAACTACTGTCTTAGTTAACAGGGGACAGACTTCCAAGGACAACATGTCCTACCTACCCTATTTCATTTTTTTGAAATAGGCAGATACTGTCAGTCAAGAAAATCTGGGGAGCTCAGTTTTCTCCTTCATGGAAAGATACTTAATACTTACTAGAAAAATTTCTACATTACTGGTTAGATTAGATACATCATATCAGCCATGCAGTGCTGACCCAAGGACTTTGCAGGAAGATAAAGTATTTGAGGAGGAGGGGTGTTAATGCAGTTTCAGAGAAGGACTATCCAGTCTTACTGTAAGCCACATTTTCTTTAACATGATGAGGTTTTTTTATTTTACTGCATTTTGGTCTCACGAGAACATGTTAATTATTAAACAATTTGCTTATTTAATTAGCTCTCTGACACTTCTTATCAACAGGAGAAGTCAAAACACTAATGGAAAATAAATTACAAATCAAGAGATTAATATTTTGAAAAAGCATACCAAATCTAATTAAAAGCTCATTTGTACTCCGGTTTCTAGTGATACAAAATACAGGCTGAGAAGCTGAGAAAGAGGGTGTTGGTTTATTTTTGTTGTTTTTTTCATGAACAATTCTTTTAGACACTGCATGTCAGCATATCAAATTTATCCAAATTCATCAGCCTCATTGGTTATTGCTACAAAGAATGAAAATACATTTATTCTTCTTGGGTTTGAGCAGAATCGAAAGCAAGAGAGCAGAATACAATGTCCAATTTTTTATTTACTGGCTTGTTCTAGAATCTGTTTGAAAGGATTTAGAATTTCTAAGTGAATTAATTTTATATGTTTATATCTTAAATACATATTTATGCAAATAACAATTAATTCTCTTGCAGCTCAGTCACATAGCCCACATTAAATGTGTAAGACCAACAATGTGTAAAAATTACTGTTATAAAAACCCAATAAATGAATCCATATAGCCCTTATTTAAACATATAAAACCAGGAAGTGACAGCTATCTTGTTAACATAATGTTATTTTCTGAGCAGCCTAGTATTCTTGTATGAGGGTACCTTAACAACTGAAGATGCTGATTTTCGAGATACACTTTCTAAACAATCCCAGCTCACCTGTGTGAGTTATGTAGGGCATACCAATTTTTTCCTCATGTCCTCACTGTTCACAAAAGGAAGACATACAATTCAGTGGGAGAAGTTTTTATTTGTCATTTCAGGTTTTTTTAAACTTTCCTAAATGACTGTAGGTATTAGTAAAGGTTTAATTGTGTAATCTTAATAGACAGTAAAAGAGGCCATTGGTTCCCTGAATTCTAAGAGCAAGCTTTGTACTTAAACTAGACTGACTTTCATATTCGCAACTAACAAGACCATGCAATCCTGTGAACAGATAGCATTATATGTATGCACAAGTCTGAAACTGCAAGGAAATACCCTGTATCTTTAAATATTAAGCAGCCTTGTTATCCTGATCTCCGAGCAAATTCTATGCTCTAAGCAACACCACCTGGCTAGTAAGTTATGTTCAACAAAGTCTGCTCATAAAGTTTGCTGAAGCTGAGCTTGGTTCCCCACTTCCTTGTTTCTCAGGCTTTGACTTACCTATTTTCCCTACAGCTGAAATACATTAACCAACTGAAATGCTGGGCTAGTTCCTGAATTCATCTGAGATTTCTTTAGCAGCTGCTTGGGAAATGCAATGGAAGAGGAGAAAGAGATGGTGGTTGAAACATGGATAAGGAGAAAGAGCGTGGAGTGAGGGCAAGCAGCAAGATCAGACTGCAGAGTCTGCAACAAAGTCAGATGAACTCCAACAGCCCTACAGCTGGGGTGAAAGAGATCTGCTGTACCTCTTTTCATCAGGGTCTGATGTGACAAGTGTCCATGACCCAACTGATCATGTTTAGTTTTGCATAATAAAAACTGAACAAATTTCTTATTCAAATTGAAAGTCAGGACCTACAGCAGCTGACAGGATGATAAAAAAGATTCATTCAAATGGGATCATCTTCTGGCACAACAGCTACAAACTCATCATAGTTTCTTTTTCTTGTCATAAACAACTTGTGAACCTGAATGAGAACAAAATTAACAGAGCTTTAACAGTTCCAGGGAAATATAACTGCCTGTTATCCTCCCACCCTTCTGTTTCCTGCTGAAAGTTTTCCAATTGTCATGAATCTAATGATATACAGTGAAACAGAAATGTCTGCGTTTACTAAAACCCAAGACAAGATAAATAACATGCCTCACAATCTAGCAAACCAGAATACTCCGAGGAAAGCAAACATGTTGAAATAAGTCCAAATCACAATGTTATCAATTGCATTCCACTGCGTCTCTGCAAAAGGCTTAGTTCCTTACAATTTCACCTGTTCCAGTAAAATCTGAAAGCTTTATCATGCCTTATTCACAGTGGCACTGAGATCAGAGGAGCATCTCATGACACCATACAAAACAACACCATACTTCCCTGTCCTTCTCTAGTGACAAGTCACTTTATGAAAATATTGCCAAAAGCTGGTAATTCAGAGCTCATGCTAATCACACACAGATAATTACATATTGACAGTTTTCCCTCCCCTCTTTCTGCTTTCACTGTCTTGAGACCTAAAAATGCCCTTTTATGAAATGAGAGACACTAAAACTACGATTCAAAACCAACACCTGCCAAAAAGTGCATTTTGATATCATAAAATAATCTGCACAAATCACATGATATGTAATATTATTAAGATTATTATCATGATTCTCTGTTACAATTAAAAAGGCAGAATAAGGCTTTGCAGTGACCACTCAACTCATCTGAAAGAAATAAAAAACGTGTAACATGCTCATGAGTACTGGATAATGAGGCTGGTACTATAACTGTACATGTTGGCTTGCATCCTTTGTACGTGTGTACTCACCCAGCTTGACAGGGGTACTGGAGAAACAAATGACACATTTGGTAACAAGCCTCTTAGCAAGCACTGGAAAGCAACTATCAGACACCATCTTGCTTCCAAACTCTAACTCAATACTTGGTCAGATTTGGAAACCTAAACACATAGGTTGTTGAGACTTAGATTTAATAAAAACTAAAAGCTAGTGTGTTTGTTTTCAGATACCTAAGTTAACCTTTGCTAGGTCCATACAAACTAAGAAAAACAACTACCTCGATCTATCTGAACAGCCAACAGAGACGCAAACAGAGACAGAAGGCTGTTGAATGGATTCAGACTAGAAAGCACATGGGGCAGAGTGACACCTGAAGCCATTAAAATATTCAGGAACACACCTATCCACAGGAAGGCATTATGGAGAGCAGAGATGTTGAGCTAACAGAAAGTTCTCTACTCACATGGCATCCTGCTTTATGAAGACTTGGATATGGAGGGTTGTGCTGGCTTTGGCTGGGGTAAGGTTAATTTTCTTTGTAGTAGATAGTATGGAGTGCTTCTTTTTTTTTTTTTTCCTGGGAACAGTCTTGACAATACAAGGATATTTTAGCTATTGCTGAGCAGTGCTTAGCATCAAGGCCTTATCTGCTTCTCAAACCTAACCCTAACCCCACCAATGAGTAGGCTGGGGTGCACAAGAAGCTGGGACGGGACACAACAGGGACAGGCACCCCATATGGCCAAAGGGATGTTTCACACCATATGACATCATGCTCAGCAATAAAACTGGGGTGGAGAACACTGCTGGCCATCAGTCAGTTGGTGGTGAACAATTGTTTTCACCTGCATTACTTGTCTTTCTTGGATTTTATTTCACTCTCTTTATTATTTAATTTTTTCTTGTTTTTTTTTTTTTTCTTCAATTATTAAACTGCCTTTATCTCAACTCACAAGTTTTATCATGTATATACTTCCAATTCTCTCCCCCTTCCCACCAGGGGTAGGGAGAGAATGAGCATCTGTGTGGTGCTTAGCTGCCAGCTGGGGCTAAACCACAACAGAGTACCCTTGTCCTATGTATTTGCATGGGTGTGGGTTCAGGAGTTTTTTTTCTGCCTGAAGCCCAGATTCCAAGAGAAAGGTGTTGAGTGTCCTCCTCCTATTGACAATAGCTAAAGCATTTGTCTGAAAGATGGAATCACTTCTATATGAAGTAGGTGTAGACACATTTTAGCCCATTCTGAAAGTTCTCCTATGGCACCTCCTTTCTCCATGAGTCACCTAGATCATACCACTACCTGAGGTGCTGAGGGCCCTAAAGGCAGGTGTCACAGAGCACCAGAGGCTTGTGTTTGGATTGCCCTTTTAATACCAACAAAATACATCACTAGTAATGAATTCAAGAATTATTCAAGCATTTTTCTGCTTCTACTTAATGCTTTCTGACTCAGTGCACAAAGAAAATAGACAAGAACTCTGTGTTACAAGGAGGAGAGGAGACCCTTCGGTGTACCCTGTTGAGATTCTTCTGCAGTATCTGTAATGTTTGGAGCAATATAATTTTTACACAGGAATCATTACCCACTATTCTAACAGCTCATAACTATAGCTTTCACAGTAGCTGTTCCAGTATGGACTTTACTGCACAGATGTCAAGGAGCTGCAAAGCTTCTTTCTGCTTTTGGACAGGTTTTATCATCAGAAGAGCTTTCACCCTCTAGCCTTACTCCAAAACTTACAGTGTGCAAACTGCACCTCCTGAAACAAACTCTTCCACTGAGTTCACTTAACAACACTTTCCTTATTGGGGCATGACCTTCCTCTATATCTCTGCTTTTGCATCTAAATGGAACATACTGTCCTGGCCCCTGTCTCCTTTTACACAAATATATGCATTTTTCATATTTTATGCTACTTTTTTTTAAAGAAAATTTACTGGTAGAAGAGAAAAAAAGAAGCCTGGGAGCAAACTCTTATTCAAATACTGTCAAAACATCCATGAAACAAAGCTTTAACTGGAGAGGAGAAATTAAAGACCTTGCATCGTGCCTCTTGTTCCATTAAATCATTCTGAGTTTACAGAATATCAGCTCCTGCAGCAAGGCTGCAAGATTAAGCTTGCATTGAGAAGCTGTCATAACCAATGAAATGCAGTCCAAGAGAGAAGTGCGCTAAGATCCTGAATGATGTAATGATTTCTTCCCACATTCTACAATATAGTACATTTTTAATTCATAATCTTCCTTTTCCAACCTGACACACCAGTGATGCCTTTTATTTGACAAATGGCATAATTTGTTCTAAGAGGTAATCCGAAAATGGAAAGGGGAAATAGTCACATGTATTCCTGTAAGGCCTCATTTTTTATCTGAAATTCTTTGGCCAGGCAGAATAAGTTGTTGCTAGCTTTATGTACTTCCCTGAAACCATGCTGCAAGGACGTGGCATCTCCCTGGAATTAAGTCATCATAGCAGAATCTGAACTAGTGTAAACTCCATGCAGTCTCTGTTCAAAATCTCTGGCCAAGAGTGGCTGGTGATCTCTCTGCCCAGCAGTCTTCAGGAAGAGTGTGCACTGCCTTCTCATACAGCAAAGGATAAAAAAACTTTTTCACAAGGACATTGAGAAGAAATATTAAAGCTGAGTACACTGAACACATTTAACATAGTCTGAGGCTAAGCAGCAGATAATGTGAACTGTGAAACTCTGAATATCAGCTGCAAAAACTTCAGTGTTTGTACCAGTGCTTCTCCGTGTGCTCTGCTAAATATGTACCTTTTATAAACACTGCCACAAGAACTAGGCATATTTCCTCCCAGCTATATTCCACAGGAATGGAATTTTTAACTCTGTGTGAGAAATAGAACTCACAGGTAGATATGGTGCTTTGGGAGATGGTTTAGTGGTTAAGGTGGTGTAGAAGTGATGCTTGAACTTCATGACCTTGAAGGTATTTTGCAATCATGATGACTCTATGATTCTACAATTCTAATAGAAAGATTCAAAGCTCTTTTCAGGCTGAGAGTTAAATAATTTGCCTCATCCCAGGCAACAGTCAAGGTGAGGCCTGACAAGGTTCAACCTGGTCTCCCTGCCTACTGTAGGAGAGTTGGACTCTATGATCTTTAGAGGTCCCTTCCAACACAAATTATTCTGTGATTCTATGATAGAAATTCTATGTTTGAAATTTTAGAATAAAGTTATATCAATATTTGGGTATTAAATTTTAATTACATTTCATTCTTTAATTAAATAATAAAAGTAAAGTAACTAGCAGCATATGTATTTTTCTACTTGGAACCTGGACACATGCTTCTAGGAGATGAAGTGATTGCAGACAGGAGCGAAGTACAACCACTGCTTGTGTGTGTTAAAACAGCTTTCTAAAGCACCAGTGAGGTTAAAGCCTTTTTGCTCATATGTATGCTTTCAAGACTATCAAATGAAAAGGCAAAGAAGAGATGGGAAGGCATGAAACTTGGGACAGGTCTTCTCCTGAGAAAACTACAAGCAGAGCCACATTTCCAGAATACCAGCCCTGTGTGTTAACTAGGAAAGAATACCACTCCCCATTTAACACCTCTCATAAATGCTATAGTTAATTTCTCTGGTTTTCTGTCAACAAATAGTGAACAACATATTGCTCATAGGAAATTATAATCTGCATTTGTATATTTTGTGTACACAAATTATATAAAGTACATTAAACACCATAATTTAGTGCTTCTCATTTAGTGCAGTTCTTCCAAAGGAACAGAGAAAGTGGTTTACAGTAAACTCAGCTGAGCAGGAATGCAAGAGGAGATGAACCTCTCTACAAACAGTGAAATCTCTCGGCCTGCCTTCCTGAAGGCATTTACCTCTTCCACTATTACATTTCCTTCAACTGAGCTTTTGGTTTTTTTGGTCATCTACATTACAAGTTGTGAACTAAATTCTGAATGGACAGATTCAGAGTTACAAAATACTATCATAGCAGCTTAATGTGAACTGTACTCCAATTTCTGTATCAGGAAAGTGTTCACATTTTTAATGACATTTTCCCCATATTCAAAATATATCAACAACACTTTTGCTTTGATCTTTTATGCTTTTAAGACTTTTCCTCAACATGAAAAAATACTGCACTGTGGTTTCATCTAAACCCTTTCCTGGTAAGCGCTGGTTACATCTGATGTTTCTGATTAACATTCTTTCCCTGAGAAAAATTTAGTTTTCCATTTCTTTTTTTTTCCAGAAAAACATGAAGGTCACTAGCTCTATGTGTAAGATACTTCTAATCTCTATTTAAATCTACAATTTCAGTGATGATATAGTTCCAAAACGTAAACATGGGATATGAAAATGGAAACAAAGATGGACATACTACCTGACTACTTGGCAGTATCACGTAACTTTCTGGAAAATATTTACAATAGTGACAGTTAAATTATACATGTTCCGAAAGACCTGGAAGAAATGCATACAGACTTTGAGAACAAGAAAAATTGACAATGACCATACATAATGTGGATAAATTGCACCTCTCAACCATGTAAACTGAGAATACAGAAATTTTGTAAGAATTTTACTTACCAGAAACTATGAGTTTGCAGCACCTTTAAAATAATACTATAATAAAATAAATAATTTTAAAATAAATAATTTAAAATAATACTATAATACTTCATACCAGTTCCCTCTTTGTTTTAATATGATTCATGGTTGGTTTTTTGTTTTTCTATTTAGTACCAGTTTTAAGATTCAACAGTAACACACTTTTTATTGAAAACTACATTGTGCCATAATGTAAAAGTTCTTCCTGTTCTCCTCTCAAAAAACCAGTATAATAGCTTCCATAAAATTAAAAGACAATTTTTACTTTCTTTTTTTTTTTTACATTTAAGGAATCTCAAGTAAAAGAAGGATCAGAAGCTTTACCAGATAAAAATAAATAATTTCTGTAAATGCAGCTAATTTAAATAAAACAAGTAATTAATAAAAAATCAAACTTGCTTGAGATAAAATCCCCTGGGAAAAGTGCTCAACCCATTTCAAAGTAAATTAGCAAATGCTTATTTGAGCTGGATAACTTAGCATCTTGAAGAGTCTGAGTACCTTGTGAGATAATCAACTGCAACAGAAACTCCAGATTTTGCAGGAAGTTCTCAGCTCCCATCTAGAAAAATGTCTTTATATGATTAAACCTATGGTTTAATCTTGGATTTTGTTGTTTTTGTTATTATTAAGGAAGAACTGGAGCAAGTCACTGGTGGCCTAAGGTATAGTATTTGTTGTTTCTCTTTTCCATATATAACACTTCTATGGGGGTTTAGGCCAATGCATTCTCTTTTTGTGATTTCAACATAAGCCAGATATCCATTATTTAAAGAAACAAAAGTATTCACATTTCCTAATTATATGAGTGGTATAAAATCAACAGGAAAAGTATCTCTGGAGAATTTAAATAGGTCATGCTAGAAGTTGCTTAAAAACCCTTTAGAGCTGTAGATTTTGTAATAATCAGCTTACAGTCATTTAAAAATTCATCCTGCAAACTTTTGTGAGTATAAGCAACTCTTACTTATTTCAGCAAAGCCCTTGATGTCAGTGGCCCTATGGACATGTATAAGGATTTACAGGATCAGGGCCATTACAATTTGCTATCCTCTCTGTTACCCCAAATATAAACAAATATTGTGCAATACTAAGTATAGCCCAAATGAAATAACATATTTTGTTGGGGCTTTTTTTTTTCTTCCTTTGTTTTCTGATTTCAGTGGACATAGTTAGGCTTTAAAAGCTAAACCAGAAAGATTAAAGAAACTGTATTAAAGAAAGCTGAAGAAAACATAATGATGTTTTGACACAGTCATCAACTTCCAGTTAATGAAAATCACTCAAATCATTTTGAAGAAAATATCCAAAATTTCTCATTTTAGAGTTGCTAAGCAAGGAGAGGTACTGCCAAAATATACAATTATTACTAGCATATGTTAGAAAATTACATTTTTTTCATTAAGGTTTTGTTTATTTGTTGTCAGTTGTTGTTTTGGTTCTGCTTGTCCATTTTATACCATCTGGGCCTTACTTCTATGTACAAAATAAACAAATTGCAGACTTATTTATGGAATAGCAAAATCTGAATCTGACATTATTTTTTCTTGAACAGTATCTATTGATGTTAATAATTACTGTGTGACATAACCTTTTGCACAGCTCTAAGTATGTTCTGCAGAAGTATTATTGCATTGAGATGTGGGAAAGAAGTACCATTGGAGAATTTTAGAAGACATACATCAGTTCAGAAGAGGCAGTGGTCATCTCCTAGCATACATCAGTAACTTATACACCAGAAATTTTAAAGGTTGCAGATTTCAATCTATGTGGGGTCTTGTGCATACAACAATCAATTCCCACAGACAAAGATGCTGCTGGACGTACCTGCTAGCAGAAGATGAGGTTTATGTGTGGAGGGCCACTGTTGTCTATGAGTTCTTGCTACCCTGAACAGTGAAATACTTTAATGTTTCAAATTAGTATGGCGCTTATGAGCTACAGCAGCACTGTTTGCAATGCTCTAATTAAGTGCCAGTCAGTCTCTACCAGTACAGACAAATTGGTTTAACTACATGGTTTAACAGAGCACTGGGGGAAGTAATGCCAGATGATTAGAGGAAGTCTCACAGAAATTGTGTCTGTGAAACAGAGAAGAGGAAATGAGCAGAATGCCTTCTTAGTTGTATCTTAGTACCTTCTTAGTGCAGTATCTGAATGAGACACTTTTATTTGAAGTAATTTGAAAACTTTTAAAATGAGTAATTTTGAAACTATGAAGGTTTAAGTAAGTGAAGTTTTGAATCAAAAACCTTCGCTGCTCTCTGAAGTTTTTTTTTTACTTTAAAGATTATTAGGTTAAAGTTTCTGAGTTAGTTTAGATATTGCCCAGGCTTTGGGGTTTTTCAGCTGCCAGAGAACTGCAACCTGGCCTCAGCTGCCTTTCTTCTGTGTCACAGTTACCTGTGGATGTCCTGGACAATGGGACTTGACCAACCATCATTTGGGAAACTGTGAGATCAAGCACTCAGTATGATCTGTTGCTCCTAAGCACTGATGAGGAGTTAGTACTTGCCATTCCCAAGAGGCACGTTGCACACAGTGTGTTCTGAAAATAGTTTAATGCCACAAACATGTGATATACATATTGGTTGAGCCCTAATGTGAAAAATTAATCAAGAGAAAGTTTAATTAGCAACAACAGATGTAACTTCTGCTTGTTACTTTAGACTGGGTCCCACTGGGGCACAAAACTGTATTGCCTCAATAAAGAGAGGAGTATTCTAATATATTTGTGAAAGTTTCTCTAATTTTACATTATAGTAATTAAACACAGAATGTATTCCTGCATACTATTTTAATTTAAACATCACATACAATTTCAACCATCTCTACAACAGGAACAAAATTTAAAGTACATTTTTAATGAGTAGGAAGAAATCCTGCAAGACTAATAAAAGCACAAGTATTAGTTTTGCATATGCTATCAAAAAATTAATTAAAATCCATAACTAGCAGTACATCCTCTAACACAGCATTCTTCTATCGCCAACGATCACTTAGTGGATTCTTTCTTTATATTTGAATTGCCAAATAGTATATTGTTTCTTAGTTGGAATTTGCCAGGAAAATAACCATAATAAGAAGAAACAGACTAAACAGCTTAAATGATGGGGTGATCTAAAAAGATGTACTTCTACTACCAGAAAGTCTTTTTGTCTCAGACTCATCAAGCTATGACTTTTTCTGGGATTTTCAATTCAAAACAGGAAAAGCATCTCTCAACTGAAGTAGGGCTGCATTTGAAGGATGCTTTTTCTGTAGAGCTCATTTTGAGTATGTATTTGCCAAACAAGGGTTTGACTAGATTAACTTCCTTTCTTAAGTCACAAGCAAACCATCTCTTGGGATGAATATAATCACAGATGAATTCTCCACTTCATGTTACACTGGAAATCTACTTTCACCATTCAAGATATGAAGGTGTAATTTTACTCTTAATTAAAAAAATAGTGTTACTATTGTTTCAGTAATAGCATTGTAAACCTCGAATTGTCTCAGACAGTTCTCCATTTTTGAGATATCCCATAACTTCATAAAAATACATATAATGAATACAGTACTAATAGCTTATGCTATCCTTAAGTCATGGAATATGAAAAAAGTTAGCTAAACAAAAACCATTTTACTAGCTTGAACAATCCTAACTGATTTTTTCTGTACTTTCTGTATATTTGAAATTATTGCAAAAAACCATAAAATGTTTAAGCAGAAATTCTTCACTCTTTTCTAAGTTTACTATAATTTTGGGGGGTCAACAATTTTATATCTGTACTACCTAAACTTAAGTACATTAACCACTCAAATCTACCATGTTCCTTTGGATGGTTGAGTAAATCATTATGTCCCATGCACTTACCTGTTGATTCTTGAAAAAAGCAGAATATTTGTATCCACATTTAAATAATTTGGTTTTAGAAGCCAGTTATCAGTCTGAACTGGCATTGCATTATATGACAAGATGAACTTAATGGAGCAGAACTAAAATACACAGAGGCCTCAAACATTTCAGAAGAATGCCCCCCGTTTTAGGATTCTTATTCCAAAGGAAGGTCTCATGTCAGAAAACTATGTCTGAATGACAAGCTGAATCTGTATATTTTTACAATGCCAAAAGTATCTGATAGTTTATAATGAAGTAAACACACAAAGGATCTTCCTGTTAATAGTCCCAGTGCTGTCCCTGGCCACTCTGTCTTTATGAACCGAATATAACAACACTTAGGCATCACAAAAAAAAAAAAAAAAAAAAAAAAAAAAAAAAAAAAAAAAAAAAAAAAAAAAAAAGCATGAATCTGGAAAATCTGTGTGTATAAGAAGAATAATTTAAAACTTCCTTAGCTCATGGAGCTCTGGAGAGATTTAAAAGGGAAATCAAAGTTCTGAGGTACTTCACTGAATGTGAGCCTGGGTGTTGTGAGCACAGAGCTCTACCAGCTTTCCTCATAGGACTGGTACACCTCCAAATCCTCACCAACGTTGGAGGCTGACATTCTAAACACCTAGTTTTTAACCTACAAACCATGAGCTAATCCTGTAATGAGATTAGAAAGAGAGAAAAGAAAGAGAGAAATATCTGGGTGCCTTTTTACTGCTCTGATTGCCTTCAGTGTTTTACATGAGAAATCAGGTAATTTTGACACACTCACAGAGACAATTGCTGAGATTTCCAAACACTCAAAATCTTTTACTTAAGTCTAGATTTTCTGAAACATGGAAAAATACAAAAAATTAAAGGTAAATCTTTTCAAAACTTGCTCAGCTTTGTCTACAGTTTATGCTGCTAGATTCTATAATGTTCTCAGAATCGCTCATAATCACTGTGAAAGGACTGCTGTTAATTTACTGGTTAAACCTTGAAAATATGTCCCACATGCCAAGCACTCTTAGAAACCTGGTATAATTGCTGTATACTTACCCTTATGCATTTACTAGGTGTTACAGGCTTCCCCAACTTGACATTATTTAAATGTCAACAAAATTTAAATTACACAGGGTGAAGTTCTGCAAGTATCACTGTGACTAATATGAACAGCAAACCTGTAAATTGCCCTGATAACTTCTACACATTTATTGGAGGACTGAGATCTGGATAAAAAGACAGGAGGCTTTAGACAAACAAACCATTGACTGTACCAAAAGCTTCCTAAATCCCAAAGTCAGAATTTTCAGAGTCCGAGCTCCAAAGCCATGTTCTCAACAAGAATAGTCCCACAGGTGCCTGCTGTTGCACATACACATACCTGTTGAAGTCCAGACTAATACTAGGATAAAACAAATCTAGCAAGAACCAGGTTCAAAATAAGCAAAGTCTGTGAATCCTCACACAACAAGAAACTGAGCCATCCAATTGTTGCCAAAAGGATGTTTAGGACACTTAAATGGATTGGAGAGTCACCAGGCAGTTTTATAGAAATCTAATGAAGATTACTACATAGAAATACATGTAGTTCATGAAGCCCCTGAGCTGAAAATGTCTGGTGGACAGCTCAATGGTAAGAACTAATATCAAATCTACCCACCTCATTATTACACTTTTCTATCCTATACTTAACTTGTGGCCACTACTGGGACACAGTATACAGTAAGTGAGTAGGTACCTCCTTCACAACTAAATCTTGTCTGTCTTGATTCTGAGAAACATTTAATAGATACTGTTGGGAAGATCCATACACTTTGTAAGTGTAGCTGGAAGTAAAATCAGTATTTCCTCTTTTCTCATGGACTTAAGAGTTCATCTTGCAGTCCAAACCAGATGCATGTCCTCCTATTCCTCCAAGAGGAACTGATTTTCCCCACCAAGACAGTGCTCTAAACATGATGATATAAAGATGTTCTCATGCGTAGCCTCCTTAATTCTCTTTGAATTTTCTCTGCCTTCTAAGAGCAAATTAAATATTCATTGATCCAGTAAAATTTAGTTCCACTCCCTGTTGCAATGTGTGTTTAATAAGCTTTTATGAAGCAGACAACTGAGATGCTAGGTTGTACAATATCTCCCATTTTCCCTCTTTCATCAGTTATTAAAATCCTGTTGTGCACTGTAACAGTGGATTTCCCTGGAGAGTGAGGTGCTGCAATGTCCAGCATTGCAACATCTAAGTCTGCTAGCTCTGAGTGACTATCAAGCCTGCTCACCAACATCAGGGAACATGCCAGGCTCAGCCTTGACACAGTACAGCTTGCTGTTGTCAAATCTTGAGCCTGTGTTGCTAGGAGCCTCAGTGAGTGCCATTGAGGCAAGAAGATCCCAGGTCTGCACTGGTTTTGGTTAATATAAGGAAAGAGTGAGCTCTGCAGAAGTTCTACACAGAAAGTTTAGACTACAAATGTGCATGTTTCCCAAAGCCCTCCCAAGCGTTCAGAAAAAGGAATGTCTGAAAAAAAGCTGATCAGCTTCCAAACTCATCCCCGTCACAGTACACTGCTTTCATCAGGCAGGGTTGTTTCCAGTATAATCAATTGCAACTCTTAAAGTAAAAAATCAAACAAAAAAACAACAAAAAACAAAAACCCCAGACACTAATGCTTTTGGGGATGCAGCATACAAGGACCAAGTAATGCTACAGATGTGAGACTCCTGTACCTGAACTGAGAAAAGAGCATTTCTTTTCACTTACTTAAAACTAAATAAAAGATTTCCTCTGAATCAGACTCTAAGCTCTGAAGTGAAAAATTCAGTATATAGGACTGTCTCATATAAGATTATCCCTAGGGATAAACCTTGTTTATGTGTTTTGTCCAAGAACAGATTATAGTGAATCACTAACTGAATATGAGTCAACAAAGCAATGCTCTTGCAAAAAAACAGATAAACACCACACTCAGATGTTTATCCACAAATATTGCTTTCTGCTTTACTGATCACTTGTCAGACCTTTGATGGAATAATGCATTTAGTCCTCAGAAGAACCACCACCCTTCAAAAACATTGTCAACTACCTGCACAGGACCCACAAGAAAGGAATTAATATTATCAGTTATAAAAACAATAAGAATGAGAAAGGATAGAATTAGAATTATTTAACCTGTAACACACACTGCAGATGAGAATAATCTTTAAAAATATACAAAGTTACTGGAAAAAAAACAAAAAAACAAAAAAACCATATTCATCTGTCCTGGTTTGGGCCAGGATGAAGGTGGTTTTCTGGTTTGTACTTTTGCTTTCAGCTAAGTTTCTTGTAAGTAGGTGCAGCATGTTTGTCAGAAACACTGGATAATCTCTCCTTGAGGTCCCAATGAATGATTTTCCAAAACTGAAAAATACATAGGAATTCCTGGGGAAAGAGCACAAGATCCAAGTTATTTCTTTTCCTTTGTATCCATGTGACAGTTTATCGCTTTGCTATAAAAAAAAAGAAACCATTTTCGTCACTGAATCTTGGGTTTTTTGATGGGCTATAAAGCAGCTCCAGGTGAGCTGGTAGGTTATTACACTCTGCTGAAGGGTAACAACTGATTTCAAGTTTTTCCCATCACAAGAAAAAATCATAGAAATCATAGTATCTCCCACTGTCTGTAGGAGTATGACCTTTACCCTGCTGGAAACAGTGTAAACAGTGTTTTTAAAAAAGTCATTCTCATGAAAAGTCAGTGTGAAGCCAGACTAGACCATGTTCTCTTGAAGCCTAGCATGATGCCTTCTACATCCTTCCTCCAACAGCCACTTAACAGGACATGTGCAGCAGTCATCTCCTCTGTTGTGCACAGAGCAGAAAGCAGCTATTTCTTCTTTCTATAAAGAGGGAAAAAAAACAAAAAACAACCAAAACAACCAAACAAACCAAAATAAAAAACTTACCAAAAAAGAGATCCCTTTTACTACTATAGTTGAGAGTTTTATTTTCTTTTGCCTTACATGTGCTCTTCTGAGTCTCAATAGTTAGAGTCTGGAGTTACAAGGTCACCAGCACTGAGTGGGGTAGGAGGCATTCTATAAAGTGTGTTCTTCACCTGATCTGTCAGCTAGGTAAAGGGTTACTGTTCATGCTTTTCTAGATAGAAAAGGTGCAGCACAGCCCACATCTGCAGAGTCATCATCCTATCTACTTCTGTTCTGAAGAACTTTGGGCTGAAAGGAATGAGACACCAGATGCTGCCTGGTCCTTTCAGGGGCAAAAATAGGCAAGTGAAAGGAGCTAATTGCATCTTTGTACTCACACTGAGCATCTTTTTAGGAGCTGGCACTGTCTAGACCTTACAAAGTCCCCAGCCTTAGTCTGTGTCATACTTAATCGAAAACAAGAAAAATAACATTTGCAGATGGCTTTATTTGATCAACAATATCTGTTTTATGAGCTGTGAGGTTGGTCTCACGTTTCCTCATGGTCTCACGTTTCCTCAGATGTGTCTTGTTAATTCTTGCAATACTGGATTGCACAAATCATACTGGATTGCTGGATCAGACAAAAAGTGAAGTGGCTGCTGTAATTATGTGTAATATCTACATGGTCTTCCAGACATTTAACAGACTGAGAGCTTCAGCAACAGCATAATACTGCCAAAACCAGGGGAATAAACATTCCAGAATGCTTTGGGTTTTTCTTTGAATCAGTAACAATTTCAGGAATAATAAAGGAAGCTGGAGACCCCTTGAGTTTCAGCTTTGTTTTAACAGTTTCCATAGGGAGATACTGTTTTCAGAAGTGGAGATACATGGATCAACTACACAAATAGAACTCACCCACAGACAATTTTGCTACTGCTTTGATGGCACTCCATTGCAAGGCCATCCAAAGGACCTTCCTATACTACTGCTTCATAGAGATGCATTGCTAAATAGTGTTGGGTTGTTTGTGCTACAGGCTCAAACTGCTCTGTGAACAGTTTTATTTATTAGGGCACTCCTAGCAGGAGTGGCGATTTTTCATGGGTTTGTAAGTTGTCATTGACGCATCTGCTGCAGAGAATTCTTTTCCTGCATCTTGTTGTGTTCCACAGCATTTTCCTTGGACCAAAGCCATTTTACCTGTTCTCTGTCCTACTTCTTGGGCCTCGCTCCAGAAGTGACCAGAAAGATCAGCTTTAGACACAGAAAGACAGGATTATTACCACATAACACCTAATAGGCAATACTGGAACATATATCTGTGTATCCCATATGTAAAGATATAGAACTGGCTTTAAAAGCAGATAAAAATTCAAGCCCAGCAGCATTTGTTTACAAAACTAGTGTGTAAATCATTCAGCCCAACATAGTTCGATTTACTAGCTGGAAAGAGCAGCACTGTCCTTTTCAAAAGACTAAATCAAATGAGTCAGCAGAGCAGGTCATTATGAGATACACAAAGAACATCTTCCAGCTGAGACAAGCAAAGAAGCAATGACTCAAACACAGCACTCAGCAGAAGTACTTGCTACACAAGGCAGAAGATCTGTCTGATATAGTAGCTTCAGCAGAATCAATATTGAAAGTAAAAATTAAAATAAATTAATAAGATATTTTTAAGAATAAAGAAATTCTGAATGGATTCTGAGACCTACAGTTCCACACTAGTAGTATGGTTCTTGCTACAAAATGGATTCACAATGTGGCTCTTCCTTACAGTTGATTTAATAGAGGGACAAAGTTACAGCTTCTGAACTAGACACCACTTGAGTCTCTGCAGGCTGTGGAAGTCCACAAAATCTGAGGCACATGCAACACCTCACTTGTGACAGACTTTTTGCCCCTCCTGCTCTGAGTTCCAGCTCTTATTAAAGAGCCTAGCCAAAGATCATATTATTTTATCACACACCATGCTGGATTCACTGTAGATGTGTGTTTGAAGCCACCCGGTTCTAGATCACCAATTGCTTAATCGTATTTCCCTTCTAAACCTCAGTCCTCCTATTCTTACAAAGATCAGACTTGGCATGACACAGAAACCCTTGTTTAAGACAGCTTGAAAACATGAGGGCTTTATATTTCATTGTAAGAAAAAAAAATGCAACATGGACATATACTTTGATGTATGTTATACATCTTCTATATGTACTATACAGACATAAGGGTGTACGTGTAATACGTAAGTTTTTAAGAATACAAAAATATTTTACTGGAAAAAATACAATTAACCTAGCTAACTGTAAAATACAATCTCTTAGCTACAATCAAGGGGGAAATGTTTGCATTTTAAATAAGGAGCAGGGGGAAGAAAATGAGAATAGAATTAATTATTAGGAAAATAAATAGTGCTTTTGACCATTTTTCTGCAGAAGCTGCCTAATTTTAATCTCATCCACTTGACTGAGTCACAGGATTGAACTTAAGCATATGCTGAACAGGGATTCAAATCACTGTAATGTCAAAATCCTGATTGACGTCATTTGTGAGAGTGCCTTTACTTACGTTGTCCAGGACTTGTTATACTGTATTGATTCATTGTTCTGTGGCTGACTGCGTGACCCAGACTTTGGCTGGGAAAATCATTACCGGTTCAAGTATTTTCTTTTTCAGAATCTTTCCAAACAGGGACATATTCCCTACTTCTGGCCTTTTAGAGCTTACCCAAGGCTGCTTTCTTTAGTGTAAGCTGCTTTCTTTTCTATGTTGCTGTTGAGGGAGATTTAGTTTGACTGCAGTTTTTTTTTAACGTAAGTTAATAATTAATTTTCTGGTGATTCCCATTGCTGATAGGATTAGGTCAAATGCCAGAATCCGTTGCTAATGGAACAATTCTTGAACAGCTCAGAGTGGAATACAGGTGTTAAACAAGAGCTCGGTCATCCAGTCAACAATTGTATGCTCAAAAATTAAACAGCTCCAGTGAACAATCACAGGAAAGATTCACCTGCCTATCCTGTTACTGTCTGAGCTGTTTCATGCAAGCTTGTGCTAGAGAGCAGTCGTAGCACTTTAATGTACTCACATACATCTGTGCAACTTGTTCATGTCAACCATCTATTCACAATGCTCTGTAGAACAGTTTTCAAGCTAAAAGCCCAGACTAAGCTTCTAGAGTTCACATAAACTTGGACAATATAAACACTGAAGAGTATACAGATCTATTATCTGCAATTTGATTTGCTGATAGGATAGACCAGAATGGATGTGAAATAATTAGTACGATATCTCATTATTATTACCTATGCAAGATCTACAACTTCATGATTTATTAAGGAGCACATACGATTGTTTCTTTAAAACTCTGAAGCACATAGCAGAATTACCAACTCTAATTTTACCACAAGATAACTAGCAGGGAGTCAGTTCTGCAGCATTTTGAAATATTTCAGAGTGCCACTGAAAACAAGAAGAATTTCAGCAGTTACTGAAAAATACTGTGATTAAATTTTCAACTCATAAATCAGGAACATGACAAACAAAGGAAGCAGACATAGATGCATATGAAATACGCAAATACGCATATGAAATAATCTTAAAATTGTATTTAATTATATTAACTCATGTTCTTCTTGTCCTGTATTAGGAAAATGAAGAAAAAAAATAAGCAGGTAGAAGAGGACAAATGAAATATGTAGTACAAAAATAGATGTCAGCCAGAGTTAAATTCTTCCCATCTTGTGCCAACTGAACCTCAGAACTGGAGCTATTCCAATTCATACAGAAGATATTCTAGCACTTGACCTGTCAGTAAAACATATCCCTAAAACTGATTGCAGTGAATTTTCAGTCAGCCCCAGTTAAAGAACAGTTGCAATGATGTGCAAAGGATCTTTTTGTCTTCCATTTCTATCTTTAGGGAAAAAAAAACCCCACAAAAAAACCAAAATAAGCAAACAAAAAAACCAACCAACCAAACAAAAAACCATGCACACGCACCCTAGAAGTTATCCAAGTCTCCTGTTACATTTCTTGCTTTTTTTTCTGCCCAGACAAAACTGTAATGTGCCCAAAGAGTCTTCCAGCCAGGCAAAACCAAAACACATGCACTAAAGCCTGTACAGGAGAACTGTTTCAGTACTACTCTCTCTGAGGTCAGGGGATGATACAGCAGAAAAATACCCCATGCGTCTTATGCAACAGTGTCTCAGCTAGTTCAGGAATGAATCCAGGCAAAACCACATGTTCTACATTCTCAGCCAATGAAACATCGTAAATGGGGGCAGTAACACATCAAGACTGCCAGGATGAACTAAAGACAGAAAATGCCCACGGACCTAGGATATAGAAATGAGAGCACTTGACTTTCAGAACTGGTTTCTCTCAGTAGAGTATTAAAATATTAAAGGTAAAAATACTATTTTTTATTATTATTATTATTATTTTGAGTTACTATAGGCATACACATAGTATAACATTTAATCTCACAGGTCTGGGAAACATGCATCAGTTTAATAACAGCTGTTTATTTTATGCACTTGCAGTTACAATGTGACTTAAAACATCAGCCAAACTACTAGAAACCGGACTTATGAATTACTTAATAATTCTTGAGGAATAAATCTTGTGAACTAATGCCAAGAACTTAGAAGATGACAGCCAGAATATACGGAATTAAACTATAGCCAAGGAACTTTTCAACTGATTTATTTTTGACAATAATACAGTGAGAAAAAGTGAGATGATACAAAATACATTCAAGTCTAAATAACAGAGTAGCCATGTTTATTTGTGAGGAGATTTTACTGATGAAAAGAAAAGTTCAAGATCACGGAAAGTTTTCCCAAGGTGCAGTGACAAGGAAAGAGTGAAAGAGAGGACTGACAAGCATTAAATTCTGGAATAACAAAAGGTATGCTTTTTTCATTAAAGTTTCTCTTTCCTGACATAGTAAGTCCATTTACTAACAAAATAAAGACTAACACAAAATGTCTTATACACTGCTGAGAGTTTGACAGTGACTCAAACTTCAGCTGTGCAAAATCAAACACCTTCTTCAATTCCAGATATTCTTTTCAAACTACCTCAGGAACTGACTGAAGAATTTAAACTATAGTGTTTGCTAGCATCTCTGGTGACATTTCACTTCCATGTTTCTGAAATTTTTCAAAATTACTTACATGAAGAGCTATACATGTACATATTTGGATGCAGAAAATTGTACATTTGTACATGTGATTTGTACAATTGATTTGGAGAAAAAATCGTACATTTCTCTCTGGAATTTTATGGGATTAACACAAAGTAACATCCACTAGACAGGGACTCAAGCAGCAAGTGTACTATGTAACCAGAGAATCA
Organism: Florisuga fusca; assembly: GCA_038090715.1. Taxonomy (NCBI): domain Eukaryota; kingdom Metazoa; phylum Chordata; class Aves; order Apodiformes; family Trochilidae; genus Florisuga; species Florisuga fusca. The sequence continues at coordinate 1,491,575 of JAAWXA010000012.1, forward strand.
CTTTCAGGCAATTCAGCCCACCAGCATTTACTCTACCTTGTTGAATTCCATTTTATATTAGAGCCTTCCACCCTCATACCATCCCTGCATGCTTAACACAAAGGGGTATGTTTGCTTAGTACCAGCAGGCTGGTGTATAAAATAGCCATGCATGTGAAGTTTCTTGCAGCTGTTAGAAGAGACCTTTAAAACTGAAAATGCTGCCAATTAAAATATGTAGCCCATCTCTACAATATATCTTTAGAGTGACCTGATCCTGAAAGCCATGATGCAAAAGAATTTAAAATAAACTGCATGCCATATAACATGTGCTAACAACCTTTGTATGTCATTAAAACATTTAACACAACCATAAATGACTACTCATAATTAAATACTTTTTAGGTTCTTAAGTATTAAAATGAAACTTTGCTGGTTAACTATAATATCTGTTATACTAATTTTCTCGTTAAAAAAGTTAGAAATCTCTGTTCTCTGTTCCCCAGTTAGTATCTATACTGTGCCAATAGTAAAACTATGGAAAAGTGAACATCACCTAACAGAAACTTTTCTTCAGGAGTGCTATGTTTAATCCAAAACCTTCAGAGGCCAGCAGGAGTCCTTCTGTTTCATTCAGTTAAATTGTTCTTAAGTGGTTTTCTACTTAGGCTGCATCTTTACATAGAGAAAATTATATACTGCATTTTCTATGCAGTTCTACAAGTTTTATTTTCACAGGCAAGCACTTCTTCAATATGGGTCTTGTTCACTTTCCACAGAAACACCTTGGTTGCCCTCATTTGTAAATCTCAAAAAACTTGGATTCCTTTTGCACTAGGCATAAAAGGATTTATTTCCTGTATTCCTCCAAGAACACTTTTAATATTCTCCTCATATTGACTGTGTTGGTTGATTTGGTCTGTTACATTTTGAAATTAATTACTGATCAGTTTTTTGTTAGTCTCTGAACCCTCTGCTGCAATGGAAATTAATCTCAGTCAAGATTCTATTCTAGCATGTTTTCTCTTCCATGAGTTTCTTGTCATTAAAGAGTAGTCCTTGGCTACTTTTTGAAGTTTAACTCCTGAAAGCCTAGAGCACACAAATTCAACAAAGCAGGTTCACACACAACCAACTTTAAGACCCTGATGATTCCCAGTATCACTTCTTGGGATATCACACAAAACAAGTTGAGTTAAAGTTTTGGTCTTCCAGTTGAGCATGCAATAATACTCACTGCTGAATCAAGTGCGTCCACTCCTCCAAGGATCAAAATTTAGGATCAAACCTGTAAGCAGTGTATCTACTTTAAAATTATGTGGGAGTGGGCACCATCTTGTGATATTGGTTTTGATCATTCCAATTTGTTTCTCACATACTGCTATGTGAAGCCCTCTTTAGTAAGTTACCAGCATTCCTCTTTCACCTGGCATTATCAGCTGGTTTCTTCATGATATGTGTGGGCTTCCCAGTTATCTCTGATCTCTCCCATGGAGACACTGGGATTACATAGAAAAATGCTGGAGGTTATTAACCAATAAGAAAGGGTGAAAGAAGTTTAGGAGAGATCCCTTACAGAGATACAGCAACATTTACATTATTTGCCTACAGAAGGTAAATATAACTCCTTGGATTTGACAGAAGCATGGTCCAACTTTGGACCTAGGTCTGTCTGGAGCTAAGGAAAGGACTAAATCTGACACTTAAGACATACAGTGAAACAGCCACAGTCTTCTAAGGCTTGACTTATTCTGAAGATTACATCAGAAATTGTTTTATTTCCATACTCAGATGTAAAAGGAGGACATAGTTGTTGCTGTAATCGTGCTTGAGGGTAGTGCATCAACGAAGAAGAAATTACAGGTTATCTTTTTTTAAGAACAAGACGCCAGTGATCTTCAAATGCCAATATGAGGTGTGTGCAATCTTAATGGTTTGTGTTCTTACCTGGAACAGAGAGCAATACTTCTCCACTGCAGAAAGAGAGAAAACAGCTGAAGGCAACAGCAAATTGCAGAATAAGGGAAAGATCTATTTGGAGTTTGTTACAATATCACAAGCCTATTTAGGAGGGTAAGAGGAAATTGCTTACTCACATGGAAAAATTGTGAAGGTAAAAAATGGTGAAATGTATCACTCTATTGGGAAAAATATGAAACTAAAAGTACTATGTCACTCACATGCTTATAAAGAAAACTGTCAGTGAAAAGTTTCAGTTGGTTTACGCAACAGCACTTGCCTGTTGTTCAAACATAGGAAGATTTCTGGAATTAAATTTTTACTTAGTTTTGAATGATCTATCATTAAAGTCATCTACATTCATTAAAATTTAAATTGTATTATCACCATGGCAAATATAATCTATATCTCATTTTAGAATTGAGTCTTCTTAACACTTTCTTTTACTTTGGATTCAATTTGTTCCTTGTGTACATGCTACCTTGGTTGCAAGGACTTATCCAAATATGAAGTATTAGGCACTGAGGTGTTCCTTGGTGCCATGCTCAAACATTATAGGTTGTAAGTATGAAAATATTCAATTAAGTCATACCTAGTTCTTTGTAAATTTGCTATCTTAGGCAACCAAGTAATTATGCACAAATAATACAACAATTTATCTTTTTCTTGTGAGTTCTTGCCTTCAAAACCAAAAAGAAAATCTCAGGTAATCAAGAAAGAAAAAGAAGGAGATAATAGAAGTTACAGGGCAAATGAGGGAGCTACGTATGTTTTAGTAAGCATTTGGTTCATGTGGATTTGAGATGCGAATCTCAGAACAAAGTGAAAGCTTGGGAATCTGGTCCAGACAGTTCCCAACATCTCACTGGAAAAAAACCTTCAAAGTAACAATATGGTGAATTACTTCCTGGTATCTACAGAAAATAATAATGTATCATTCAGACTTGAAGACAAATGGCAAAAAGACAGTTCCAACATCTTGTCAGTCTCCATGATTCACAGTCTAATTTAAACAAGGCATGTCTCTTGATCAAGAAAAGCAAAAATTTAACTTCTTTGGATTAATTGGAAATCACTCAGTAAAGGCTAAACCTTCATAGGCTGGCAGAGGGTCTGAGACCTCTGTTTTTACATCAGTTTTTATAGAACTATAGGTAACTGATCCAGGACTTAATCTAGGAATTGACCCATTCTTCACTATGAAAACCAGCCCCTACCTTACGTTTCTCCTTTTGCACTGTGAACATAGTCCTTAAGCTTTTCCTTCTACCATCCCACTTTCACCCAAGAAATCTACTTTTTTTACCTTTTACAATATTAATTATCGTTTCCCCTACACCTCTTTTCCCTTCACTTTTTCATCCGTTTTGCAGAATGCTCAGTATGTGCTCTGTCGTCATTTCAGTTGTGGATAAGGCCTCATTGTTTTCCATTCAGACATCCAATTGCTTTCCAAAAACAGTTTGAATTTTCAACCCTTCCAGTCTACTTTAGTATTAAACTTTCCCTTACTCACTGTCTTCATGTGGTTTTTCTCCTATAGAGATTACTATTGTCAGGTCTCAGGAGAGCTCAGTCGTGCCACAGCACCTTTTTCAGTTTGCGTCACTAAGAACATCATAGTCTGGAACCAGTTTTCCATCTTGCGGTTCACCCATTTATTTCCTCTGCTCCCTCTGAATTCTCAGAAAGGAGATTTTTTTTTTCCTTTCTTAACTGTGGGGCTTAAGGGATAACTATATTGCAGTTATTTGTGGCTTGGCTTTTTCTCTATTTCTCTCATTTTACAATGTCGCCCTCCCACCAGTTCAAACTTCTAAGGTAGTTAGTTCTCTCAAGTTACAAAGCCAAGAAAAAAAGGAAGAAAAATATTTTCTTCTTCTTCTTTCTGTTCACATTTAAAGCAATTATAAGTGAAGCACCATTCTTGCCTTTGGCAGTTAAACAGATGGAACTATATAGTAACTACCTTTGTTATTCACAAGCACAAAAAAAATCAAAGGGTCAGAGCCCTTTCTGTGAGGTTATGTATAAAGGCTGGTAATGGATTAAGTTTTTTTCAGAGACATTTGTTCTACTCACTGAAGTCAAGCTTATCTTCAGTGTAGGGAATGAATCTGACTGAATCTGCAGTCTGCTGCATCATCTGCATAGGACATTCCCCATGTAAGAAGACAGTAGAGAAATAAATTTAAGCACGTAAAATTTTTTTTTAATTTTTAAATCTTCACATACGATTGTTACTATATATGAATCACATCTTTACATTTGGGTATTTTCACAAAAGTCTATTTAAAGACACTCTCCACCAAATACTAATGCAGAGGCAAGCTCTGTATCAGTGAACTCCATAGCTATACTGGTTTTTGTATAACTCTTGAGTTCCTAAGTTACAACACAATACGCTCTTTAAAGATTATGAATATTGTGCAAGTCTGATGCATGCCTGTTCCTTAAGGAAGAGTTGATTTTAAGATTTTACTATAAAAATAGCTTTAATGCTTTGGAAAAACTAGTTTTAACTTGATAAAATGAAGAGTTACATAGCTTCACAAAGTTCATGGAGACAATAACGTTTAGAAGTAATACAGCCTCATCTGTTTTGGAAGAATTTCAGTATTATCAGAAATACTCATGTGAGGAGAGATTGAGATGAACATAAAGCCTGTGGAAAGGAAATGCAAACACTAACTTCTGTAACACATCAGATGTCAGTTTTCAATCTGATTATAAATAACTGGAATTGCATTTATACATCTTCAAAGATTAAATACTGACATATTCTTCTATTTTATTTTCCACTACAATTAACACAGTAGCTAACACAGCTACACTAGTTTAGGGTGTAGGATAAGCTCAGTTTGTTACTCTATTTTAAACATTACATAAGCAGTGTATTTTATGATGCATAGCAAGACGAATGTTCTCCACATTTTTCTGAAGTGTGCAGTCCATTTGGTTGCACAGTTAAGAATTTAAATTAAGGCCCTTAGAATGCTACCTGCAAAGCAGACTCTCAGCTAGGCTTTATCCTTAGAAACACACACACCATGTAGTTCATTTGCAGTGTTAAGCCCCTTTCAGACAATCGCATTTCTCCTTCAGCTTCAATAAGGGTTGGACTGCATCCTTAAATATAATCAGTTACAGAAACTGGAGTCTATAATCTTGACAAATATCAGAAAGAAAGTGTACATCAGTGGCACCATGACAGACCCAACTGCTCTCTGTTGCTTCACAGTGAAGAAAACTACATACACATCTCCTTCATGTACATTGTTGTAATTTCTTCCAGGAACAAAATGCAGAGGACACAGTGACTGCCAAACAAGTAAATATGAAAATTACCTCATCCCCAAAGCTTATTGTTTTTCATTTGCAATGCCTGAGCTCTTTAAAATGCTATTGAAATACTTTTCTCTGTTTTCTCCCTGAAGCATCAAAGGATGACTAGAAAACAGTCGACAGTTTTTCAGTCTGAAGATTATTTCCTGAATTTAGATGAGCTGTGAATTATAACAAATTTAAAAACAAAACATAAGAATATATCTATCCATTATAAGGGAATATGCAAAACAGAACAGTGTTTTACCTGTTACAGTTTGTATTCCTTTTTTATAAATCAATTTGTCAAAGTCAGAGGATGATACTCTCTCCTACAAGATACCGAAATTTTCTAGAGACCTTCCCACTAAGGTGCCTGTGACCTTTTCAGAAAGTTGTCAGAACTACTGGATGCACAAAAGCTGTGAAGAAGTTGCAGAATCAATTATATCTGCTGTGCTATTGCTGCTTCTAACAGACAGGACAAAACTGGCACTTTGTGTCATTGTTTTTATTTCCCATACCTCTCAATATATACTGGTGTTGCAACAGGAGAATAAAATTAACTTTCCTTCATGTACCCAAAATCTTTTATACTTTTGACATGCATGTTTTCTACCCCCATTCAACTTGTTTAAGAGATGTCAGTTTTATACTGCCAATTATAAATCAAAGATTATTTCATGGTATTTAAAGTCTTTAGAATTTTTCAAAATTTAGAGCTGAAATGGATAATGGGACAGCATTAATCATCACTGTGCAAGCTTTTCCATTGCTATATTATACCACATGGTCTATCTGTTTCATTCAGACTGTAGTCAACAGGCCCTTTGTATTGGTATAATTTGGTACTGTTCCTGAAATAAACTGAGCTGGCCCTTCTGCCCAGTACTCCTTTTATGCTGCATGTCTGTCTGCTCAGGTCCATTACAGCTTCAGAATGTGCACATCCTCACAACCACAGATTGAAGAACTGATCCAGATCAAGAGTCACCTTTATTTTTTTGCTGAGAAAGAATTAACACCAGGGAATTGGGAGAGAATGGAGCTTCCTTTAGTAGCACCACTAGCTTATGCCAAAATAAAATGTTCATGCATTTACAGCATCAGTTTTCTACTCTGCTACAGCAGTGAATTATACTTGCTTTAAAAAAGCCATATATATAGGAAAGCAGAGCACTGGAGCAGGAACCAAAGAAGGTGTGGCATCTCCACCCCTGCAGGTTTTTCAGACAAAGAAAACCATTGCTCATATAATGTTAGTGATAGTATTCCTCTGAGTACAGCCGTTGACTAGAAACCTTCAGAGGTCCACTGAATTTCAATGATCAACACTCTGAAGTACTGTCATAAAGTTGGTAAGTACCCAATCTATCAAAAAATACATATACAAGACTGTCCCTCTTTGTCTCTGTAGACTGGTAGTCTCAGCTTTTACCTATGAAATCTTCTCTATCCTGCCAATGCAGGTTTTCAAAGCATTTCATAGCTAGTGAAATGGAAAGTTGTTTATGATGGCAAGAGATCAAAATTGAGATTAGTTTGAATATTGCCTATTCCTGATACTTGAAAGGCTGGTGGGCAGAAAATTGGCTTCCTAACTTGGCCTTGTACTCTAACTAACCTGCTTTTACCTACTCCACACATTGCTAATTACGAGGCAGCCTCCTACTTATGAAAACCCAGACCTAAAAGTGGGCTTGGGAAAAGGGACACCAAACACATCATTGCAAGAAGCCTGACAGAATATACCTTCAGTGGAGAAGTAATGACCCATCTACACAAGAAACACCTGGTACATGGATATACAGGATGCAGTCTAAGTCCATAAGGACCTCAGACTGTGCACTGGGGAATAAGGGGAATATGTGAAGAAAACAGAAATAATAGGTCCTGGATAGAACAGGATGCATAAAGGCAGAATTGCTGTAAGGTATTATTATTGCTTACAGAATATGCCACTGCAATGGATCTCCTTTTATTTTGTACTTGAGGAAGGTATTGGGTATTTCTAATTTAAATTGCAAGTGAAGGCTATGGCCATGAGCTAGAAAAAAGGAGAGTTATTAAGTGTTCTTAATTTAATTGTTTGGCCAAGGCAGAACCTTACTCAGGTGGCAAGGCTATAATGCATTACCCATGAAGGCCTATGGAATGATGTTTATTAACAACCAGAAGTTTATAAGCCTCATCTTAGCCTCAGAGCCCTGAGACTCCAGCTAACAGCTTGGAGCTCAGGGCTTAGATTTCTATCTAGATTGTTCTGCTGACAGAGGAATTACTTAAAGCATCTGAGCAATCTCAGTGAATTTAATGCAAGTAGTCAGACTTCTCCTTAAATTGACTCATAAAAGAACTAAAGACCAAAACTCTGAGCATGCTAAGTATTGACATAAGACCCTTCCTCTAACAGTGCTCTTTAACAGATTTCAAAATACCACTATGCCAAATCCTCTAGGAGACTTGTTGAGTAAGTATCTTGCAAAGTTTATTCTGAGAATTTTCTATTTGTGGTATTTTTTTCACAGTTTTACTGTCACTCCATTTGGTTAAAGTAAATTGTTTTCCTGGGCATGTGCTTAACAAATATTAAATTGTACATCTCTGTAGGTACAACTTAAACCCCGTGACTGCACAGGTCATGAAGAGAATTCATCTTACATTTTTTTAGCTTCAAGATGCTCCATTTCATCAACAAACTAGTACCTGTATATATCCAATATATAGTCTGTAGATGTCATGAGCAGAAAAATTACAAAGTACATTTTGCAGAGCCCAGTCAAAGAGGTTTTAAGTAGCTTTTCACAAACTCTAGATTAATATGCTTAAAAGTTTCAAAATAGTGATTTTTTTATCAATGTCCACAGCTGGGAAAAAAGAGCTGCCACAGTACATGGGCGTGTATTATTGCAGCTGATTTAGAATGCTTATACCACCTTTTAAACAATAAATCATGCAGAGCAGTTTATTAAGACAACACTAAATCCCAGCAGCTCCAAGCTGTGTTTCATTACTCTCAGTTTCACTGAATAGACTGACATTGTTATGCACATATAATCCCAAGGAGCAGAATATATACTGAAATTCATGGTGAAATTTGGTATTAAGTGAAACTGTGTACAAGAAACAAATTTTAGCTGCAGTAGAAGCAGAGTGCTTGCAGCAGCAGAAAAACAAAAGCAAAAACCAAACAACTCCACCAAACAAACAAACAAACAAACCCACAGCAGGTAATTAGGTAACTTATTGGTAGTTTCCTGGTGATTTTAAGAACTATAGTAAAAACTGTCTGTTAACAAAAAAAAAATCTTATCCAAATAAAAGATTGCAGGAAAAATTAGGAAGCTTGCAAACACTAATACATAAATGCACTACTACTCCCTTGAGCAGTGAAATTAACCTATAGTATTTCCTCCAGATTTGTTTTTTATTTTACATTCTATTGAGTCCTCCTTAACTTCCATAAGTCAATAACCAGATATGTCTTGTAAGACAGAGCTGTAATCACTGTTAAAGCCTTGTCCACCAGAAATATAGACTCATTAAATGGTTAGAAGGGACCATAAGGATCATCTAGTTCCAAACTCCCTGCCAAGGCCAAGAGCACCTACCCCTATGACCAGGTTGCTGAAAGCCCCATTCAGACTGGTTCTGAACACATCCAAGGATGAGCCATTCACAACTTCCCTGGGCAAACAGTAAAGAAATTCTTCCTAATGTTTTACCTAAATTTGCCCCTCTTCAGCTTAACACCATTACCTTTTGTGGCCCTTTCATGTAATGAAGGTCTCCAGATGTTTCTCCTTGGAGAATTCTCCAGGCTGAACAACCAGAAGTCTGTCAGCCTGTCTTCATAGGAGAGGAATGAAGTATCTCCTCAGCCACTTAAGTTTCTGCAGTAGCATTACCTGGGAACTGCATACTGTGATAGTAGTATATAAGCAGCCATAATTAAAATGGCCTGTTGTGGCTCACCACAATTTTTTTCCAAAAAATCATAACACAAAAGATATTTAAAAGTCACAAAAATTATATTTAAAACTGTACATCTATTCTTACCTGGTTAAATATAGTTTGGAAATATTAATGGAAGTACTTCTTTCCAATCTTCCTCCCACTCAAGAAACTGCATTACAAAGACCACTGTAAGACCTTTTAGTGTCAGGTTAATACCTCTGCAAACTGCTGGAAAAAGATTAAGACAGTGACAAATTTATGCTACAGGAAGTATCTAGATTGTCTGAGCTGATAACCATTGCAGCTATATTTTGGCTCTGGCCTCTTCTCAAATACTACAGATTAAAACTCAGATGGCTCTCTTTGACTTTTCATGGATTTTACATAAAATACATTTCATAAAGATGGAATATTTCTTCTGTGAAAGTCAGGGAATTCCTATGCTTACTCTACTGGAACACTAAACTGCATTCTTAGAAATTAGACTATGTAGTTGCCAAAAAATATTCACCTTGATTGCCTGACTCACCATCAGTCCTAAGTGATGATCTGATTTTAAATGATCTTACTTGCCCAGAATTTCTCATAGGAACAGTAACAGTGGTATCACAAACCCCTGGGGGGAAGAAAGGTACCTAAATAAGGAGCTCAAGTATTGATAATTTGTGGGCATCAATGTTTGTAGGTTTATAAACCTTTTGATTTCTGTAGCATTTCACAAAAAAGGACAATCTAGCCAGTGTGCTTTCTAAGTCAAAACTGGAAATCTCTCATAATTAACTCAGGAATCCATGTCCTATTATACAGGGTTTAGTAACAAACAGTATAAATTATACTCTAGCAATGCATGTTTGCAGAAACAGACCAGAGTGTATTCAGTCTTTTACTTGTTTAACAAGTGGGCTTATCACGAATGATGAGCCCTTCCAATATTTATTATTATAAATGTCACAGTAAGACACAGGAGTAACCCTGTCCCCAAGGAATTAACCAGTTCTTCCATATAAGTAGTTCTCTTTGGAAAAACATGGTAAAATTAGTTTTTCCATCCCAGGAAACAAGAGAATAGGAATAGACCTATCCATTGTGTTTTATAATAATAAAAAAATAAAAGTTTCTTTGCTTATCTCTATGGACAACTATTATGACATTAATTTTTGAGCACCCACAGTCCTAAGGATTATCAAGCTACGAGCACAGAAGTCACATTTCCTTCTCAGGATAAATACAGCCTGATTTTAAATATGGCAGAAGCAGAGATTCATTAAAATACTGAGAGAAATAAAGGTGAGTGGAACAACCTAAGTTCACACTACTGTGTACCATAACATGAAGAGGATAAAATTCTTTTTCCAGAAAACTTTTATTGTCAATTGCTGTTCAAAGCAGTTACCCTCACTGGTTGGCTCAACAGAGACTTCACACCATTCTAAATTTTTTAAGACTTGAGTTTCTCTTGCCTGGTTAGAAGCAGAGCTACTGAAATAATTAGAATTAAATTAATGTAAAAGTTGGTAGATATAAAATGAGATTCACTGTACTTATTTAGACATTACCCATTAGCTCTCCCTTCAGATGTCAGATAACTTTCAGTATGGAAAGCAATCACTTGATTCTGATACAGAGAATTAATATATCTGTGAGACTGCCCATACACTCCAATGCAGGTAGATGCTGGAACTATGTGGGTGTACGTACTCATGAGCTTTATATCCTATTCTTCATCTGTTAATCTTTTTATTAATTTGATTAAGCAACTTCATCTCATATTTTTTGGCATGTGCTCAAAATACCTATACTTCCTTCAATTAAATGAGGAAACCAAACCCACTTACATAGATAAACTGTACCCTAGGCTTGACCCACTTAAATGGCATCAGCTCAGTGGTTTTCCTTGTTTCAGATTAGAGCTACAATCAAACAGGAATGACTCTGACAAGGTAAAACCTAACTACAGAATCCAAACAGGTACTCATTATATATGTATTTAAATATGAGTGATGCCTACTTAAGGAATGAGCTGAGAAATTAAATTCCTCCCCAAGCTTGTTATTTTTCATGCAAAAGAAAGTCCCTGTAGCGCTCAGGGAGAGCTAGTAGGCTATTTGAATCCTATCAGCATTCTGGGAGAAAGACCATTTTCATAATGCACGTGACAGCAAGCTCCAGTCATTTTTCTCACTTTCATTTTAAATAACTTTTACAGAAGCACATATTACTACTGAATATTCACCTTATACTAACAGTGTGTTTAGCTGACATGTCAGGAACAAGAAGATAGGAACCTGTCAGTAATGGAAGTTAAAATTAGATTACTCATGGGCCAAAAAATGAGATTACCATCCCCCTTGCTTCTCTGTAAAACTATTACTCCTCAACCTACTTGAAGGCCTTTTTGTCTTAAAAAAGTAAGTTTATGAATGTCAACAATTTTCCACAAACTCCTTACATGCATGCTCCCCAGGGAAGTGGTGACAGCACCAAGCCTGCCTGAGTTCAAGAAGCATTTGGATGACCCTCTCAGGAACATGGTGTGATTCTGGGGGTGCCCTACACAGGGACAGGAGTTGGTGATCCTCGTGGGTACCTTCCAAATCGGATTGCATGGCTTTCTGCATTCACCACTGACACCCCTTCTGTTTGCAGAAGATTGTAGCATTACTGCAGTATTTCAGAAACTGGCCATCCTGATTCTTCAGAACGCTGAACAGCATCCACAAGGGCTGCTTCTCCCAGTTTGGCAAGTCCATCTTCACATGTCTTCTACACACTATTTCCACACTGTCACCAGTTACCACTCCAGTTTTTAGTATAAATTCTGAATTATCTGTTACCTGGATTTGCCAATTGCCATTTCATGACCAGTAGTCTAGCACCACAACAGATATCAGTACAGGTACCAATGAGCAGATCAGAATTTTTTTCCCTTGGGAAGGAGGATTAATATTCCTGCTCAAGACAAACATTTTTTTCTGAACAGTTGGCTCATCCTCAGCCCCAGACCTTGTCATTCCACTTTCTATACAGAAGGCTCCACTTTTTTAAGAGAGGAATTCTGCCTCACATTTCCAAATTAGTCTTACAAATATGGACATCTGGCTTAATAGGAATAAAACAGAGGAAAAAGCACCCACTGAGATGGATGGACATCTGAGCATAACAGTGCAATAGAAAAAGAATTGGTCTATGAGTTGAACAGATGTTGTGTAAGCTATACTTACAAGAAAAAATAAAACAGCAAAGGTATCTTCTTTTGGCATCATCATGGAAATTGCTCCAACAATTGTTTAATAGATATTTTTTATCTTTGAGACTTTTGTAATGGTATGCATTTCACATCTGAGTTTGCTCCTGTAGCCTACATCTGAACTTTTCAGCATCTTCATCTTAAGCCTATGCACTGAGATCTATGTTGGAATACATTGGTTAAAAAATACTCTCAGATGAATTAATTTTGCACAAACAGAATGAAATAGCTGTTGCACATGACAGAATCAACCCTCTCCCAGATAGCCACAGGATTTTAGAGGATGATCTTTCCCAGGACACATACAGAGAAATACATATTAATCAAGGCTGGAAAACACAGGCTGAATGAGGTATTAAAAGGAAAGTTAGCAGAGAAGTTCAAAAAGTGTGTGTATATATATACAGACAAAGCAATGCCATGCAGAGAGAAGTGAATTATCTCCACGTGAGATAACTCCATTCCTGGAAGAAGTGTACTGCTCTGCCACAGTACTCTGCAAGACAATGTTATAATTCATACCAAGCTGGTAACCATTGCTACATTAATAACATCTTAGGTAACATCCTTAGATGTACCTTAATGTGCCTTTGCTCAGCCATAATTACAGAGGGCCCTTAGTGCACAGGGATGAGTTTTGAGACCACAGTTTGACAAGGCTATTTGCTGGAAGTTAGTTGTAGGAAAGGCAAGAAGAGAGAGACCAGCAGACTTCATAAATCAGAGTTGTCTCCTGAAAAATAAGCATTGAATACTCTGGGTCACATCCTCAGTAGCTGTAAACTGGCACAGAGCCACTGAAATTTCAGAGCTATGCAAAACACCAGCGGTTGAGACATGGTCACAAAATTAAATTCAGTGCTGAGCAGTTACTTCTGAATGTGTTTACTTGTGCATTATGCACTGGACCCTCCTTTCTTAATTACAGTAATCACCTCTGTACCTGCCAAGATGTGTTGCATAAGTATGTTCCTTAGGCATAAACATCTCATTTCAAAAAACATTGTCCTAAGGGTGAGAAATAAATACAGACAACCAAAATTCACATATGTTCAAACTGGTGAAAAGTGGGAGAATTTTATCTTTGAAAAGGCATCTCTGTATATTTAGTAGGAGCTAATAGGTGATAAAAATCAACTTTATAGTTAACAAGACAAGCAGGATATGTTTAGAGAAAGGAGTGGAGACTTATGCACAGAAAACCAAGGAAGATGAAGCTGCTTCTCAGCCACATCACCTGATTATGGAAGAAGCAAAACAGATGGTAAATGTTAATACAAATGGGCTTATAAACAGTATATCATAATAAGCAAATATGTGCTGTGTAGAATGTGCAAAGGGCATCCAACCTATATTATCCATGCTATAATAGAAATGCTTTGGTTGTAATACAATTCTTACATACTTTTCATATCCTAGTGTTGTGAGCAAAGACGTGCACATCAGTCATAGCTGAAATGCAAGAGATCAGAAGCTACATAGTTGAGACTATGTATACTCCACAAGCCCATGGAACAGATGGCAGAACCACAGTACAAACTTCCCCAAAAAAACAAGTACATATTTTTTAAAAAGTTAAATTTTATTATGTTGTCCTAATACAAAACACCTGATACTGCATGGTATTTATACTGCATTTAAAAGACTTATTCCAGCTTATGTACAGAAACTAGCTGGCTTGGAAATAAATGAGTGGAGTAGAGAACTACATCATGGTGGTTGGTCATTTTATTTTTATATAGCTTTCCAGACATACATTGCATTGCATGCTCAGCTCCACACTACCACAGTTATGTGGTTATCACCGTCACAAATATTTAATTCTGGTTGGGCATGTTCGTGTGAATTGCTGTCATACTTAAGACTTCAATGCAGATACTTCCTCCTCCCAGTCCCCACAAGAAAGAAAAACAATTGATGAAACTTTAGAGCCTAGTCTAATTAACCTTTGCAATATCTGAGTGGCAGCAAAATACTAATTCTACCTTCTAATTCTTCTTTACACAAGTTATCAGAAGTTTCACACAGACTGAGCAGCTGATAAAATACTGGGATGTTACAGACAGAATATGAAAAAAAAAAAAAGCACATAGAAAAGAATAATACATTAGTAAGTTGGAGGTAGGACATCCAATATTCTATATTCAAATGAGTCATTTGAGAAAAGTAACAAGAAATGCAATAGCAAAATCTGAAGATGACACACAGTGTTGCAGATTAAATGATGTGAGAACTATCAGAGAATCTTTACAAAGCTAGGCAAATGGAGAGCTATAAATAAAATTCCTGCTCTTCAAACCAAATGTTACCTAACCTGATCACTTTTGGTTTTTGGCTGACTGTCATTCAACAATGATCACCTTGTTAACAATGCTGGTCACTGTGTAATGACCTCTCAGATGGCAAACAAAAAGCAAGGATGTTCAAAGAAATATTGTAAAATCCCTGCAGAAAGCAGCACTGCATTGTCACCTGCAAGACAGTGTTTAGTTCCATTTACCTTGTTCCAAAAATCTAAAAATGAACAGCAAAGTTCAGCGAAGTATTATACTTCGAGTTTCATCCTTAATGTGTGGGCCAGGTGACACCTTTGGCTGGGCAAGGGATACTATTCATTCAGTATGAAATCAGAACATCTTTAGACAACAATGCACACAGTGACCTGTCATTCAGCATCATAGTAGTGTTCCTTCTTTGCTTCATTCCTTTAACTTTTTCCTGTGTACTGTGCTCCTCTGATGCCTCTCTACAAACTGTCTCCTTGTTGTGCCATTCCTCCCTTGTCAAAACTCAATGCACTCCACAGACAGCTTAGTATTCGTGCTTGTAGACCTCTTACTTGAATTATAAGACAGGTTTAGCTCATTTGAGTCTAAACACAGTGAATGTAAAATGATTCTACAAATTCTGATGCTTCTTTAGAACTACAAATCCAAAAATACACCACAATCTGTACCAGATGAAAACAGCACTCTGTATCACAATTTACCCAATTCTCTTCAAAGGCAAACTTGGATTATGTGGGACCTGTAACATAATGGCCATATATTCATGTGTTTCTTGCATTACTAAACTCAAATATAGCAGGTGTGTCAAAACAGCAGATTTGGGGCATTTCTGCTCATTGTGTGTGTCAAAACCACACACAGTGGTTTTGTTTGAAACAGCCTTCCCAAGTTTATGTGATTACCTTTTTTGTCTCTGGTCACCACTGAAAAAAGGTCAGCTGTGTCCGGCTTGTGGAGCTGCATTTTACACAAGTTGAACATGAACTGCAAATGGTACAGCATGGAACAAAAAAGTTAAGAGACTTAGAGTAATCTGTGAAAGAAAGATTGAGGAGTTTTACTCTAAGGAAGAAAAGAATGAAGGTGAAATTAAAAACAAAAACAAAATACAGATATTCTGATTTAATAACAATAAATAAATAAATAAATAAATAAATAAAGGAATAATCTGTCCTTTGTATCTTTGATGGACAGGCAAAGACGCCATTCTTCTAAGTTTCTGGAGCCATGATTAGGTTTAAGTAACAGGACAAGCTTCAATAGTTCTGAAAAACTTTGTAAGATTAACAACAGGGTAAGGTCTGAGACAAATGGTTTGAGAGGCATCATGAGAGGTGACTAAAAACAGCTTAAATAATGTGAATGTGAATGACACATTTCTAGCCATGTCCTTCCTTGTCCCCTGTAACTGTCATGTACTCTACTACTGAAAGAACTCTTGCCTCCCTTGAAAAATATGAGAAAGGGGTTACAGTTAGAGAAGTGGATTTATTCAGCAACAGTCTGAGAAACCAAGAATTAATGTTACAAATCAACAGAGAGGAGAATGAATAAGCTGGTTGGTACTTAAGAAAAAAAAAAATCAGGCTCTGACAAAATCCCTTTCAAAGGGTCATCAGAGAAACAGTATATTAAATATGTGAGTTGTGAATTATTGTCATAAATAAAAATCAGCTAACACGCAAAAATCAAGGAGAGGTAGTAAGTGTTCGGTTTTCTTTACTGAAAAACCAAGTCGATCAGTATAAGATCAAGATGTTTGTTTCTTTTTAAGTATAACTGGAAGAGAACTGGAACAAAGGATGAATAGTAGGCAAGAAAAAACTGCAGGTGTTTCAAAGTTAGTTAGGGTGGTCAAGTCCAGACAGGACTGTGAGAAGTTTATAAGAGAAACCAAAGTAATCACCAAAATGGCAAATGAAACTCAATGTTAGTACATACAAAATAACCCACATTGGACAGAAGAAAAAAGGAAGCGAATACTTTCATCATCCTAAATTAACTGTGTGAACTTGGGAAAACAGTCTGGTATCACTGTAGAAAACTCATTAAAGACCTCAGCTCAATGCTGAGTTGTGGTAAAAAAGCAGACATGATGTTTTGAAGGATAAGGAATAGGATGGTGAATAATACAGAAAGTATTGTAATGCCATGATATAAATCAGTGGTGGAGTTTCATCTGGAATGCTGTATGTGCTTCTGATTACCCAGTCGCAAAAAGAATACTGCAGAACTAGGCAGGATTTAGAAAAAAAAGCAATGCAAATTATCAAAGGACTGGAAACCTCATACAATAATCAGAGTGATGAAAAATAAAATTCTCCGCTTCTGAAAGAAACAGACCAACAATGAAAAATTAACACCGTGATGGAGAGAGATCAAATGAATGTTTTCCTTCTCCCTGCTTTATGACACAAGAACAAACTCAATAATTGACATAAAAACATTTTTTTTTAAAAGGAAATATTTCATATTTAACACATAATTAATCTGTATAATGCAGAAATGTGATTAAAGCCACACACTTCTACTCAGTCATTTTCTTTCTGTATGCCATGAAGCAATTTTTTTAAAAAATGAAAAATTACAGAGTGCTAACAAAATTTGGATGGAACAGTAAACCAATTAGGAATAAGGAGTTAGCCAAACCTAGGAGGCAGATTACTGTCTGTTTCACAAGCAGCTCTGTGTACTTCTTCAGCTACTTGGCAATGGCCAAATTAGACTGCAGCTTGCTGAACTAAATCAGCTAAAAAACACAGCCTTACCATGGTCTCTTCTCTGTGTCTGTGAGGCATGAAGCAGCATGTGCACTGTGCATCAGCAATGGGGACAGCCAAGAGAGAAGCTGCTAGGAAGTGGCACACCACCACTGGAAAGAAACAGGGAAAAACATTTTACAAGAGATTAGCATTATCCATTCATCAAAGGGGAATGTTAAAGTTGATGATCATGTAAGGAACAATGATGCCCTGAACACAACTATAAAATCTAGATAAACACGGGGAAAGCAGCTTTACTAAAAAAGAGATGTGAATGTGCAACTGGCAGAGGTAAAGCCTAAGCAAGGAAGATCATTCTAAGCCTCTCATAGCACTAACTGACCTACTGAAAGGTGAAAGCACAATACATTATGCTTTGTTTAAAATCCTACTCTGCATGAAAGCAAAGGTATGCTGGCACAGACCTCAGAAAAGGCACACTTACAAGCTTCAAAACTGAGGTATCCTGTTATAATAAGGTGGGAAAACGGGAACTAAGACCAGAAAGTGGCTCTAAGAGTGACTGTAGATTAAGGCTCCACAAAAAGACTTTTAGGCACAACTTTCAAGCACATTAACAGGACTTACACCTTTAGATCTCACCAATACTCAAAATAAATTGCTAATTGCATATGAAGCTTTACAAATTTATTTGTGATAGAACTAAGATTCCTTGGCTATATTTGTGGGGGGAGGGAGGGGTGTGCACGTATGCGCACGTGTGTTTGTTCATACACGCATTTATATGTATGTATGTATGTATTAAATGTGACCATTTATTTTGATGTATCTTGGCATCCTGACACTGACACAAACTGGCAGTGAACCTATTTGGTTTCTACAGCTAAAGTGCTTTAGACTTCAAAACAGAGAAGGCACAGCTTAAAAAAAGATTTTGGGTAGTACCAGCTCCCAAAACCTATCCATAAATTTCCTGGGAGAGAGACAGCTGGCCTAGGCCAGGGCGCAGTGGTGCTATTTTGGAAACGAAGCAGCAAAGAAGACCCAGTTCTATTGCCAGGAAGATTCATGAGTACTCCTTGCTAGGCTAAAGCAAATCCTAGAGCTCTGTCTTTGATTACCCGGCCTGGGTTCTTCTTAACTTCCCTTGTTTTGTTTTTTCTTTACAACCAAGGAAATATCAAATATTTTTCATTACTGTCATTAGAATAATATAATCATAGAATCATCAAGGTTGGAAAAGACCTCTAAGATCAAGTCCAACCACCAAGTCCACTGTAGCACTTCATCTACCCATCCCTTGAACACCTCCAGGGATGGTGCCTCCACCACCTCCCTGGGCAGTCTGTTCCAATGTTTAACCTCTATTTCTGTGAAGAAATTTTTTTTAATATCCAACCTAATATAATATCCAATATAACAGAAGTCCCAAGTGGATAGCTATTTTTCCCTCTTGAAGCAAATCCCTCTAATGCACTTGGTTCACACAAAATGAAACACATGGGACATCCAGGTGATGCCAGAGATGGTACATGGCAAAAACATAAAAGCCATATATGGACATGGAGGCCGACTGACACCTTCTGCTGTGCAAGGACTTATGACAACATCACACTGCAGGATTTGCATGACTAAAATTAGGCAAAATATATTCTCCATGAAAGCAAGGCAAGGCAGTCTATAAGCAGTAGCCAGAGGCAGCTTCAGATGTGTCAATTCAGCTGTGTAAAGAATGTGCCAGTCTCACTGTTGGAACAGTTTCCACACTTAATATACAGAGCGAGTCATTAAAAATGAGGGAGAGTAACATGAAAGGGTGAGGCGTATGGCACACAGTGTGCTACCACAGCATACCATATATTCCAGACAACAGTGTGCATCAGAAAATCCATTTACACTTTCACTGCTGACAAGTACAGCTAATGCCAATTAACCTCTCTCTCCACCTCAGCCTCAACTTCTCTTTCAAGGTGAATTCCTGGCCAAAATGAATCAATGGGAAATTTGCCATAAAAGTTACCAGGCACAATATTTACATGTTCTGAATTCTGAAAGCTTCTATACTCTCCTAATTCAGATATGAATACTTACTACATCTTTCACACCACTTGTTCCACTCCTGACATTTCTATCCTTGTTTTTTTTGTAAAAAAGCGAAGGCTTAACCACTCAGATTATTATCAGATTAAAAAAAAATAATAAAAATTAAAAAAAGATGTGTAGCTGGTTAAGAGGCAGAGTTCCTGTCTAGGAGAACATTTGATTTCTAGTTCCAGTCCTCCTTCCAGCTATGTTGAGTGGATGCCCCATAAAGTGAACAAGGTGAGACATAAGCAACAACACCCAACTCAGTAACTGAATGCCTGTGCAGCAAGAGTTCAAAGTTGACAATACAGGTGAAAGATTTGCTCAGTGCAACGACAACCACATTTAGATGGTGGTCTTGCTCCACAAGCAGCAATCCAAAGCTTGACTCAAACTTCTATTGTAACAAGATTTGACCATAGATTACAAGTGACATCCCACTCCTTGAAAAGAAAACAGCAAATTCTGTGAGTTCATACATCACAGCACTGGTAATCTAAGGGATTTATAGTGGTTCGAAAAGTATATGAAAATTACAATACCCCATACCAGGAGGAGTGCACAATTTGCTCTTCCAGACTGTATAGACTCCTGACTGATTAATACTGATATTCAAGAGCCACATGCACTCTTTAAAGTATTCCAGTGCAACAGCAGATCACTTTGATCCATTACACCAGAAAGTACATCTGAGATCACCCAAGAAAAAGGAAGAAAGATCATGCAGAAACCTGTTTGAGTTTTGAGTCTGTTTAAACTTTATGTTATGCACAGAAAGGCTCTGGATGAACACACAGCTGCCAAATGAGGAGATTACCAATATGTACACACAATTCCTGACCTTAGCCAGTAAGTACATCATGCTGCACAGGAAAAAAAACTAACCTACATAATATGCCCCTCAGTGTGGGACAGGGCATTTTGCTAGACATTACTGCTGAAATCCTCCTTTTGAACAAATTCTAGGCCATCTGACTACTGCAAGTCCATCTGTACAACACTTCTGAGAGTGAATAGTCCCACTGATGAGAGTAGTACTATTACAGTATTTTTCACCATAGGGAATGCTGTGACTCAGTTTGGTCTGCCTTTTTATTACCTTTGTGTCTTACTCACAGAAATACAACTGCATGAGTTTCAAGTTTATAAAGAGAAAAGTGCTTATTTTATTGAGTTAGTATGTAAAAGCCACAGGAAATCTACCCATTCCAAGATGACTTCACACATCTTCATCTTGCAAGAAATATTTTTAATTCATTTCCTGTGTGAGATTCTGCTCTTCTGGAGAACATTAAGTGCTGATATTCAAAAGCAACCCACCTTCTGGGTGAAAAATCTTTAACAATCCACAGTTTTAGGTATATTCTCTAACCAGGAGATAATTTTCTATTTACATCACAATATATATTTTTACAGACATAAAGAAATCTTATTCCAGTCACTGCCAGTCTTTAACTAAAACAAACCAGGAAACAAAAAAAAAACAACAAAACCCTTCTGATGTTATTTTGTTCTTCCCAACTTCTAAGAATGAAAAAATCTTGTTCTAAAACTTAATTAGTCTGGTGCCTCTGTACTTGTTTTTTGTTTCTATTATCCCATTTTCCTCATTGCATGAATAAATTCAACTACATTTGCAGTAAGACTGATGAAAAGACTTCTTGCTGAGGGTGAGGCAACCAGAGGGAAGATCCAAGGCTACAATGCACTTCCCAAGATGTAATGTTATAGAAATTGTGTGATCTAATGCTCCAGTGTATAAATTAAAGTGGGGAAGGAATGGAGGGGAAACTTAGATATATTGACAGGGCTTTAACCTAGCAGAACCCACATGTGCTAGATTCATAAGCAACTCAAGTGACTTCAAAGATGCAAACACCAGCTATGTGTTGGCTTTTGAGCCTGCAAATTCAGAGTGTCATTTGTTTTATTCACAAGAAACATTTGCAATAAAAGGAAAGTGGAACAAACAGCAAACCTGTCTCAGTCAAGTGCAAAGTTTGTATACTCAATGCTTGTACAGGCTTTATTTGGCAATCTTCTTTCCATAGTAGCTCTCCAAAACGAAAAAACAATTAAAGAATGCTCATAAAAACAGTTGTCCTGTTAAATAAATGCTTCTTTATTCAATTCATGTCACTCTTTTAATATTGGGACACTCATCCTCAGGCCGAGCCATTAAAAGAGAAAAAAACTACTGTTTCACTTGACACCTATGTTGCTTTAATCCAGTAATACCTAAATAGCGCATTAAAAATGGGAAGAAAAAAAAAACAGACAAAAACTAAGGAAAATCAACATCTCTGCTTGATATAAACATGTGCAATGACTTTGTACACTTTTGTTACCTCTCAGATCTCTAATGTTACCAGCCACAAATGGCATTAACCCAGTGTGGGAGACTGGTGACCAATACCCTAATGATGACTGAGCCCATCAAAGATAATCAATGAATATCAATAGTTTAATTCTAAAACATCAACAAAAACAGTTTCTACTATGAAGCATTTTGCATATTTATCATGTACTAGAATGGTTTATAAACAAGAGAAGTATGTATCAAGAACGTTGCCATGTAGCTTAAAGAGGATGAAATATATCTCTGGAATGTTCAGGTCCAGACCCAGACTAAACTGTTTTCTTTATGCTCCACTTTAGCATTCTGTGCTGATGTGTAGTAAAATTCATTCTGAAGAAGAATTTTAAGATTATTTTGTTCTAAGTGGGAATCCTCTTCCTAAGAGGATGCTTATGTTGAAAGCTTGGTCCCATGAAAGTGAACAGCTGTAGCTGCTGTTGCCTTCAGTAAAACCAGGCTTTCAAACAACTTTTGGTAAAGGTATTTCTACCTGTCATCAGAAATTGAAAGACAACATAGACAATGGCTGATAACACATCATAGATAATCAAGAACATAACAGTTTCAAAAACTACAGTTTTGTGAAATGTAGCTGCAGCTTCATAAACCTAATGAAGCCAGGAAACATCTATTTAACTATAAATGGTTTTGTATATTGAGATGAAAATATCAGCTGCTGGAACAACTATCTTACCTTTCAATGACAACACATAAATTTTGTGAGGAACAAAATGATAATACTTTCTGGGATCTAAGGTAATACTCTCTGGGATTGAATGCATTTACCTTCCTAAAAGGCATAGAATAAAGATTTTCTTCTGCCAAAGAAACATCTGAGAAAATCCTTTTTTTCTTCAACAGAATAGAATGGCCACACATTTTAGGATCATTTGAACAAATGGATCATCACATGGATGAAGCAATTCAGCATAAATGGCAATAAATGGCAACCATAAGCTGGCCCAAAGAATTAAACCAGTTTATACTGAACAAGAATTCAGCTCTTGTAGATAAGTTGCTGAACATGTGGTTTTTGCAGGGCCACTGTAAGTTTGTGAAGATTTTGGACAAGAAAGATTTGAATCAGGATTACCACAAGAGGGACAGTAATTAAGAATGTTCTCTATTGATACTGAGATGTTTTGGTGAGATGTGTTTTATAACAGGACACTGGAAACAAAAACTCTGAACAAATCATCGCTCTGTGCCTTGGCATAGTCCTCACAGTATTGTATCACTACAATTATTTTAACCTCACAGACTCATTTTCCATTTTTTCATTTTATTACCCAGTGCTTCAATGATGTGTCTTTGTTCTTTAGTATGGTAAAAACTGGAAGCTCTATAGTAGCTTTCTTCAACTCAAGAACATGGTTCTTTAAGCCTCTTTTTTCCTTTATTTTGTTTCTCCAGATGAGCAGTGAAAATAAGAGCCAAAGCACACAAAGAGTTTACCTCCATGGTAAAAAAACATCTGGCCAGAAGACATGTCTGTACAAAAAGTTCCCAGTCTATTCCCTTTCTGTTCCTTGGAAGAGGGTTGCAGTTCCAGCCACTGATTAATGAGTAATATCTCGATAGTGCTTACAGTACAAAAAAGACAGGTTTTTAAGTAAAAGAATACTATATCATTGTTTTACTCAGAGACTGAAGCACTGTCACCTTCTTATGATGATCATGAAAGTATTTTTTCCGTTGAAAAAAAAAGATAAATGTTCACAAATGCTTCTTGGAAAAATACATTGTTGAAAACAAACCCACAGCTTTTCTTTCCTAATTTCTTTCGTATCTTGCAGACTTCTGAAAATTCCTAGGGAAAGGTTCAAAGAAAAAGTAACCAGCTGGGAAATTAAACCAAATTCAGTGAGGAAGTAAGAGTACAAAACACAAAAAGACTCAAGGAGAAACATGAAGTGCAGGTATCTGAACTGATTTAGTGTTTTCCCCCATTATAGACAAAGACAGTAATACTGAAGGCACTGGATTCAATAGCAGTTCTTTAAAAACACAGAGCTCAATATCAAGTCTGACACAAATTTTCTAGCTGTTCATTTCCTTTCATTATTCACATGGGTAGCATTTAGCAGAATCAAACACATTCTCCACCATTTCATTGGAAGGAAACCTGAATTACTATCAAATCATAGTTTTTCTTTTGTACCACAGATTTTTTTTTTAAGACAAAATGAAATTACATAAGATAAACAATGAAATCAATTAAACAGAATACCATAGATGCAGTGCTTGCATTTGATTCAGCTGAGTTTATTGTGGCAATTAAGTGAAATCGGTACTGTTAGTTAATAGAATAAAGTTGTAAGCAACAAGTGAGATTCATCAGCAGATGGGAGAGTAAAATGAGATTCTTATTTTGTTCGGTCTGATTTACAGCTGCTTCATATTGTGAAAAGTATTTTTCAGTCAAGACATACTAGAGAGTTACTGCATAACTGACTCCAAAACAGAAACATTGCGATTGACCCTTCACAAAGAATTCTAAGTATTAAAAAATAAAAAAAGAAACCTCCCCAAATCAAACAGAAAATAAAAACTTTTTTTTTTCTTTTTTTAACATCCCATGCATCACAGAGCAACAGCAAGTTTAGGAAATTTAATGGAAATTGATTTATAAATTTATGCTGTTTTCTTACACGTATCTGCCCATATGCTACCATAATTCCTCTTCTACATAATACATTTAAAACAGGATTTGGGACCAGGAACACTCACACTTGATTTCCCATTTAAGAATAAAGCATATTGTTTCCATAAGTTATCAAGTTTCTTTTTCTGGTCAGAGGAGGCAGACTGGCACTCTCAGAATACAATTCTTCATGCTCTCATGGGATGTCTCTGCGGCATCTGAAATACTCTTAAACCCCGGTTGCTTCTCAAAGAAACAACCTCTCGGATGCACACTTCTACAGGCCTTTTTATGTTAATATTCAGTGAGATCAGGAAACAGATTAAGGTGAAAATTATTGTCTAAACTCAAGTGAAAGCACTCCAGCCAACAATCCTTCAGAATAATAAAACCTAGCGTGAGTCAACAAACACCTACAGAAAAAAATCTGTATGTAGGAAAAAGGAGCTTGAACCTAGTTTAATTGAAAATGGTGATAAAACCGTAGCTTAGAATAGAAGGCAGTTCCAGGTTGCCCCTTCATTAGAGAAGAAATGACAGCACCATACAACTAGTGAAATCATATTAAACCTGCTTAAATATCTCATATAGTCAAATATAGTTAAATATTTCATATAGTCAATAGGACATAGTATGAGATTTTTCCCACAGTGCTTGTGGAGCGAGCTTTTTCTGGCATACCATTCAATTGCCTGTGCAAGGCTTCTTTGCAAACAGCAAAGAGAGCTTCTTAATGTAAGACACTTTTGTCCTTGCTGTTATTGCATTACTGCAGACAGCTATGTCCATCTTTTAAAATTTCAGAAACCAAAATCATAAACTTCGTGTGCAATTGAATCCCAACTCAGCTGCTAGAGTAACAGTTTAATAAAACTTTAGGTTGCTTCTACAGAATTTATAGTTATGGAACCTGAGAGCTAGAAAAAAGAAAGCACTTAATGACTGCTGTATAGAATTTCCAAAGCCCTGATGAGTTGTTCCATGACATTGGGTTTTTTTTGTTAAAACTTTAATTATGTTTACTATTATTAGTTCATAAATTTGAAAACCATGAAAGCTGATCCTGCAGAGTGTCTAAGCACAATGAGGCAACCACCATAGATTATTCTTAGCAAGTAACTCCATGCTTTTGGAACAAAAGAAAAATACTACATGCCAGGAAGTACTGAAAATAATATGATACATACATTTTTGCAATTCTGTGCTACATCTTTAAGATTTTAAATTCCAGGTAACCTAAGACTTCTGAAAAGTTAAACTCTCCACTTTAAAAAAAAAAAAGTATGGTGGCTTCTTCTACTTAACACTACTCCTAATAACACAGTTTCTTCCCCAAAAATCTTTTCTATAACAGATGAATTTGAGTATCTCAGGTGAATGAGTAGACTTTGGGTTTTTCTAAGACTGAAGATACATAAATGCACACAGAATAAAAACTTTCTGTAGAAATTTCCATTTCCATAATTTATGTATCAGTTAGGATTTGTTTAATATTTCCTAGGATGCTTGTGAAGCTTGAGATGACAGCGTCAGCTCCTCCAGATTTCTTATAAATGTTCAGCATACCCCAATGCAAACCAGGTAATAGACAGGACATCATTCCTTACATGAATGTATCCAACAAACTGGTATGTGGCTCACTGCTGCATGACCCATCATTCATGTGGTTACAGCTACATTTTGGAGTCATATTTTGAAATTTCCACAAGCCAGTCTAATAACACAAAGACCAAATTACTTCTGTGTCCTAGACTTTACAAACTAGAACTTCTTGGGCTTGTGCCACACTACCTCCTGGTCCTACCAACCAGACTCATAATACACCCCCTGATCTCCTCTCTCTTTAAATAGAAAAGAGATTCAAAAGTACCCAAGAACAATAAAACCACGAGTTATGTGACTAAATTAGTATGATGGTTGCTGAGAAGGCCTTGTAAATGCCAAGGAAATACACATAGCTTTGCAAGAGGACAAATTACCTTAAGATGGTTGTAGTGAGTTGGGGCTCAGTCTCTTCTCCCAAGTAACTGCTGACAGGTATAGAAAAAACGGCCTCAAGTTAAGCCAGGGAAGGTTTAGATTGGACATTAGGAAAAAATTCTGTAATTAAATACTGAACAGGGCACTAGAACAGGATGCCCAAGAAAGTGGTGGAAACCCTGGTGGTGGCCAAAAAATTGTGCAGATGTGACACTTCAGGACATGGTTTAGTTGGGATGGTGGTATTGCTTTGACAGAAGAACTTAGGGTGATGGTAGGACTAGATGATCTTTGAGGTCTTTTCCAACTTTGACAATTCCATGATTTAGGCCTTCAAGCATGCTGGATAACCCTGAAGCCACACTGCATCAAGTCTGGTGCCGGCACAAGGTTCTTGAAGACTTTTATGAGTTGACTTCAGCCCCTGCCCTCTACCCTCACTGTCCATTCCCCATCCCAAAAAGTCTCTAGCTACCAGCAAACATATAAAATACTGGTATTATATCTTAAGATATATATACGTGAAACCCCTTTTTATTCCTGTATATTGCTGTTTTATATAGCTGTGCTCTTTCCCAGTCAGACTAGTCTCAATTCTCATGCTGAAAAAAAATGTATCACCTGAAACAGATGGCACATTTACATAATACCACCCACCCATAAGCCTCTGAGTTTCCTCTTCTTTTTGTTTCTCCTGCTGACATACATTCAATATTATGCAATAAAATTAAAATCCCACCGTAGCAAATTTGTTTGCTTTCTCTGCTGTTCCAGGAAATTGTCTATTGCCCTCATTACAGACAAGTGGCATACTTAGTGTGTTAAGTATACTGGATTTTAAAAGAAAGAAAATACTTTATCCAGGAAATACAACCAGTGAGTGTCTAGAATCCCATGTTTTCCAGTTCTCTTGGGAGTATCTGTTTCATAATTTTAACATCAGAAATTAACTCATGGCACACACAAAAATCTTATGAATCCATCTTTTTCATTTTTTCAAGTCTCTCAAGAAAGGTTTAAATTTGTAAAACACAGGAGTACTGTGCTGCTACTATAAACAAAAGCCACAATAAGTAATGTATACTCAGAAATGTTTACATTACCAAGAGTGGCAATAGAAAGAGATCTGTATTTACAAATCTGAAAATGTACAAAAAACCACCCCAACAACAAAAAACACTAGTCATTTTTCTGGTCTTACAGTGTCCAGGAGCGTAGAGATACAGACCATTTGGAATACTGGAGACATGAGGCAAACCCAAGAGGCCTCTGTGTTCACAGGAGCTTCTGACAAATGAAGAGCGTTGACACACCAAAAAAACCAAACAAACAAACTCTCAGAAGCAAAAGGACGAAGAAGCTCATGAGATGACCTTCTAATTACCAAGGAAATAGCAATATGGGTAGTCCTCTGACTCAAGAGAGAAAGAGGGAAATGCTGGACTTAACCAGGGAAACATTCTTGAAAAGCAGAAAAGCAAAACTGAGGCTATCTACCCAAGGAGTTATTTCAAAATCTGTTTCTTTCTTTCATTGCACCATTGAAAGTCCATAATGAAAAGAAGCAATGCATTTCCTCTCAGATACTTCTTCAGACTCTCACCCTGACCTAAGTATTATACAGAATATATTTGCTATCAATCCCCACGGTATAGATCAAAAAGTATAGATATGCATAGAGTCATTATCTGGGTGAAATTTCCGTATTGGTAGGTTTATTGTGATCTAAGATCTACGAAGGCAAAGGTCTGCCTTTCAACAATCTAAAGCTGAAAGTTTTAAATTATCAATGTAAACCAACTAGACAAAAGTTTCTGAAATTGAGATTTCAGCAAGACATCAAGTAATGCCATTGTTAAAATTTTCTTAAAGCAGAATTTTCTTTAGCAAAAAGAAAGCATGGAAAAGGCTCAGGAATAAGTTGAAGATCAAATAGCAAGTCCAAGTTGAGAAACAAAGAGCAAGGGTAGGAGTATATAGTCCTTTTGAGAAGACGTTCTACTAAGGTTTGATCTCCCTTCTTAGAAACTTGTAGCAGCATCTTTTATCATGCTATTTAAGCACAGTTCACAAAGAATAGGCAAAAAACTACACACTTCCAATCCTGAGGTTATAATCTCCACAAGTAATCTGCCAAGTCTACTATGTCTACTGGAAATAATGCTGCTTGGTTGATCATTTCCCTAAACTGTACATCTGCTGTCAGTCTAAATCTCTTGTGCAATATTTGAGCCTTCCAGTTACTGTAACAGCAATTTTATCTTTAGAAGGTTTCCTCTTCCTCTTAAAGACTGAAATTTGTTTTGCAATTCAGTTCATTTTATTTATAAATATTTAATTTTTCATTTGCCTACTTAAAAATTGTTCTGAGTGGATAGTAACATGAATTTATTATGAAGTGAATTTATCTTTCTGAACCTCATTAGTGCTGAAGAGCTCTGCTGCCTCTACTAAGCATTCTGCTAAACAAACTTCTGAAGGCTAGATTCAAGTGCATGGAGGAAATACAGTGTAAATTCAGGATGCAGTCCTTATTTTATGCCCCTTTTTAATCCTTCTCAAAACCACATGCCCCACTGGAGTTCAGAAATGGCATTAAAACCAATGATCTCAAGACAGGAGATATGATCCAGTTCAGTTTTAACTCCCCTGTTCCCTACACAAATTGCATTAACATTACTTCCAGGAACAACCCAAAGTAGCAGTTTCAGGAGTTATAAATCACACCCAATATAAGAAAAAGAGTGAAATAAATCTTTAAAATGAAACAAGAAACTCTGTGTCAGGGCTTGTAGGTGTTATACAGTGTTACTTTATACTAGATTTACATTACTTTCTATTAGGTTTGCTCCCTGTTCAGGTCTCTCTGAGATATGAATACAGCTGAATGGATCAGAGAGTAAAAATCAAATTTGAGGCTGCTTGAAAAAAACAGAAGTGAAGTATTGCAGGAAGAAAACACAAAGTTTATATAAAAGAAAAATTCAAACCCTAACATATAGCTTGTGGAGGACTAACTGGCAAAGAAATAGCAGAACTTTTAGCCAATCTGTGCATCTCATCACAACAGTGGCTGATAATACTTTCAACATATCGTCAAATAACCACAGTTAGCAAACATTCCAATAACATAAATATTCTGAAAACACCAGCTAGGAATAGCACTGCACAAATCCAACCTATTTTGCCTTTGGTGTATCACAGAATCACAAAAAGTTCAGGGCTTGAAGGGACCTTGAAAGATCGAGTCCAGCCCCCCTCTGCCAGACCAGGGTCACCTACAGCAGCTCACATGGGCAGCCTGTTCCAGAGCCCTATCAGCCTTACAGTGAAAAATTTATTCTTAATATTTATATAGAACTGCCTGTGCTCCAGTTTATAACTGTTGTCCCTTGTCCTATTATTAGTCAACCCTGAGAAAAGCTTTACTCCGTTCTCCTGGCACTCTCCCCTTACGTATTTATAAACATTAATGAGGTCACCCCTCATTCTCCTCTTCTCCAAGATCAAGAGCCCCAGCTCCCTCAGCCTTTCCTCCTAAGGGAAATACTCCACTCCCTTCATCATCTTTGTGGCTCTGTGCTGGACTCTTTCAAGCAGTTCCCTGTCCTTCTTGATCGGAGGGGCCCAGAACTGGACACAATACCCCAGATGCTGCCTCACCAGGGCAGAGTAGAGGGGGAGGAGAACTTCTCTCAACCTGCTAACCCCTCCCTGTTCCCCCCTTCTAATGCACTCCAGGATGCCACTGGCCTTATTGGCCACAAGGGCACATTGCTGGCTCGTGGTCAGCCTTCCCTCCTCCAGCAGCCCCAGGTTCCCTTTCCCTGTGCTGCTCTCCAGCAGCTCAGTCCCCTGTGGATCACTATAGTTTCAAAGAAACAGGTCACAACTGATGGAATTTTATTTGTCATTTTAAAACCTTTATGATGAAACTTTCTTGGCTGACTCTCAAAAACTCTCTGACCTCTTCCTTGTTGGGGGTAAATCAGAGAGAAGTTAGTAACTGGGCAATTCCAAGCATATCTGAATACATTTTCCACTTAAGACCAGCATCACAACTTCTTTACAGGACACTAGTAAGTTCACAAAATGAATCACATTTTCTCATTAATACTAAATTTGTGAGCTGGAGAGTAAAAAATGTAGAAGCCTTTTCTTCTGATCTGATAGTTGAAAACAGAAAATCATTACAATGCTAAACAACTTGACTAGAGTAACTGAGTGCATTAGTCTGAATGAAAACCGTATGTTACTATTGTTGGGCTAATGCAATATGGAGGGAAAAAATAAATAACACTACAAACATTTAACAAAAGTAATAGAAGAATAAGTGCCCCTTACTGTCTCTGCACAGCTAAAAGGGCTAGAAAATATCTGCTGGGGCTGAATACAAATGCATTACATTCTTATTTCAGTGGGAAAACATTTAGTCAAAACTACCTCTACTGGCACTCTTAGAATGTCACGATGAACCATTTTCTTTAAAATGGACTAATATTAATATTTGTGTGTGCTGAGATAAAATGACTAGTATTTTGAAAAGTTCATGCTGGTCTACTAAAATAGATACTGCAGTTCTCCATATTACTAAAATGCCCGTTAATCTCACACACTGACATTTCAGACATCTAAACATTTTTTCTGATTACTGTTACAATGGACTTACGACCAGATTTCATAGTTTATAAAATATTAGTTATTGCTCTAACACATTCTCTTCTTATTCCCAGACAAAACACTAAGCCTAGAACTGCCGGTAAGGTCCTGCAATCGCAGACACACTTTGTCAAAATACTGGTCACTACAGATGCCTCTGGTATTTATGTTTCCTAAGTAGGAACTACTCCAAAAATTTACAGCTGCAACATCACCTTTTTTATTAACTATTTCTAGATACTAGACATTTACAGAAGTCACACATTTTATTAAAGAAATTTATGGTTTTATGTGGGCTTGTCTCAGATACTGAGTCTTACCAAAAACACTGTCACAATCTAAGCCTTCTGACAATGAAAGCAAACTACTATGACCAGTTTAGCCTTCTTAACTATTTCTGGATTCTGATAAAAAAAATGTGGGTTGCAGTAAAATGGTCACTGTTATATGCTCAGTACATTAAAACTAAAATCTTGTCAGACTGAAAACACAATTCAGCAATCACAACAATTCTTTAAGAACCAGTAGTAGAATCAGGAGAAAAAGTATTTTTTTCTTAATGATCATAATTATTACTAAGGAAATAGAGCAAAGTCTTACAATCTGCATCTTACAATCCCAAACACTAGAAGAGTTCAGATAAGTAATGTGATTGGTACAGATAATTTCTACTATTTACATCTTACACACTTGTGTAAGGTACCTGATGACCCTTTACTCTTTCAAAAGATAATTATTGATTACTATCTAAAAAAATAATCAATAAAAACAAGGATAATAATTCAGATAAAATAGATTTATTAGTTCCTGCAGGAATGAAAAATGTAACAGAAAAAACAATGATACTATCATTATCATGTTAGTCAAGTTTGTTAATATGGTGTTAGAATGTGATGAAAACTACAGAAACTATTCCTAGGATAATCAGCTTTGAACAGATACATGATATAGCATTTTTAGAGGACCAGTTTTAAACATGAAATCTAGAAAAAAGGATTCTTGCAAGAATAAGTGGCAACATTTACGGAAAGTGGAAGCAATGGAAATAGAAGACACAAGTAGGAGGTTTGAGACATGCATACAACACAAAAAGGATCAAAGCAGTGAGACCACCACAAGAGATTACACAGGATTTTAAAAATATATTTTCAGCATTGCTGTGCATGGTTAGATCTGTATAACTATACTATAGGTACAATTTAGCTCCTTTCTTTGGTGCCTAATTTCCAAAATTAGATACTCAGCATCACCACTGCTACTCAACCCTGAATATCAGCACACGTAGCTGATATTGCTCAAGATAGCTGACATCTCCAGTACCATCTTAATTTCAGTCAGTACCACTTCTGTTCATATCTTCATACAGTTCCACATTCCTCAGCTTCCCTCAGATGTGACATCCTAATCAAGGACATCCTCAGAAAACCAGGTTGAAGACAGATAGCAAGACTAATGACAAGTGTTCCCTGGAGCTAGGGCTTAAAACCCATGTCTCCGGACTCCCAAAGGTATAAGCTAATCTGTAAGCTAATCTTCTTGTGCACACTCAATTAATATTTAATTATTCCATGCAAAGCAAAACACCTTCAAAAGGAGACACTGCAACCATCCATCCTCAGAGTATGTTATAGCCAGTAAATTTTCCTGGGAGATAGGAGACACTGACTACAGATCCCTCAGGCAGAGGAAGGAACCAAACACAAGCCTGCTGCCTCTTAACTGCTGAGGTAGCACATAGCATGCCTTGGGAGTGGCAAGTAAGGAGCAGAACAGAGCTTTTGAACAAAAAAGGCTCTATGGTTAATTTCAGGAAAGGGATCCTGAGTTGGAGACTTTGCTATTTGCTATTTGCCCCAGACAATGACACTGCTGAAGGCAGAGTCCCTATCTGCCTTTCCTTATCCCTTAAGGGGAGTGAGTCCCTGTCTGCAGGACTTTTCAAGATCTCTACCAAGCAGCTTGTTGGGATTTGCTATGTAACTCTGCAGAGGGGCTGCCTAAGCAGCTAGCCTTAATGATGTTAATTAACTGAGCACATAGGCACTGCAAAGCTCAAAGGTGCAGCAACATGTGCTTTTCTTTGTGAGGGTGGTGCCCAGTAAGTTAGAGAAGAGATCCAGAAGCACTGAGAGCCCTTACTGTGATTAAACCAAGTCAGGAGGAAACAGAGTGAAAAAAAACTTTTGAAGTTAAAAGTGGTGAAGTTCAGAGGGAAAGAAGTGAAGGTACAAAACAAGTTTTCTGCAACTCTACTTCTCCATGTGGTCCCATTGTGCTCCTTTTTTCCATAATTTCCAGCCTTATCACCAAACTTTCCACAATTTGTAAGCCAAACCAGCTGTCTTCTTGAAAGCTACCATCTTTTCACAGGCTTAGAGATATTATCCCTTCTCTCATCACACTAATAAAATTAACATGATTAACCACTGATCATTAAAATCAAACATTGTACGTGTATCTCTCTCCGTGAATATATTTTAAATTATTTTAGATTATTTACAACACACTGTAATTTCCCCTAATTAGGGGTAGTGGGTTAGATGCTCAGTACGAATCAGTACTTTTCCAAGAAACTATCTGATTTACATCATAGGAGTACATTGCTTGCCTAATTAATAAGCATCAGGACAGCATGCAGGAATGCTTTCCACATGGCATACATATCCACAAACTGAGTGATACATCACATACATTCCTTCCAGATCTGAGATGTCAGAGAGAGTGTCCCACAGCACTGCTATACTTGCACCTGTTCAGGTAGGTGTGGTTGAAGCATTACTGCAATAAGCATATTACAAACAGACATCCAGAAAGAAATTAAAAATGAGATAGCACAGACCTTTAAGATCTCCATAGGGTATTATCATCCAACAAGGAACACTGGTCCTCTGCACTGTTTCCATTTTTCTTTCTTGTCAGTGTATTTAAGGGAGTCTTGGTACAAAACCTAATTATGAAATGGCATTTTTTTCTGAAAACTGCCCAGACATTTCCAGAATTAAACAACACATCATGTAACTGAAAGTCATTTTATATAAGATGGGAAGCACAGAGACAATTTACCATACTAAAATAAACTGTCCTAAAGTGTGATCCTCTACATGACATGTTGGCAGCTTCAATTTTCTTTCTTCCTTCTCAGATTATATAAGGACTGCAGCCACTCCATTTCCTAGAACCATCAAGTTCCTCAATAATTCTTCCAGTTGAAACCAAATACAAAAAAACACAACTACAAAACCAGTTGTGAAGCACTACAGAGACACTGTAGGGCAGGTGACTCTTTTCATGCTCCATAACCAGAAGAAAAATCACGTAATGTTCCTTGGAAATCTTCAGACCTCAGCAAACAATCTTTCTAAAATTAATACAAGGCTCAGCAACACTGCACAAGATACCACAAGCCTGCATGATCACAGGTAATTACTCATACTCAGTGCGATTTGAGTTTTCATCACAATACCAAAACTGTTACAGCTGCACACAGTAGCTTGTAGCAACTGTTTAGTCAAGAATACCTAGGTTATCTAAATGTCTCATCTGAAACATGCACACATGTAAAATTCAGCTACAATTTAGAGATATACATTCTGAAATTACACAGAAAAGAGCAGCAGCAATGCCAAGATATATAAACCAAGCTTTATCTTATGAAACGTTAGGATTCTTGTTGACATGTGGAAGTTCAGGCTGTTGCAATCAAAAGGCGTGTTTGCAAGTCTAACATTTATAATTACACAAACATTCCCCCACCCTTAATGTCAAACACACTGAATGCCTTTCTGACAGTGAGAGGCTTTCCAGATGGTGAAGGAAACAGCATCAGGAATTCAATTTTTGTATTATTTAAAACTATTATCTATCTACATTTCTAAAGAGACTAGAGCTCATTTTTTAGTCTGTTACTCTGCTGCAGCCAGATGCTATAATAATGAATAGGCTATATAAATGCCAAGGTATATATGAAGATTCACTTATAAACTGGTAAAAAATATTACTGAGGTAATGCATACCTTTAATTAATGGTGCATTGTTTATATTAGTGGTTCAAATTTTATTCATGCTTATTTTAAGTATATTAATTGCTATATATTCTCTACCTGTGGCAAGCTTACAGTCTTAATTAACCAGACATTATACTGTTTCACTGGTTAGCAGCTTG
Organism: Florisuga fusca; assembly: GCA_038090715.1. Taxonomy (NCBI): domain Eukaryota; kingdom Metazoa; phylum Chordata; class Aves; order Apodiformes; family Trochilidae; genus Florisuga; species Florisuga fusca. The sequence goes on from JAAWXA010000012.1 coordinate 1,526,941, forward strand.
CAAAAAGATAAAGTTCAAACTAAATACATTAAATCAACTATAAATGGGTCTGACTCCTCCAGATAAAACTATTTCCACTTTGCAAGGCAACAAAGTCAACTGAGATTGTAAGGGACAGGCAAGTAATGCTGACACTAACGCCCTGTGTGACTAGAAAAGCTGTCCCAGGCTCCTCCACCTTCTTTGGCTGTCAGGTGTTTAGACAACAGCAGTCTTGGATCAGTACTCAGGCCTGGTATTACCCTCTGTAAATAAGATATGTAACCAAAGTACCTACCCTCAGAGATCAATTGCCAAGGCTTCTTTTATAATCAGTGGAGAGCATGACATAGATCTTTTACTTACGCATATAAAAGCTTTTCAGTATTCCTTTGATCCCGTAGAATATGGGTTTAAAAGTGTAGTTACATTATTAATCCCTGGTAGTCTGATGTGGTTTTTTAACCAATAAATAGAAGTAACAGCATGTCATTTCTAAAGGCAAATGCAAAACTAGAAAAGAGGAAAAAAGGTTTTAACAGACAGATACAGCTAGATTTGATTTTGGTTTACAGGCCTATCTAACTAAGACATATATTTGTTTTAATAAGGAAGTCCCATACACCACAGGGAAAACTCAGAATGATTGTTACACCAAGATCAAACTAGGCATGAAATCACTTACATGGACATGACTGAAACTAACCATGTTCCCAGGTTTCTTAAAGGAGTACTCTTTCCCTTTTTAATTTTTATTTCCAGGGGAAACAATACAGATGTTCAAAATTAAAATATGCATCATGGTACTGCTTAGATAAGGAATCTGGAGAAAGTGATAAATATTATTTGTTGTTGTGTTATTTACTATTCAGTTAGGTGATTTAACAATGGCCGTGTTGAAAATTTGTTCTGCCAGCTGCAAGTTCTGCAGGGGCCCAAAGTAGCATGAGTTACAGACTCATACTTCATTTTCTTCATGCTGCTCTCAGATCACAACCTGCCTTTTCTTTCCACAACCAGTGGACCAAACTACTTTTTCTAGAAACCAGGCAGAAAGGCTAATATCCACAAGGAGTTGAAACACCGCTGTGAATGGAAACATTCTGAGTAACAGGGCTTCTCTGAACCATGGAAACAAACAGCTGCGGATTCACACAGCCGTTCTCTCACCCTTTCAAAGATTAGGTGGCCACGGCACTCCTCATGCTCTCACAGTCAGAAGAGCATCTGCTGTACTTCAGAACTGTACAGCCACAGAAGTTTATCAGAAGGACTCCTTCATGACAACTGATTTAAAGTAAAATACCAGAGAAGAGAACCTGGGAAGTGCATCTCCCTTGCCCCCACATACAATCAGTACAACAGCAAGCAGATGCAGGCAGATACTGTCACAACAATCCACAAACATAAATTCTCCCTAACATCAGCTGCTGCAGCAGTGGGTGCATTGGCAGAAGGACAAGTGAAAGATATCACCACTAGCAGAACAACTCCCAGCTTTGCACCAGACTCTGAAGTGGTGTGTCTCACTACCGCATCTACAAGATCCTTGCATTAAGGAGCTAAAATCAGGCAAAACTGCATTATTCCATATGTCAAAGTCTTTAAGAAACTCTAAACTAAAGTCATATACTCTTCAGCTGGAGCAATTCTGTGCATTCAGCATAACAAATGTTTGACTTTCTATATTCTTTACTAGCTGACAAATGAAAATCAATAAGCTCTTAAGCATCTCACGCTCCTAAGGGAACTGTTCTCAGCACAAGCAAACAGCAATAATTCTTAAAGGGCAAATGAAGCAGTTGGTAGCAGAACAGAAACAGGACCACTGCTAATTTGGCTGCCTTTTCCAGTTCCTAAGAACTGGAACCTAAGAACACACCGTAACTGAACAGCATGTTTCAGCGTTAGTAAAGCGGATGAGGTCAGTCTGTTGAAGTTAATTTTTTTTTTTCTTATCTCAAATAAAAGGAAATGGGAATCGTTACATTACCTTTCCTTCAACACACCTAGCTTCCTAGAGGATAAGCTACCCTCTGCTGGAAAAACAGAGAATTTACAGGCAAGAAAACATTTCCTTAAAAACTTCTTACAGACCTTCTTAAAAGCATTCAGCTGCAAATATAGTTTGTCGTTGGCTGCAGGCTTCCTAAAGCTGGGGTTTAGTCCAGTGATTTTGCAGCCAGTGTCCTCTTAATGAAAGATAACTGGCTTGCCTAATTCATTAATAACTGCCACCAAACTAGTCTTTTTTCAATCAACTTAAGTAGATTTTTTTCTGAAAACCAAGCTGCTGATTTACACAGAGTTTTCCAATAGCTTGTTGGTTTGTATTATTTTTCTTGCTCATGGAATCCTTCAGAATGCAAAGTTTTAAGGTTTTAAAGTTTAATTCACCTTATGCAAGATTTGATTAAATACAGTAGCTACATAGTGTCCAAATCTTTCCAAATAATTGCAATGGCAAGCATTTATAAAAAGGAAAATTTATTAAAAGCCTCAGCTCATTCCACCAGCAGTGAAAGAGCCATTGCATTGCACTCCTAATTGTTAATCCATCCTGACAGCTGGAAACACTTTCAAGCCCAGCCCCACAGTGGGCAGGATGGTACAAGAAGAAACTTCTACTAAACTTCAGCTGATCATAACTCACATCTAGCTTCAAATCTCATGCCCAAGCCAGCCTTTTGCTGCAGAGAAAGCATACTGTCTCAACATATACTATAAAAGATTCTGCCCTACTTCTGCAGATAGTCCAAATTCCTTCAGAAGAAAACAAATTTCACCTCAAAATTACTGACAGTCTTCTTGCAGGATAGAAATGGAGAACACAGTTTGTGCAAAAGTAGTAAATTTTCCAGAGAAACTTCAGTTGATTTTACAAGAAGGTGTTAAAAAAAAAAAAAAAAAAAAAATACAAAACTATCTCATGAGTTAAACCACTTCCATGACTGTTAATCTGGCTGCAAAAATCACAGGTCCACTGATTTCATCACAGGTGCATTTGGTACACAGCTTTTAACACTTTATGAAAGTCTCAGCTTTCAAACAGAAATGCATAGCTCCAGTTCTGTCTTCAAAACTACACAACAGGACTGTTTAACACACTCTCCAGTCTCCTTTTCACCCCTCAAGAAAAAAATTAGTAAGAAGCCTGCTACTCTGTTGGAATTACTGTCACACAAATACAAACCCTGGGTACAGAGAGGATCCTAAAGAGCTTTCAGTATTCCCATGGAAATTCTGCAGAACAGCTAGGCTCAAATACGACCTGCTGGGCAACTACTTCATGTGCACTGCTGGGTTTTCTCCTTCCACCGCAGGAATGGTGGGTTGATTACTGTGCCTCGTCACAACAAATTGAACCACCACACAAAGCCAACAGCAGAAAGCTAAAACAATAAAAGAATCTCCAATTACTATTACTTACAAAATAATAATCCCTTTGCAATCAACCCAGCAAATGCTATAAAAACACACTAGATTACTTCAGTGAAGGCGCTACAGTTTTTGCCCAAGAAGAAATTAATTCATAACACGTTTTTTCTGCATAGGATCTGATGTAACTGTCTACTGATGTTACACATCAGGTAAAACCTGAAACAGACAAAATTATTTTAAGGATTCTAAAACAAGAAAAATTTGACAGCTAATTATTAGTGCTCTTCTATGAAATTCCTTTTTATGCTGTTGGCCTCTAACAGGCAAGTAAGAACTGCCAAACCTAAAAAAGTACCAGAAAAAAACAATATAAGCAACAGTTGATGAAGATGGAAAATTTAATCTATAATGCACTGAAGAAGTGGTTTGGAAAAAATAGAAGTATTTTAACTTTCATTCAGACTTCACAACTGCTAAAATATAACTACATACTGCTGCACCAACGAACATGCCAGAGGAAAAAGTCATTCAGTATAATATAAAGATTAACAACATTGTTGAAACAGAAAAAAAACCCCAAACTTCAGTAGTGTGATTGACTAATACAGAACACATGACTGTGGAGTAAATTACAAAGCTGTTTTTTGGCATGATAGTGTCCTACTGGAGTAGAGAGGTGCCTCACATGCTTGTGCACCACCAGATCTACCAGCAGTGGCAGCTCGCAGTTCTCTCCTGAACAGTCATACAGTGAGAAGAGCAGCAGGGAAGACTAACTGCTCTCAATCCCCAGAGAATTTCCCTGCCCAGGAAATCCCCCCATTCATCAAGATGTTTTATCAAGTACAACGGAAATTTGCCACAAATACTAGTAATATTGCTAGTCATAGCAGTAGTAATAACCAGAACTCCTAAAACAAATGTTAAACTGTTAATATCTGCAGTGATTTTATATGAAAATATGTGGTCTGGAAAATATTACACACTTTAAAACACAATTTTATCTACTTACAATGCTATTTCTACTGAATAGTCCACTGAATATTCTACAGAGCTGAATATTCTACGGAATAGCCCACTTCCTTATAGACACTTTTTCAACTTACTTATTGTTATCTTTTTTTTTTCTTTCTAATGATTAATTAAGACTATAATGTAACATTTGGTGGAGTCTGTTTCCATCGTTTATTAATAATGATTTTATTTTTCAGAGAGATCAGCCTAATGCTTGATTTTTTCCTGAAAAACTTTGTGTCAAAAGCATGACTGAAGGACAAAAACTAAGAAAAAAAAAAAAAAAGTTGATAAACTGTTGAGTACATCAAGAGCATTGTTGAAGATCAAATATTTAATGGGAATTTAACATCAATAACGTTTTTCAGACCTGCAGCATGTGAAGAACAGTCCAAAATTTACAAAATTGGCTCTATACTGTATATCCACTTTTATTGCCTCTGAACACACAGCTCCTCCAGAAGCAGAGCATATAGAACCACCTCAAGAAAATACCTCTTAATCCACATGCCTGCATGGAAACTTAGGTGTTAAAATCACAGTTACATACAGCAGAAACACCTTTGTGTATTTTATTTGTCTGTATTTCAGTTGCCCCTGTGCAATGCAAGTAAGGTTTTGGAACCATTGGATGGCTAAATGGTATCACCTGACAGCTGAGCCATGCTGAATAAATGTAAACCTCTTACCACACCACAGAAGAAGAAAAAAGTCAAGCTTGCTAATTTAAATCTTTCACCTAGTTAGAAACATGACCACAGCAACTTAATCAATCAAGCTATAGAAGTTGGCTATATTGGCTGTATTTCTATAGTTGGCAGTATTTCAGTGTTAATCTTATAAAAAAATAGCAATGTTAAAATCAGAAAAAGCTTACTCTGAAGCAATTAAAAGCTCATTCTAATGATTTTCATTGTCCATAGTTTTTAACCCACTATTTTTAAAGCCAGATGTTTTGTTTTGTTTATTTTTTTAGTATCTGACTATCACACCATTTTTTCATTTTTTCATTTGTGATATTTTTTCTTTGTGATATTTTGACTTCTCATCTAAGTGGTTTTCGCACAAATAGAAGTCCTTTGATATTTACTCAATGCTATGTGTGACATTGCTGCTATGACAGCATGAGTACTCCTTGCAAGTGGAATTTCTGGAGATTCTCAGTTCTGCTTTAGGTCTCTCCTTTGTTCTGGAGATGAGGGTTTTGGTATGATTATGCTTCTTATCTTGACTGTGAGTTCTAGATATCAGAACCATTAGTTCAAAGAGAAACTCCCAGAATTACTGAGTCGTTCTAATTAACTCTGGTAGTTTTACACAATGGGAAGACACAGTAAGCTTGTATGAAACTTCTGTCACAATTCAGTCATTGATTTCTATCATATTCTCTGTAGAACAATTTCACAAAACTGACCTCGCTGTCCTTGCACTCAAAACTATACTTCTACTATACTTCTTCATTGATTTACCTGGCTTCCCTGTATTTTTAATTAGTTCCTTAAGTGGATCCATTATAAAACACTGCTTAGAGAATGAAAAATAGCATTCACTCCTTCACAGACACATACATGTATACATAGCTATGTATAGGACACGAGCACTCTCTACTGCAGTTCAAAGCTTGTGAAGACACACAGTCTGTTATGAGAAGGTCAAAACACCTCACAAGACTGTATCTGCAGGTAAGAAAAACAGTGAAAAAGGCAGCAACAAAAAATCCCAATGCATTTCATCTGTTCTTAGTCATTAAAAACCTTTGTACTACTTCAGGGAGGAAAGGTGATTCTTTTTCCATACTAGTAATGACTGCTGCACCTGTTTTACTCCCACCTATACCCTCTAGTACCTGAGCACTCCATAGTGTGTAGAAAGAGACCACTGAGAAAGCATTTACACTGCCTGAATTCAGAGCCTGTTCTGTACCTGGGTTAGCTTTCCTGGAATAGCTAGAATTGTTAAAAAGAAAAGAAAAAGTAACTTTGTGCTATGCTTTCCTCTGAAAGTATTTTAGTTTCTGATTTTTTTTTACAATTAGGCAAACCTAACTGAGCAACCTAAACTCCCACCTATAGCTTTGTGTTTCTGACAAAGTGATTTTCCAGTTTTGTGAAAGATAAAGAATTGTCAATACTAGCAAAACTTTTAAAAGTGTGTATTTTCTCTGAGCACATCAGACAGACACCACTATCATAACTTAGCTTTGCACACACTATTTCAACACCAACTATTTGGCCTAAAAGTAAATTTTATTTTTCAAAGCAGCTAGATAACAACACTAAAAAAATGGTAATTTTTTTTTTTTAATTGCCTTTTTCTTCCTGTCCTTTATCCAGCATTGAAAATGGAAAGTTTTGGCTCTCTTTCCCACCACATGCTTGGTGTCTCTCATATGTTTTGTTCTGTCAATAATTTTACTGTCCGTATCTTAGGATATTACTCTCACTTTACCAAATGCTATTAAGTCTGCAGGCGTCACTTCCACAGGCTTGAAGAATGAGGAGGGGTAGAAGACAGTAAGACTGAAAAAAGATGAGGCTTTTCTAATACATTTTACCTTTATGTCAGAAGGTGTTGTAAGGATATAAAGGTCATGCTTAGGGACACAGATTTTGTGTCACTGGTAGCAACAGGGGCCACCTACTGCATGAGAATGGGCAGCAGATCAGCGGGATCTGGGAGTCCAATACAGGACAACGATGTGAAGTTTCATCCCTGACCCAACAGCATTAGCACGGGTAAACAGTCCTTTCCCCCCCAGCAGAAACAGCCACGTGTGTACCTGTTGTGTGGGTAGGTTTGGGAGGACATTTCAGGACCAGAGACTACACCACCACCACTGCCTGGTTGCCACGCAGGCTTCGATCGAATGAAAGTGACAGCTTACCGTCAAAACAAAGAAAGTTCTGGAAACAAACGTAAGAACACTTCCTTCGAACCTACAGGCACACTTCCCGTGTTGAGCAACCCCACTACCGAGAAGGCAGACGCAGACCTTCTCTTCAGCAGCGGGAGACACCGGTCGTGCTCGCCTGATGCAAAGGGCCCGCTGCCAGCTGTCGCGCTGTGCTATCACCTGGCTCTACCTCTCTTTATCTTTGTGATAAGCGGCTCGGCCGCTGCCTCTTATACCCGCTGTGTGAAAGCCTCCGGTGCAGCAGCCCCTTCCTGCCCTAGGGCACGGGGTGACAGGAGCTCACTCCCGGCGAGGCCCGAGCCCCGCGCAGGAACATGGCGGGCCTGACCTGTGCCGACCCAGCTCCTCAGCAAATACGGCTCCGTCAGGACGTCCGCCCAAGCACAGCTCTCTTCAAGGGAAGGTGCGAGGAGCGCTCGCTCCCATCCACTACAGACAAGGGACGGGCCGAGGTTGGCAAACGGGGTCTCCTATCGGCGGGGGAGCAGACAGCCAAGCGGGGTTTGCGCGGCCAGGTGACCCGGTACGGCCGGCACCCCCCGTCCCCTCACACACTAGCCCTACCGCCGCCAAGGGCCGCACGCCCCGCCTGGTCCCGCAGGGAGCCCCGGGCGGAGTTGCCCGCGCCCGGCCCCACGCAACCTGCCCTCCCCNNGGGAGGGGATGAGCGGCGGCTACCGCGCTCCGGTACATTCCCGCGCCGCCCCCGGGGACACCTGGAGCCGCCACCCGCCCGCCCAGCGCCGCGCTGAGCCATCCCCGGCGTAGGTGCGAGAGGCGGTGAGACGGGTGCACTGCGCTCCGCTCCGCGTTCGGGCCGCCCCGATCCCCCTCTGGGCAGGGCGGAGGATCGCTGCGGTCTGCGGGGAGGGCAGCGGCAGGAAGAGGCACACACGGCTCCCCGGGCTGCGGCCGTCCGCTGCCGGACGGAGCCTCGCTTCGGCTCTTTTTGCGACTTTTATAACAAAAATATACCACTTTTTTTCCCCCCTTGTTTTTTCTCCTCTTGTTTTTTTTTCCCCTTGTTTTTTTTTTCCTTGTTTTTTTTCCCCCGTTTTTTTTCCCTTTTTGCCCTCTTTTTTTGTTTGTTTTCTTTTGTGTTTTTTTCTTCGTTTTATTTGTTTGCTTTATTTTGCTTGCTTGTTTTTGTTTTTTTCCTTCTCCCTTACTTGAATTTTTATTTTCACGCTAGAGTACCTTCTCCTCCCTGTTACTCTGCCTTTCTTTTTTGACCTGGTCTCACCTTCACTCAGCTCCCCAACAGCAGCGTGGGCATCATGTCCTTCGACCCCATCATCCTGACACCTGAAAACGGCTCTGCCAATGGGACCAGTAGTGGGGCTGCGGGCGGGAAGTCCGTCACCATCCCCACTGTCATGTTCATCTTCGGCGTGGTGGGCAACCTCATAGCCATCGTGGTTCTCTGCAAGTCCAGGAAGGAGCAGAAGGAGACCACTTTCTACACCCTGGTCTGTGGACTGGCAGTCACTGATCTCTTGGGGACCTGCCTGGTGAGTCCAGTCACCATTGCCACATATTTACAGAACCGCTGGCCAGGAGGACAAGAACTATGTGAGTACAGCTCCTTCATCCTTCTCTTCTTTGGACTCTCTGGCCTCAGCATTATCTGTGCCATGTCTATAGAGAGGTACCTGGCCATCAACCATGCCTATTTCTACAACCATTATGTAGACAAGAAGCTGGCAGGGCTCACGCTCTTTGCCATCTATGCCTCCAACGTGCTGTTCTGTGCCCTCCCCAGCATGGGACTCGGCAGATCCACCTTGCAGTTCACTGAAACTTGGTGTTTCATAGACTGGCGCACAACAGAAGCCACCCATGCAGCATACTCCTACATGTATGCAGGCTTCAGCTCCTTCCTGATTATGGTCACTGTGATCTGCAACATCCTGGTGTGCGTGGCTCTCATTCGCATGCACCGCCAGTTCATGCGACGCATGTCTTTGGGAACAGACACCACCTCTAGCCGTTTATCAGACTTTCGCAGGCGCCGGAGCTTCCGTCGAATGGCTGGAGCAGAGATCCAGATGGTTATTCTGCTCATTGCCACTTCCCTGGTGGTGGTCATCTGCTCCATTCCTTTGGTGGTGAGTAACGTTGTACAACCCTTCTTCTTTTCCATCACCCGCACCGCTGAGTCTTGTCTCCTCTTAGTCTGTGCTTGTGGGGCAGACTCCGGTTTAGCCGGTGCTGCAAACTGTTATAATAACTTAAAGGCTATTAGCATACATGTGTAGTGATAGGAAGTTGTATCGATTTATATTTACAAGAAAAGAAGCACACCTATCCTGAGTCCCGGGCTCCTCGGATTTTTTAAAACACAGTGCCAAAAATTCCCAATAAATGTTCCACTGTTCGTCTGGAATCCACACAACAAAAATCTTGCTGAGAGGTAAAGGCACTTGAAAGTTCATTTCCAAAATTAATTTGTGATGAGTGAGGTTTGGGTCTGGCTTGCGTTTCTGTATGTTTATTGTGTTTAAAAAATGTGTTCCCTGTTCTTGAAGGGCACAGAGGTTCTTGATGTTCAGAAGGAGGAGAGAGCTCAGTTCACTTGGCACCAGAAAAGTGCAGAGTGCTTCACACTGAGCTTCCCCTTCTGAGGGATTCAGCTACCATCTCTGAGGTAATCCCCACACTCTTAAGTCCCTCCAGCAGCTCCCCACTGTGAGAGTTGTAAACTCAGGGGAACCACCCAGTGGTGTAATTCTCAGTTACGTGAGAGTTGGAGGAATCTGGCCCACATAACCTGGGGATCATACTGAAAAGACAGGCAACGTAACCACAAACCATTTGCTAATTTTCTGAAATGGCTGATACAATTACTGTAATTGAATTGAACATGCAGGATCTACTTATTCTATTTCTAAGTCTTTCCTCCAAAGAAAAAAAAACAAAACAACAACAACCCAGACCCACCAACTGGAGGCTAAGCTCTCGCTTGCCACCCACTGTAATAAAACTTGGCAAACTTCTGTCCCTCTCTGGCTCAGAGACATTAAACAAACAGTTGGCTTGCATTATTTGCCACCTACCAACACACAGACCAGGAAGCCATACACTAGTTTTCAGACAGAAGGTGTTCTTAGATGCATTGTTTTTAGGGGGTTGTCAACAGGCTGATCCCTCTGTGGTAGAGGGGCTACAATGTGCATCAGTACTGCTGCCCAGATGGGGATGCAAAGCAAATAGCATATACCGTGGCAAGGGAGGTTAGAGAAATGTATGTGAACAGGACTTTTGAGGTCAAGGAGTCTGTCCCTCTGCATCAGAGCTGTAATCGCAAGGGTCAGGCCAGTTTTGCCACATTACTAACATAAACAGGAGCCAGTGAAGTGTGGCTCTGCTGTCGCCAAAGTCTGTCCTTTAGTGCTGTCACTTTGTGTTGCGCCGTGGTGTGACCGAGCATGGTGCTGCGTGTTCATTGCTTGACACCTGAAGGGAGCTGAGAGGTGCTGCCTGAGCTGCCAGCAGGGTGGCTCTGGGGGTGCACATGCCTTAGATGAAAGAACCAAATCTTGCACAGCCCACCCCAAGTCCAGCTCCAGAGACTGTGGGGTAAGCTGCACCAGCAGGCATCAGGTCATGGAGCAGCCAAAAGTCCAACATAGCAAGGACTGACAGTACTTAATTTGATTAAATTAGCATTATAGCAGTTATTGCACGTAATAATACTGTGTTGTACAAAGAGATGCTGGTAAATGCAGAGAATTGGCTCTAGGAATGAAATATGGTCTTGTAACATGATACAGGATATCAGCTGATGGACTTCAGTGAGGGTCATAAAAAGCCAAAGCTTAACCTGTTGGAGAAACAGCTAAAGAAAGGCTTAGAAGGCTGAAGGTAAACTGCAAAATGAAATTGTTCTTATGGAGTTAGTCAGTCTTTTACAGAATATAAAAAGAAAAAAAAAAAAAAAAACAGGAGTGAGAGGCTACCAGAAAGGGATCTGGATTGTTGGCAGTTAAATTAATAGAATTGTGTGTGGCAAGAAGTTTGTTATTTAAACAGTAGCTAGTGAAAAACTTGTATATGGCAGAAGCTATGTGAAAGCGCAGGTAATGAAGTTGGATAGCACTCCCAGACCTTGATTTCACTACTTTGAAAGGCAGTATTACTTTGGGAATGTTCACAGAAATTAGCTTTTCCCTGCTAAAGCAGCACATCTTTTCTCTGTCTAAAGTTAGATAAGACACTGTCTTTTCTCTTAGATGTTTGACTAAGAAAAAAAAAAGGAAGTTTTCTTTTAAAAAGCCAGCACAACCACACATGTACACATCATCAGACTGTACACTGTGGTTAAATTTCTTCACTATTAAGTAGAGTTTACAAGTCATTTGTCTCCCACTGTGGGAATATGCTATAGCCTTATGTGCTTTTTTTGTGTCATATGCTATAAATCCCTGTAAAAAGCCACTAGTACAGACAGGTAAATAACTGGTATTTCATGACTTGGATGAGTTTTAGGGAGCCCTCACTGAGTGAGAGTCTGTAACAGGACAGCCTGGCAGGCATCAAGCACATGAAAGTGGTAAGGTGGTGGCAGCATCATGATTCAGATGCAGAAAGCAGGCTCAGAGGGGTGCTTGGTGGGAAACTGAAGTTTCCTGATGAGCTGACTTCCTGATGATTTCAGCTGAATAAGCCATCAGTTAACTGGAAGCAAAGCAACATCTGGAAGAGAGACCTAGCTCTCTAACATTTTAGAGTTCATATTTTCACGACATAGTAAAATAGCAGACAGAGGCAATTCAGCAAGCTGCTTTTATTATGGTTTGACAAAAATTTTCAAGTCTTAAAATATTAAACAGCCCTGGAATAAAAAGCAAAGACTTGTCTTGATTTAGACAGTGGTTAAAGAACAGCAAGATGAGTCACAGAGAACAGCAGTTTTTAATAATGTGATGCTCCAGGACTCATTTCACAAGTCGGGTTGTTTAGTGATTTAATGATTTATTTGTAAAATCACCAAAATCTTACAGTGCTGAAGTACTAAAACAAAATCAGAGTGGATTATCTAAAGCATAGAATGAACCTGATGGTACTGATCAAATTTATTAAGGAAAGAAACACTGAATGAAAAACGTAAGTAAAAAGAAACTTTATATAAAACGTGGTATGTTCTTCATTTGCAGAAAGTGTTATGAAAGCCATGAAGAAGAATATGACAATAGTTTAAGAATGAAATGAGGAAAATACATAAATTATGTGTTTACTGTTGTCTGCACTCCACACTGGTTATCTCATCTTTTAAAATACTGTGAGTTGTTAGAAAATGTATTTGGATGAAGTTAAAGTAGAGACTAAGTTATATTAGGAGACATTTTGCTAAGAATAGAGTTGAAATCATTATCTGTCCTTTAAAAAAAATCAAGAATAAATGGGCACACACTACTCAAAGTCTGTAATTCACTCAGCAGTCTGTCAGATACTGTCAAACCTGCTGACAGTAGTAATCTTTTACTTATCCTGGCCACTAAGCACTGTTAGATTACAGTGAAGTAAAAATAAAATGTAGTGTTTCAGGGTGTAAATGTGATTGATTGCATGAAATAAGGAGCTTATAACTTGATGCTTAATTAATCTAAAAGTTTGGATTTTCTTTTGGCTTTTTTTTTTTCAACTTTTTAATGATCAGAGATTGTCCACAGGCAACAGCAAGGTAGCAGGCATGATTTTTTAGCAATGGAGTAGACACCAAGCCCTTGAAGGGCAAAGGTTATTGGCTTGTAGAGCTGAAAAACTTGTTCCTGCTTACTACCACATGGTTTTTAAATTTATCCTATCGGTATGTGGGGAGATTTTGAAGGCAGGTAGAAGCTATGAAGGCAATTACCAGTGTGACTGTAACGATACAAGTCACTTCACAGTACTTCGTAGGATTAGAAATCATGATTTGCATCTGTAGCTACCAAAAAGGAAAAGCAGCACACAGGACTCTGATCCTACAAACACCTATCACTGAGCATAGTGACTCAACTCACATGTGCTCAGTGAGCGTGTCACTCAACATACCTTGGAGCCGTTTGCTTCTTAACAAAACTGCAAACTAACTGCTAGTATTTAGAAATACTAGAATATACATACATAATACGTACCTTAGAAGATACGTTGTGGAAATTCTACAGCTACAAAGCTAACATATATAACTCATTCTTTTGAGATTTGAATTGCTCTAGTTTTCTTCTTTCTTTAATTAGGCTTTCAAATTGCACAAACTCCAGCATCAGATTAGCCAGTTTAGTGGTGGATTCTACTTACAGGATGCAAACCAATATCCTTTATCGTGCTACATCCTTCAGCAGAAGACTTGTAGGATGTATTTCTTGCTGTTCTTGTAGGTGATACAATAATAAATGGTGTTTCACCAGCGTGTAAATACATTATAAAACTGGCATTCCAATGCAAATTAATTTTTACATTATTGTGATTAAAACATAGCTCTTAACTGATAGACCTTCAGCGGGCCTTCTAGTAAAATACATGAGACCTTTCTGGAAAGTAGAAACAGTTTCATACAGTTTCCACTAAATAGGTCCATTTTATGTATCTTCAACCTGTATGTGGTGTACCAGTCAAAAGGAAACAAAATCTACAGAGATAACATAAAGCAAGCTGTGCTGTGCAATTAGCTGTTGTCCTTTTCAGTCACAGAGTCAGCATTTAAAGACATTTTTGTCTTTATTCCATAAAGTCTTCCAGGTAGACAGAGAAATGTGAAACAGGTACCTCAGCTTCATAGGCTGCTTATCAAAAGAACAATCCCGCTATTAAACCACTGACGTGTAACTATAGCTCCAACTTTGTAAAAAAAAAAAAAAAAAAAAAAAATGTCTTCAAAGAGTGCCTTCTGGTTCTGTGATCTGGGTGAATTTATCAGGAAACGTTCCTCCCTGTCACACCTCTGATATTCCCAGTGTATGACTGTATGAGCTGCTAGAAAGCCTCCACTCCTACAGCACTGTCCTTTGGACCCTTGGCTCTCAGGGCATGTATTTATCCAGACATCAACTCATCAAATACATAGACCAGCATAAAGAAACATTCTTATGACACAGGTTAAATCCTCTGGGGAAATTTGACTTCTGGCTATTTATATGTTTTACTTTTGTGTACTTCTACATTTGACCTCTTATCATTTGGGAGGATTAAAAAAACACACAAAAAGGGTCAAGCAGGTATTTCAAGAACAGGTTTTAGCTGATTCCAGACAATGTCATGTCAACTCATTTTTCAGCCTTCCAGGTTCAGGAATCCCAAATGCCTTTTGGGTTCAGTGGGGGTGTCACTAACAGCAGCTTTACTTGCACAAGCTAGTAACTCGAGTCACAGAACTTTTCCTCACCTGCAAACTTAACCCATCGTTTCCCGTTTCAATTCATTAGTCTCCTCTGGGATGCAGGTGGTACCTTGGCTTTGGGACAGGGTGCTGTGACCGTGGGGCATCCGTGTGAGAGTTGACAATGGGATGTCCGCCCGGGATGCCGTGGGACGTCCGTGGGGGTGGCCGTGACTGTGGGACATCCGTGCCACCTAGTGGTGCCCTCAGGAAAAGCGCCCTCCAGTCAGTTGTCACTCTCACCATCCTCCCCCACTCCCAGTAAATGGCGAGAGATTTTTAATTAAGGGCATTTTTTAAGGAATCATCAAGGAATAACAGTCAAATTGTAGGTAGTTAAAATTTTTGGCCTCTGGAAGGGGCTGGTCTTCTGTCAGACAGTGGTACTTGGAAGTAAGTATGTAGCTAATGGATGTTGGATAGGAGGCTAATGTAAAATAAATAATGAAAAAATTTAGAATCTGTCTAGTTGGAAGCAATACATCAGGATCATCAAGTCCAAATCCTGCCCCTATATAGAGCACCCCCAGAATCACACCATGTGCCTGAGAGTATCAGGCAGGCTTGGTGCTGTCACCACTTCCCTGGGGAGCTTGTTCCACTGCTCAGCTGCTCGCTGGGTGAAAAAACTTTTCCCAACATCTAACCTAAACCTCCCTTGATTCAGCTGCCTGTGGAATCATACTCTAAAGCAAGTCAAGCTTAATAAAATAAAAACGCCTAAATAAAACTCTCTGAAGTAATTGAATTGCATGTTTGGCTTAACAGAAAAATGAAAAAAATAAATTAGTTGTCAGAAATACACACGCAGTGTTAGAAATCACTAGAAGAGTAACTGATAATAAAGCTTGGTTATTCCTGTATAAATTCAAGATTTCACGTATTTTGAATTCTGTGAGCAGGTTTTGTTACCCATAAACGTCAATAAAAATACAAGCAATTATTGATTTGACAGCAATTTTGAGAGAGACTGTATGCATAGGATTTCCAAAGAGGTACCCTGCATTATTTTAAAAACACCTCATAGATCACACATGGAACACATACTTAATGGAGCTCAGTAACTGCATTCTGACAAGCTGAATGCTACCACATTGCCCTGCTGTAGGAAAATTTCTCTAAATTGAATTTTTTTTTTTTTTTACCAGATTTGGCTTGACATGCAGAACTTCTAATAAAAAATACTTAGGAGGTCTGTTCTTGACTGCCTTCTCATCAGTAACCTTCAACTAGCTAGGCAAGGCTTGATTATTTTTTGGAGCCAAAGGCCAAGATTTAAAAAACCCTGGATAATTTTGCTACTGTATCAAAATAAGAAGACAATAAAGGGATTTATTTTGGCTCACCTTAAGGAAATGGAAGAAAACAACATCACTGGCTTTTCCAGCCATTTCAGTAACTGGACACTGTGTATGTCTGGCTAAAAAGGAGAGCAGCTATGTGAGACTGATTAGCATAACAAAATCATAAGTTGTCATCCTCCTTAGTGACAACAAAAACATAGCAATTGATATCAAAAATTGGATTGTGCATTATTCACAGTAGCATTTATAGAAGTAGCTGCTAACCAGGATAGGGAAGCAGTTGCTGGTGTTACCTTGGATTCAAAGGAAGAACCCAAATGAGATATTTCTGTGTAGAGGATAATGACTTAATTAGTTTTAAATTTTATGCATGATAAACTAAAATTGCTAATTAAATATAAACCTAATGCAGCAGCTTCAACACCTTAAATTCTTGAACACTTTATCAATATTATTGTGGTTTTGTAAGTAGGACCAAAATGCTGGCTCATGTAGGAGAGCATTCTGGTACAGTGTTGCAGTCTTAACCTGTTGGAAGCCTCCTAGCTGGGGGACCTATCCTTTTTTGTTTTTTCTTTTTGTTTTTTCTTTTTGTTTTTTTTTTTTTTAATTTTTTTCCTAAATCATGTTGCAACAAGCGAATAGCTACGAGTGTACAAACAATTCCAGTAAGAACAGATGGCAGCAAATGCATTTCTAAACTTGGGAACTGACAGCTCTGGACTTGTTTCCAGAATTAAGCGTATTTGAATTATAATCTGTGTTTTGGTTTGGTTCAAAAAAAACAATTATTAGATCTTTGCTAGAAGAACAGGTAGTCTATCTCTCCTCAGTCAGAGTTTTTTGCTGATAGTGTAAGACTCAAGGAGGGAAAGGAGACAAAGAGCCATTCCTTTCCTGCTAATAACAAAGGTGGCCAATTTACAGCAGATGAACCTCTCTGATTTTTTGCTTTTTCCAAAAGTAAATCCATGGCTGCCAATTTGAGATCTGTGGCTTTGACACCCTCCTCTCTTGTCAGATCTTGCAGTTACAAATCTAGATCTCTGCTTTGAAACGCAAACTTTGATTTCTTGATGTATAATTATGTCTTTCTCCTCCCCAATCTCCTTGGGTAGGTCCGTGTCTTTGTGAACCAGCTGTACCAGCCAGAGGAAGTGGAGGATCCAAAGCAAAACCCTGACCTGCAAGCCATCCGCATCGCCTCGGTAAACCCCATTTTGGATCCGTGGATCTACATCCTGCTCCGCAAAACCGTGCTCAGCAAAGCCATTGAGAAAATCAAATGCCTCTTCTGCCGCATCGGAGGGGCTCGGAGGCAGCACTCGGGGGCCAATTTCAACTGCGTGGACGGCCACAGAACCTCCTCTGCCATGTCAAGTCAGTCACCCTCCTTCATCTCCCGTGAGCTGAGGGAGATCAGCAGCACCTCACAAACCCTGCTCTACCCTCCAGAGTTAAGTGAGAGCAGCACCGGGGGGCGTGTGCTGCTGCCCGGCCCCGGTGCCAACTTGGCTCAGACTGACACCACATCCGTAAGGACACAGCGTAGCTCTGAGACCTCAGACTCCTCACAGGGGCAGGACTCCGAGAGCGTCTTCCTGGTGAATGAGATCAGCTCTGGTGGCCCGGCCAGCTCTACATCCAAGGGCAGTCCTCTCCAGGTCACCTTCCCTACAGAGACATTGAATTTATCAGAAAAATGTATATAGATAGCTATGAAAGGCATCAACCTTTGGGGATACTTCCTGGTACATTGGAAAAAACTGGTGCAATAGATAGGTGTTCTGTGTATTCAAGGGGAGAGGGGTTCAGCTGTGCTCCAAAGGGCTATTTTTTGCTTATTTTGTGATGGGTACATTTATTTTAGACTACTGAGGACTGTGTACAACAGACACTGCGCTTGGGGATATTTACATCAGAAATGGTACAAGGCACTATTGTGACTGGAAACATGAGCTGCCTTATCTTGTTCTAGGACACAGGAGAGCTACTGGGCCTCTGGAAATAGAAAGACCCACCATTTCATGTTTTCTTTCTTTCCCTTTCCACATCTGGTAGAACTGTGTTTTATGTCCCCATGGTTGCTCAGCTATCAAGAGTTGTAGCTTTTGGTACCAGAGCTGAATGTGAGGCAGCTGCTACGAACTGGACATAGCCACTCTGAGAGCTGCCTGGGGAAGAGTTTTAAAGTGTCTCATTAAAGCATGAAAATGTGAATTTTTACCATTGTATATATATCAGGATTCAAAATATTGAAAAGTCTATTCTTCTCTGTGAGAAGGTTTTTTGTTAATACAAGGTATATAGAAATGATTGCCAGCCTTCTCTTCCCCCATAATTTCCTGCTGATAAGATATTCTTGGTTTTAGATTTGTTGTCTACGCTAGATTCACAGCTGATGAGGTAATTCTCTAGGTGAGAATACATATGCACTTTCTGAGTGAAATGGGAATATGTATGCTTATTAAGAGAGAAAAAGAAAACATGCTTTCAGTTAAGAATACTCCTTTTCAGTATATGTAGATACTAAAAAAACAGATTTTATTTATGTGCTGAGAATGTTTCTCTCTATAACATGTCTGCACCTCTCTGAGTACTTTGGCCCACGTTCTGCACACACTAAGGCACACACCTAACATCGCCTGCCGGAGTTGTCCCTCTGCTGCCAGGGAGGCTCCTTACATGTAGAGTTAAGGATATATAGAAGTGCTTTCAATATTAGGGCCTAACTTTCAACCTTTGGTTAATAGTCTTAATATTCACGTTAGTCAAAGCATCACTGATGTAATAAAAGGTATTTTTTCATAACGTTTATCATTTTACTTTAAATAGTAAATAGACTTTCATGAGTGTGTAATCTGATACTCCATCACATAGGTGTACAAAACTGTGGAAGCAGACTCTTCATTTAGAAGTATAGGTTATATAGAAACATATCCTGGTTTTGCAGCTCTTGAAAATCGTTTGTTCCTAGAGTTTTAATGGCAAACACATCACCAAAACCAGCTGTTAACCACTGGCATAAAGGAGTTTTGTGTTATATGTCATAAGGGTTAGATCTTGTTCCAGAAACACTGCTCATTAAAATAATTCTGTACAGGTATTTGGAAGATGTTTTGTCAAATACTAAGCATGTTACGCTGCTGTGTTTTCATGTGAAATGCTTTATTGTAATCTTGAGCCGCATGTTGATATCTTTAAGCAATTGTACTGACCAAAGTAATTTTGGAGATCTGAATTAAATGGAAATGTTCTGCTTGATCTCAAAAGTTTATATGAGTCTGCCTTCAGTGCTAACTCATCAACCATAACAAGCCTTCCATCTTGGAATGCTTTGCACTCAAATGCTGTCAAAACACTCGTTCTGTAAGTCTCCAAAACAGCACAGCTTGATCATCATCATCATCAAGTGGCAGTCATCTTCAAAAAATGTACCCAGACCACTGACATAGAGACGTGAAAATTCTCACAGAATCAAGCAAAAGAGTACACTCAATTAAACCTTGAGCTTGCTCTGTTATTTTCCTTCAACAGAGGAGCAGTTGAGGTTATTTGCCTTGATACATGAAGTTAAATCTCTGCTCACAAGTATTTGCAGCAGGTGCCACCTTTCCACCAGTGAAGCTGGAGAACAGTATTACTTAAGTTACTACTGCAGCTTCAGATAAAAATCTGCCTGAATTCTTTGCAATTAAACCACTTAAGTGTGTTGCTTACTGTGACCAACAAATAGAATACATTCATCTCATATCACAAGACAGGAAACTACCTGGCAGAGCGGGATGGTGGGACTGCCACCTGTACCAACACGGGACCACACCTCTGCAGCTGTCCCAAAGCAGCAGACCAATGTTATGGGTACTGTACACAATGACAGAATTAAATAACCACAGTGTAGAACAAGTATTTAAATAAGGAATGGCTGGGTGTAATTGTTTGGGGTTTTTTAAATTTATTATTTTATTAAACTTATAATTCCTATTTCCCACCAGTAATGATGAGAAATACATGTGGTCTGGAAAAGCTGAAAGCAAGAACAGACCTTCTTAAATAGCTAACCTGCCTTCCCTTAGCAAACACATACAGTAAGGCTGAGGTGTTCCTCTTGCCCACAGCCTTGCTGTGTCAGCAGCAGACTGGACTTAAAGCACATACCACCAACACCAACTCCCTCAGTATTGGTCTCAAGGATTCCCAGCCAGCCCACAGATAACAAAGTCTCCTGAGTAATACTGGAATCATCTGCCAGAACTCAATGGCAGATAAATGCACAGAATGGAAGCACAACTGGTGCCCAGCTGTGAACACAGATGTCTAAAAGGACTGGGCACATGTGCCTTTGTTTAGGGTCACAGACTGTAACATCTTCACCTGCCTGCCAATCCTGCACGGCTCCGGCACTCTCCTCCATGCTGACCACAAAGACATTACTGAATTCTTCCTCAGCCTCCTTAAGCATAACAAGCCTCATAAAATACAGGTACAAATTTTGCCACAGGGAGGAGGTTATTATCCTGATAGGTATGATGAGTAGTTTCCATATAATCAAAAGGTTTCCCTCGTCACATATAATAGCTCCCTTCCACTCCCAGCCCTCAGAGATCCCATATACCCCCAAAAGACCTGTCCTCAACATCTATATCCACTTTCCCCAGCCCTCTGTGTTCACAGAAAATACACTAATTGGCCATTCCAAAATTTGTCACACCAAAATTAGATCTCCCTGACTCCATCCTGCCAGTCCCATGACTGGCACTGCCACTCCCTCACTTTCAGAAGTTTGTCCTGCCCACACATCCCAGACCACCCCTTCACAGAACCCTTTCCATCCAGGGTAATGCCAGACCTCCCACCCCAATGCCATGCCCCAAACCTCAGCCCTAACAATCTAAGCCTCTGTACTTTGGTATGGATAATCTGCTCACAAGCAGGATGACAGACAGTATCTGCAGGAGACAATGATTTCTATAGACCTTTGTAGATTAATTTGAATCTCTGATCAGTAATATAAAATAGCATTACTATTGGGCCTAGGACTGGGGCATAGGCTATTCTGACAAAGGGCTTGTACCATATGGTTAGGCTATAGGATCCTGTTTTAAATCAGGCTTACATCTGTGCTTTGCAACTAGTGTTGCCTAACCCAAAAGGGTGATACAGGCACAGTGCTAAAGCACTAAAAATCAACATATTCCTCTATCTTCTAACAGCACCAAACATCCTCCTAACCATGAAATATGTTTAGTTCTGCTTCTAGACACAACTGCATATCTATTCTACTCAATGCAGACTTATTAATAAGTCACTACATACCAGCAGACCTTTGCACTCCTAAGCCTTGTCTAGACCTACCAGCTGTACCAGATCTGGAAACCAACTGATCACCTGCTTTCTGAACCCAGTCCCCACCTCTAATCCTTCCCTTTGATCCTTTTACCCTCTCCAGCTAAGTGGTCCTAGAGTTGTAGCTCTTAGAACATCAGCCCTCAAAACCAGCCAGCCCATCTGGAAGGATCCAGCTATCATCCATGCTCATAAGCTCCTCCTGCACCTCAACTATCCCTCTCTGGAGATGCCACAGGCCAAGGACACCAGTCCTCGGGAACATGATGTTACCTTGATACCAACCTACAATAAGTACTGGGTACCTGCAGTCTGCCAATAAACCAAGCCCACATGCTTCTGCTTTCCTGTACCCCATTTGTAATTATACTTATTACATAGCTATTACATGACATCAAAACAAAATACCTGCTCTCAGCATTAGCTTTTACCTCCTTCACATTGGTTTTAGGATCTGGGGAGCACTTACCTTGTATGGCCAGCTAAGTTTCCATTGCTACTTCTCTCATCTTGAACCCCAAACACCAACAGATATTCCAAGACAAATTTTAGGCACAAGAAGAGCAGAGGAAACTGTTACATTTGCTTTTTTCTTCTCCATAACAATTTTTAAAATCCAGTTTCTTATGGTATCACTAAATTAGAGTCACTGTTGTGTTACCTGATCCATTCTTGTTTTAGTTCTAGCTTTAATTCTAGTATTGTCAAAAAGGATTTATTCTCTCAGTATAATCCATGTTCAGTTTTTTAAGATACTTATCTCCATCTGCTCTAAGGGTGGAATTCATCTGCCCTGTTTCAGCATTTGAAGTTAGCTGCCAGTCAGTCACCTGCAGCTTCCTTTGTAGTCAACAGAAATAATCGGTCACCCTGGGAGGCCAATTCAACTCATTCGAAGATATGAGTATCTAGTACAAAGCATGCGAATGGCCATCTGAGGCTGTGTATATCTTTCCACTGCATATAAAGGGACTCAAAGGGAAAAACTGTTTTTAAATGTTTAATTGTAGATTGCAAATTAAGTAGAATTAATTCACCCAACTGACTTTTGTTACTGAGATTTCTTCTTCAACAACATAGCAACACTTCAGCATTTTAATAAATTATTCATATAGAAGGCAAATACATAGAAGCTACTGCAGCCATTGACACCAGTGACAATGAAGAGCCATAGAAATAAATTCCTGATGGCAAAGTGAGACTATGCTTCACAGACAGACATTGATGGCAATCCTTTGTATCCCTCTCATTTGGATACCTCAGAGATTTAAAAGCACTGATCACAACCTGTTACTAAACTTTTCACTCTGAGATTTTTTTTTTTTACTATAGTACTTTAACATGTTCAGCCGGGACAGAAGATGCCAACTGATTAAATGAGTAACATTCTAAAATGGCCAGTGTTCACCTTTATTTTTGTTATAACCAAAAGAATAAACAGGCATCACTAAGCAGCAGAGAAGACAACATTTTATTAAAACAGATCGAAAAAAAAAAATGCCCAACATGCAAAACATGGCATGCTATACAAAAAGCAATGTTTAAATCACTGATTATTTAACTTCTTCCCAGTTTGAAAAGAGCAGCGTAGTGAACTTACCTGCTCCACAGTGCTCTACAAGACACTATGGTCCTGACAATTCATAACCTAACCTAATCGGAAGGGCAACACATTTAGTACAATGGATTGAAACAACCACCCCTCAAAGCTGTTACAGCCATTCTGCCAGGTGGTTTAGACACCCCTCCATTAGTCTGGCCAAGCAGTGCTGAAATCAACAGGAATTTTGTGAATCATTTCAGTGGAAACAGATTCTGTGATAACATGGATCTCTGAAGGGAGGAAGGCAGTCATTCCTGTACAAGTAAATAACAACACTGACAAGTAAAAAACACAAAAAGAAAAGATGTTCTGAATTATAGCTGAGCTCCTTCAGAATGAAAACATACCTTACCACTTCTCAGAGGTTTCACTTTCTAGCCAGAAAATGTCTTTGAAGAAATCTGTCCAAATCTTTCTCATACTTAACTCTTCCTATAGCTGAACAGATTGTGTTACTTAAGTTGTTAGGAAAAATAAGATAAAGAAATTCCTCAACTGGGACAATTTAATCCATCTATCAATCCATATCTTGATCAAAGTCCTGTTCAGTAAGTATTTAGGATCTACTTCTGAACTGAATGAACAAGTAAAACTGTTGCATGGTGATGTCTTAAATTTCTTAATATATTTTATTCATTGTAATTGTAATAATTGTGAATATGCATGAGACATTAACTGTAAATTTTTTGTGTCTGTGGGCATGCAAGCAGAGATCTAAAAATTCACATCTATACAAAAATATATTCAGGAATAATCTTGCAAAAACTAGTCAAAACTTAATAAACACATGGAAATTAAGTTTTTCAAAGGGGTGATTAATTTCTTCAAAGATTGTAAGTGTCCTCTTGAAAGACGACATTCAACTGAAATCATAATCTGAGATAATTTTTCTAGAATACACTTCCTATTGTGAAAATCACTATGCCTCTCAAGTGTATTATTTCCTTTAAAAACATGTTCTTTTCAAAATAGAAATCAGATACGAAAAATGCAAAGACAATTGATTTCAAAAGGTTTCGCTTGTCTACAAAACTGTCATTCTAAAATCAAGAAGAAATTATGTGTTCCCAATCCTGAATCCTCCAGGAATTTATTCCAGTCCAGTTAGGAGGTGACCATTTCTACCACGTCTCCAAGACAATGAAAAGAGACTAGTCTCAGCACAGAGCACTGAGAAACATCCTGACTTTGTTGCCCTGAAGTGTTCATGTGAGGAACCATTGACCACCTTCCCCCTAGGAACAATGAACATTAAATAAATCTTCTGTGTTGTGCCTCCAAGTAAGCAGTGTGAATACCCACCACAGCACCCAAAAGGATAAAGAGTGAGACTCAGACAATGCTGACCTGAAAAACTAGTTCAATAAGAACATACTTTAAGTAGCAGATCCTAAGAATTAGGAAAACAAATTGGTTCCCTTTGTCACATTGGCTGCACTTGGACAGAAAAGGTAATATATAAAATAAAAATCTAAAATACTTCAGACATACCTATTTCCAACTTCCTCCCTTTTACTTTTGGTGAGGCCTGTAGTACAGCACTCAACATAAGAAAAGGCCGGTTCTAGTCTCAGCTGAATGTTTGTTATTCTGGTGAAACATTAGGTAATAACTAAGCATTCAGGGGCTTGTTTGGTATAGCATTTCCTGTCATCTAATCAGAAAGTGTTTAACTCATTCACTAATGAAAGCAATGTAAAGCCTTCTGTTGGTTTCATTTAGCTACAAATCAGATGCCAAATCACACACTCTCCACAAAATAATCCCTCTCTGCTTCACAGGACACTTCCTCATAAAAAAGTAAACTTAAGGAAAATAAAGACTTCTGATAAAAAAGAACAGGTCACACTTAAGGTGAAAGATAAATAATGTTAAAGAAGAAGAACTGAAACAGATTTTTCTAAAATCCCTTTTGCTTCTACAGTTTAAATAAAACCATATTAACGACTGGAAAAATACAGACATTAACTTGTAAAATTCTGAAAAACATAAGGATAAAAGCAGTTGTTAAAATGTAGTTAAGCATTTAGCATTACAATTGTTCATAAGATTTTTTAAATCTTGGCTTTCCTCTCCAAAAATACGGATGGAACAACAATTCAGGTCAGTACTTTTTCATTTTACAAAAGAAATAAAATTTCAATTCCTTAACTTCTGTAGGCTCTCCCAGTGTTTAAAAGCAAAACCAAATCAATCCCCGTACAATAAATAACACTAATTCTTAAAACAGCATGGCAACCCATAAGATTGCCCTATCGGGCTCTGATGAAAAGTGTTTCATCAGGATTTGTAGGACAATTCTCTTTCTCAGTAACAGTCTCCACTGTGCCTGAAGCAGACACAATCACCACCGTTTTAGCTGCTGAAAGAGCTTTCTCCTTCTCTGCAATGGCAGCACAGACTGCCACTATTTCATCACTTTCAAAGTCGTAGTCTGGGACTGATTCTTGTGCAAGCTCATTTTCTTTTGCCAGCGCCTGCACTGCCTCCATCTTTGTTGCCTTCTGTTGTTGATGTAGCTTTCTTGCCCAGGAAAGGTCCTCTTTCCACACTTCAGGGTTCATTGGAAAGATGTGTAAGGATACCTGGAAACTTCGGATTGCCTATAAACAGAAAGGGGAAGAAACAAGGATTGGAAACTTCACAGTCTACACACTTCATCACACAAATCAACTGAGAAAAAATTATTATTTACATCATTCAAGCAAAAAACAAAAAGGGATTTTACTCCAGGCTGTCTTTAGTGGAATAATCCTCCCTTAGCTGTAAGTTCACTGGCAATGTTACCAGAAAACAGAAAGCTATGTATTCCAGAGTCTGCAAGTACCAAGAATACGTGAACTAACCAGGTACACGGCAACAAGCACAAAAATAACAGTTCACATGCCAAAAGTAATATTGTTAATTAAAAGAGTAAAAGCAAATTTAATTCTTGCTTTGATGTTTTTCTCTCCTGCTTTTCTCCTATCATGTATGGGAAGGCAAAACTAGAAAAGGGATGGTTTAAGAAAACACAAAAAAGGGATAATTAGGATATGCAGTATCACTAATATTGCTGCTTTTAAATAAGCATGTAGTCATTTCATGTACAGACTTCATACTACAGCAATCCTAGCCCTGTGATAAGCATTTTCTGTAAGAGGCCTGTGGCCTAAGGTAGCAAACACACAGAGATAATCAGGCAAAAGTAGAAAAACTCCCAACTTGAAGAATTGTTCTAAGAACAAGCGCCCATTGTACTGCTACAATACTGGAAAAATGCTAGACCAAGAAACCCAACTGTGTTTACAGTAATAGTAACACTGAAAAGGTCAAGGCTGACCATACCTACTCAGACTTATGTCTATGTACACAGAGGCATGTGTCTATTTCACATTTATGATTGGATTGTATGGTCAGTTATGGAATGGCCACCAAAATCTTGTGTGATGAT
Source organism: Florisuga fusca (assembly GCA_038090715.1). Taxonomy (NCBI): domain Eukaryota; kingdom Metazoa; phylum Chordata; class Aves; order Apodiformes; family Trochilidae; genus Florisuga; species Florisuga fusca. The sequence goes on from JAAWXA010000012.1 coordinate 1,553,275, forward strand.
GTACAGAAGCCTTCTTGTAAGGTGAGAAAACAGTAATGATACAGATTTGCATTTTACTTAAGAAAAGTTCTGGCAGCCTCCATAAGATGCATGAAGAACCATTAATTCCATCCAGTGTTCTAATGTGTAAACATTTACAGTACACAAATGAATTTGAAAAATGGCAACTTTTCACCTGCCTTGATGGAATCTGCCAGTTAATCCTTCTGCTGGCACCGAGTAATAGAAGGATTTCATACTATGCAAGCTCAGCAGACAAGAGATACAAATCAAATTACAGAAATGGTGATTATGCTATCAGTATTACTGTTGCTGTAATAGGCAGCCTTCTCTTTCTTCACAGGCCTGTCTGCTTTTGCTCTTGCCAGACACTGCAGATGCTCTGCAGAAGTCACTGCATCAGGCTGCTCTGACACAGAGATCTGTACACTGTGCTTGTTGACTACATGCATGGACATAACTCAGGATGACAGAGGGAACAAAAAATCTCTCTCATCCTACAAATAGACATATTTAGCCCAAGAAAATAAAGCCTGAAGTGATACGAGTGCTCTTAATTTGTAAACCAGGAAAATCCAGAAAAACAGAAGACATTTACCTTTCTATTACCAAATTATACTGCTAAAATTATTACAAGAAATTTTAAAATAATAGTAAAACAACTTTGACCCTAATCCCTGTTTCTAATATATTTTGCGTTTGGTTTAGCTCAAACTTTTAATTACATGGTATAAATCTCGAGAAGATGGGAGTTTATATCATGGTTACAGCCTCAAAAATTCTAAGCAGATGACACAGGTAAGTAACAGGAGGCAGCAGCTATATGGGGAATGCTTACAAGAACAGAGTGCCCTGGCTAGAAACATAGCAGAAAGGGCATTTAAACTTTTGGACACTTGCTTGCCCTTCTGCTTTCTTGACTGAAAGTAACACCTCTGTGCAGAAGATATTTTTATTAATTGAAAAAAAAATCATTAGGTAGGTTATCAAAATATGTTTGTCATCCACACTATACTCGCTGGAGACTGCAGGTCTAACACAGGACCTTTGGGGAAGTTGGTATTACTGGACAGTACCTGGTATTACCTATAATCGGGTAGGACTGTTCAAAGCTGTTGAAAAGATTTTAACACAGCCCCACGTTAGCTGACAAAACATTTTGTTTCTCTCTTAGTTGATACTTCCCAAATACTATGCACTAGAATGTGTACGTGGCTGGAGTATAGTTCAAGATGGAGTTGGCAGGACAGAAATAGAAAAAAAAGCTGTTTATTACAAGAGAAATAAAAGGGCTGATTTGAGGATTCATATTGTCAAGGCTTGATTCCTTTTAAAAAATGCAGTATCACACTTAAAGACTGCTAAACCACTGACTGCTTAGTAGCAATACAGCAAACCACATCCTTCAAAACATCAAACAAAAACATGCACTTGTTCATATTTACATATCTGTACAGTTTTGTAAAGTTCAACACTACAGAGGACCCTACCCCACAACAGGGTAAGTTTAAGTCACAGACTGACAGAATGGCTGAGACTGGAAAGGACCTTCTGAGGTCATGTGTGCCCACCCCTTGCTCAAGCAGTGCCACCTGGACCCAGCTGCCCATGACCATGTTGGATGGCTCACGAATTTCTCCAGGGTGGAAGAATCAGTCACTTGCAGTTGGTCATTTTTTTAAAATGCTGTTTTTTTAATTTTAGTTTTTGTTAGTTTGTTTAAAGAAAAGTGTGTGGCTTGCTCTCTCTCATGGGAAGAATTTTCTCATGAGGGTTATCAGTGTGAAATTGTTACTGCTCAAGCTGTCATCACGAATACAATCAATAAAATTTAAAAAAGCAAACATATGTAATGAAATGACAGAAATATTGCAAGCCTGGCTACATTTCTACAGTATATACATTCATGTTAGAAAGTGTACTTAGGTATGCATTTGCAATTTGGTATGTAGAATTTAAGGAATTTCTGCCTTTACAATAACAAAATTCTGCCTGCTCACATTTAAGTATTACTGTTGAATTAACCTGTTAGTAAATTCAGAAAAAAAAATAACCAGCTTTTACAAAAGATAAGCAAAAAGAAGCTAATTTCATTTCATTCATTTCATTTTCTCTTGTGACTTCTGTCACAAGTTTGACAAAACCAAACCAAGTCTACCTTTGTTGGCAAGAAATTAACATACTATGCTTCAGATAATGTAAATTACATTTGTTTGGAAGCTCTATATTAGACCTGGGAAACTTGAAATCAAAAAAGAGCAAATTGTTTTTTTCCTAAAGAGAAAAGTAATCATCAAGTAATAAAAATACTTATAACAGGCCATTTGGCAGAATGTGGGTAGAGAAGACATACTTTTGCAGAGGAGAAGTAAAACAAAGAAACAGAAGAAGCTGCTTGTGAGAAGGGTGGTAATTCCCAAATCTTAAATATTACTGAAAAGCCATGACATTTATGCATTGGCAACTTTTCTTTGTAAAAAATATAATGCAGTGGAATATTAGAAAAATCATAGTAATGAAAGACTAATGGAAAAAGGATAATTATGACTTATATCACATGGTCAAAGAGCCTCCACAGGTTCAATAATTATGAAATCATTTAACCTTTTAAAACTTCTCCAGTCGTAACCTTTTAAGATTCTTTTAAAATTACTTGGTTCAAAAATGAGTAGTAACATTATTTACAATTAGGAATAGCTCCCAAAGTTCTTTGTATGTGAGAACATATTTATCATAATGTTCAATATGCCCTAAAGACAAAAAGGCCAAAAAGTACAAACAATCAGTACTAAAACACCAAAAGACAACAAAAGTAGCTCGCCCAGCCGTGGGCTTCAAAAACATTCAGAGGACAAACTAGCTGGTGATAACTGCTCCTCTCTTCACAGAGAGGAAGGTCAATATAGCAATTACAGAAGCACCTATAACAGTGTTTTGTTTCAAGTGAATAATGTGCTTTGATGCAAATCTCTCACGTTCCCAGTTAAAATGCTTTGAAGTGCATCATGGAATCAGACTAGATAAACTAGATTCCTTTCTGATTAAGGTTGACAACACAGTCCAAGAGAGTACCTGAAGGGCTAATCTGAACTAAACCAAGACGAGTATATTGTGAACACTGGGTTTCCAGCACTCTTAACTCAAGATATCCACTCCTATTGGTATAATGTAACTTGCCAAGGTAGACAAAGTTTACAGGATTTGCTGAACACACCTGGTGTATACTTCTAGTATCAGCATACCAGTATCTATAATTCAACATTACGGTGACAGAGGACATTTTTTATAGAATAAGCAGCATGAGTTGCCTAGTAAATAAAACTTTCAATTTCTTGACCCTAATGAATATTAAAATCTTAGATATTACTAGAACAACAACTTCAGAAAAAAAGAAAGAGATTTCAAAATAGGAAATCCAAACAGGGAAGATCTAACCTTATCTACTACAACACAACAGCAACAGAATGCCTCATCATTATAATGCTGGAGTTTTAATTTTTTTTTGTTTGGGTTTGTTTTAAATATTGCTCCTTACTACATTCTAAAAAGAAACTGGTTTTGCATGATCTGTTATCCTACCTCAAAAAAAATCATCATTTTGTTTTATTCTTTAAAGCTTTTGGTCCTAACATTCTAACTTTGCAAAACACTCTAAATGAATGACAAAATTTTTTGTATCAAAGCAACACTCAACTGTTCTTATTAGAAATAAAATAAAATCAGTATCTTTTTCTATCTGAGAATTCAAGGATTATTTTTCTAATGGCATCTGTGAATGTGTTTGAATTTGAAAGTTTACTCACTATGTTACCAGACTAAGTAGCAGACAACTGTTACATTATCTATGTCACATTATCTAGGTGAGGGTGATGTGACAGGAGGCAGACTCTCCCTTTGCATCACATCATGTAGCCAACCCAGCACCAGAAAATGGTGTACAGCTGCAGCTAGAGAAAAGATGCCCCCCAGACACTGCAGCGCATTCTGACCGTTTTGCTGTCTTACTGAGAACAGAACCAACTTCAGTCAACATTTGTGGTCAAAAAAAAAAGGTGAAAGCACAAATGAGTTATTTGATGCACCTGAAGCATGATTGTGGGAGATATGGAAAACATCTTTTTAGCATGTTATTAGCAGACATGTATAAAATTGAGTGAGGATCAACTGGAACTTCACAGGAGCTTAATCTTTAAACTACAGTGAGCTGTGCTGCAGCAGCACAGGATCTAGAACACAGTATGTGCAGCTCTCAACATAATTATTTTATTGCATAAGGTTACCACATAAATATAGTATATAACACAAAAGGCTTCCACAAGCCCAGAACAAAACCACACAGGAAGCATCTGTGAAAAATAACAAAGTGGAGGACACACCGGGGATAAAAAGCAACCTTTACATTGCCTACTTTCTAACCTGAAAGAATATTCAGCTATCTTGGTATTTCTGTACTTCCATTGTTTCACATACGGTTCAAAGGATGTGGTTTACATGTGTAGCAGATTAATGGTGTCTTTTTTCCTACCAGTGCTATCTCTCCTAATCCAAGCTGTGCACGTCCCAAAGTCTGCCAGGCATCCCAAGAGCGTGGGTTTCGCTGGACAGCCATTTCTGCTGCATGCACTGCTGGGAACATTTCATGTAAAGACATCAGGACCTATGACAGAAAAATACATGAGAGGAACAAAAATAAGCAAAACTGAAAGCAGATTTAAATTTTCTGGGATTACACAGGCAAACTCCCATTTTTTCAGTAACTAAGGAAAGGTTCATCTCACCTGGAATTTTCTAGTTTATAAGTTAGTTGTCTAATCTCAGATAGTCACCCAGATTCATTCCATAGCCCATGGAGAGAAACTCATATGCTAGGGGATGACTCATCTGAACTGTTTAAGCAACTCTATTAAGAGCAGATTAATTGCTTCTGAAGGTGTCCCTCCCTCCCTACAAACCCCACACTCTTTAAAAGCACAATATGCTGAAGGACAAACGTGTGGAGAAGTAAACACAATAAGTAAGCAAGTATTGTTGAAAAACTCCATGGATGTTTTTTTTTCTTTTTTACTAGAAGATCAGAAACTACCAAATACTGCTGCAGTGCACAACAGAATTAAAGAAACAATCTCTGTAATGCAGCATGGGAACAACCCTTAGCAAGGACTACTGTATTTGGAGGGTAAGCATTCTGCAACAGCAAAGCCTAACTTAAATGTGATGTCACCTACACTACAAAACACGTAAGAAGTGGCTTCCAAATGTGAAAATTCCTTTTACTCAGCAGTACAGGTTAGTGTCAGCCTGCTACCATAGTATTCTACTCCTCACATTTAATCTCCATAACTAAGCCTTTAAATGATATTTAACAACACATAACATGTCTCAAGCATTGCCTTATTTTTCCAAGACCACCATGAGATTGGCACATTACCTGAAGACCTGCATCACTCTGAGATCATGATTTCAGACACCCACATACTATGGTGATAGATACCACTGTAAGAAACAAATGACAACTGCATACCTACAGTATGATGAGAATGTCAACCACAAGACTAAGACTCATGTGTGGGCAACCACTTTCATCGTAACTGACCCACAAACATGATGCATAATATTTGAACATATTACGACTGCTGCTGAAATGCAAAAATCCTTTATTTAACCTTACTCTTCTATGGTATGTTAAACAGGCAAATGTAAATTCGAGTGCAAGAGGAATCCAATGCAATAATATTCAGTATTTAGTTAACATAAACTACTCAAACAGCAGTGGGGTGAGTACAGCAAAACAAAAGATAAATAGCTTTCCTCCAGAAAGTAATCCAGTACCCAAGAAACAAAGGAAGCCTAACTAAATTTTTTCTGAAGACTAGTCCTATGGCTTCTCTTTGATTCTGTTTAATAGGATGTGCACTGCCAGTTACAAGTACCCAATAATCTTTAAAAAACAACCCACAGCTGTATCTCATGTAATTTTCATATAATTTTCCTCAACAGTTCTGACTGTGCTTTTTAAGTACGTTTGTAATTCATATTATGTATTTTTCCAAAACTTTCAGTTCAACTTTATTTTTGTGTGCAGTTTCTCTTACCCACAAGTCTTTGAATTGCATCAAATTTTTACTAGTGGACAGGTGCATATGCTACCAAAGTTTAATTATTCTCCAACTATCAGTCAGCTTTTAAATTTCTCTTAATGTGTTTATTCTCACAAGAGCAAACATGTAAGTATACACTCATCTGAACATCTTCATGCATCCCGAGTATTCAGGATTCTCTACCATTACTTTCTACTGTGACACAATTCCAAAACATGTATTTAAGAAATCTTCTGTAGTTTTTTATTAATATTTTAATTAATATGTTTTGTTACCCAACTGTGACCTCAATAACAAAAAACAATTATTCCACTTTCATCTACTAATCACTGTCGTGTTTACTAATTTAGAAATCTGATTTCAAAATGCTTTTCCAGATCCTTGTGATAATTGCTGTATTCCAAGCAACTATGGCATTGGTTTCTCAAGGTACATACAAACCAATAAAACCTGAATGTATATATACATTTTATCCGGCACAGAAGTTTTCTTCAGTCATTAATAAAATGACTCAGCTATACTTGTCAGTCATTGCAAAAGCATAAACTTATTAATGTACACTATTGCCTAAGCTATTTTTTTTATGTTAAGAGATAACAGAAATGAACAGACAATAGCAGACATGATTTATCCTGATGGCCTTTGTCAAAATACGCATTTCTTATCCTGAACTAGTTTAACACAGCAGTTAAAAAAAAAAGTCATAATTCTAATTCCACAGACAGCATATAATTCTTACACAGCATATGCTTTAGTGTTTATACATACTTGAAAAAAATAATAATCTTGAGGCCTGCATGACAATACAAGATGTGAAGCTTGATTTTGAGGATGCAATCACTCTGAAATACTACTTCATTGCATTTCAGATCTTCCTGCACAACTCATCAATAGTTTAGGCATACCTAGAACTGAACTTGTCTCCTTTAGGATGTCAGTTAGTGATAGGATGAGGGGGAATGGATACAAACAAGAGGTAGGTAGATTTTGATTAGATATTAGGAAGTTCTTCACCATGAGGGTGGTGAGACACTGGAACAGGTTGCCCAGAGAGGTGGTGGAAACCCCATCCCTGGAAGTTTTTAAGGCCAGGCTGGACAGGGCTCTGAGCAACCTGATCTAGTGGGAGGTGTCCCTGCCCGTGGCAGGGGGGTTGGAACAAGGTGATGTTAAAGATCCCTTCCCACCCTGAAAATTGTATAATTCCTTTCCAAATCATCCTACTTCCTTTCATCTGTCATGCTGTCATTACTGTGACAGTATAATTTTTAAGAATCTATATTATTTGTTTCCTTTCACTACCTTGTTTTGAGTAACATACTCTTATTCTATGTGCTCCAACATGGCACCAGCATAATGGTCCATTTTTCTGCCTCTTACTGAGATGGCCCCAGGTCTTCTTTCACTTTATCCCACATGCTTGAAATATTTGAGCTCACCAGCAAACTATTATCTTTTCATACTCACCTATCTTTTCAGGTATGCAACTGAAGCACAAATCTGGAAAGCAGTAGCAGTCCCTACACCCAACATGAGCGGCTGCTGCTGCTTTTACCTTTGCTCAATTTTATCTCTTTGTCACTGTAATTTATTTTCTTTATAAGTTTGTTTACACTTAGACATGTAACTTCTGTAGCTGTTTTGAAATAAACATTTGAAATTATGTAGAAAGCAAAATAAACAGACAAATATCCTACGGGCTCCTTCCAAAATAGTATGTCCTTTGATTTGGTTGAATTCCTTTCAAAAGAGTAAAGAGAACTCCTCTGCGTGGGGAATTATTTGCAATATCTATTGTGCTTGATGCAACCTTCTTAACCCTCATTTAATCTTTTATGGACTACTTCAGTATAATTGACTCTATACTGCAAGCCATCACCAACATCAATCCAGACCAGCACACAAGTACATTACTTTGCCAGTAACTTTGTAGAATATCTTCTGATTCAAGTTACATTCACACCTATATTAATGTGGTTTTGGTGAGGTCTTTTTGATAGCAGAGATAATTGTTATCCTCTGCTAGTTACTTCTTGCAAAACATTCAGATTACTAGTAAAAATAGAAGCAATGGAGCATTATTTTAAAAAGGTCACGAACTATTGCAATACAGTACTCAATTGGAACATCTCTTTTTTAAACACAAGTTTACTTCTTAGAGTAGCTAGTTCAGATGAATTAAGGTATTTTTCAACAATCAAATAGCACAATGTTTCACGGAGGAACTATGTGCCACTGAAAACTCAATTTAAATGCCTTCCTCATTTTTTAGCACCAACTTAAATGGATTCAGGTAGTCACACATTCAGAAAAATGCACAAATATATCCTTATCATTTGAGGGTATGAAGACATTAAGCTTTGACTTAACAAAATTATCCTGGGGAAAGGTTTCATAATTGAAACAATCCTACCAGCCAAACAGGTCTTTAATCTATTCTGAAAAAAGTTATGACAGAAAGTTATGACATTTTGCCAGCATTACTTGAGGTGAGGATGGGAGGTCTGCTTATGAACACCCTTTTAACAGCTAGCACACTAAGATTCTATTCCTTTCCTGTTGCTCTCACATTAGTTTGTCAGGTTAATTTTGTTTTGAAAACATCATTAGCAGGATGGGACTCAACTTTCATGATTAAGTAATCTCACTGCATATTTATTTTCCAATTGTAGTGATAAAACTTCATGAGAAAACATTCATAAATTGATCAAACAATTAGGAAAAAAGTATCTTACAAATCATAAAAACCATCTCCAGACTGTCATGCACTTACGTGTTTTAAATTACTACAGAGGAATGTCTTAAAAAGATGTTCAGCAGTAGATTTGCAGAACTTATTTTATTCCATCACAGACTTACCATTATCTCATGCCATTAAAACAAAGAACATCCATGTCACTACAATGAGTTAGTTTTATAGTAGGGCTAGCTTTAAAAAAAAAAAAAAAATGTATGACACAGATTAAGGATTAGAAGAAAACAGTGGCAAAAAAAACCAATTAAACATAGCAACTGTCATCAGGAGAAAGAACAAGTATTAAAAATCCAGGCAGTAGAATGACCCATCCTGCCCAACCCACAATACTTTGGAAGTGTTATGAAACTGAGTAAGTCTTGGGTTTAGATGAGATCACTGGCTTGAAGGTGAATCACTATGTATACACACACTCAAATTCCAGTGAAACTGACCCAATTCCCTCTTCTATCCAGAAACTCATTTCGAAACACTGATGAATAAAATATTTTCTACTCAAAAGCAGTCCAACTTATCCATGCTATAAAGCAACGATGGTTGCTCCAAACAGCAATGCTTTTTGCTACATGGATTTCTGGAATTTACACCAGTTTTGAAGGAAAGCTATTCTCATTACATCCCACCTAAAAGAAGAAAAAAATTAAAAATAATCAGCAATTATCAGCTGATTTGTTATAATCTAAACTTAGGCTTGGGTGTCTGGTCATGTCTTCGGAACGTTGGAACCTTTCTTAAGCAGGAAGAGGGATGGGTGGAAGCTGATATTATTTCTCGACTGAGTCAAAGATTAATAAAACCTTTGAAGAGGGGAAATGGAATGATCAAATATGAGCATGATGGATTTGGCCCATTTTTTAAATAAAAAAAAAGAAAAGAGAGACATACATCTGAAATGCTGGTCCCCTCTTCAATAAATGCAAACTGAGGGTTGTACAGATACTAGATCCTCAGACAACTGATGTCAAACATCCAAAAAGCTTATTGAATGGAGATAAACCTGACTGGTTTTATTTACATTTACTTGTTACTATAAATATCTATAAACAACTGTATTGTGTACATTAGGAATCCTAATATAGTTGTATTGTGTGTTTGACAGTATTATCCGAGACCTGAGGTGGAAGTATCACTTGATGAACAACACTAACCAAGTAAATTCTCCCTACTTGTGTAGAACAGCAGAGTGCCTAATTTCACATAGAGTTTAGTAATACCTACCACAAAGTCCCTCATTTTCTCTCTTCACCCAAGAAGGATCCCACATGGTCCTGCATACAAAAACTCAGACCTAAATTCATGAACTTCTCAAAAGCTTCCTCAGTCTTTGTAAGGTTGAGTCCTTGCTCAAATTGGTGTTGAGTTCTTCCAAATCTGGAGCTACCAAAACTTTCTCATTTAATTATACAATAACAGCTGCAGTACCTGCTCTGGATTGTAATAGCACAGCCAGCTCTAAGACATTATAATTTAAATATTAGCCAAAATATTTAATTAATTATATATTCCTATTTCGGCAAAAATAGATTTTACAGCTCATCTTAGTGCCCTTAAACGTAGAAAGGTATGTTGCACAACATACTAACTAGCATCCAGTAAGAATGTCAAACTGCAAAAACCATCTGTAATAGTAATTAACTGTCATTAATAGTAACTAAACATCGGTAAAAAGAAATTAACTAGTGTATTCTAAGGAGATGTTACCCATCTAAAGATTAGATGTTTGTTTAAAAGCATTCAAGAAATAATTGTATAAATGCAAAATATTTTGCGCGTTAACTTTTCATGTTCATTCACAGTGTAACAAATATTATGCAACATCAAACAGTGAAACCAAGAAGAACCCAAGAAGGGCAACTGCCCAACACTGCTCTCCTCTTCAGGAAAGGAAGCAAAAGCATGATGGAAGCAGAAGCCTGAGTTCCTTTATTATTTCAGTTATCATGACCCTACAATGGTTTCACTCAAAATTAATGCCTGCCATTTTACAAGACAAATCTAGAGTCACACAGCTGGTTTCTCACCTCCTCCTGGTCAGCAGGAAAGCTGCATGACTTTTTTTGTCCAACTCACCTTTGCCATTTAGATGAAACACGGGCAGGGGGAGGCAGGATAACCAACCACCCCTCAGTATGAAGTATTGCAGATGCATCACTGATTGAAGAATGTTGTAGTCTGCATCCACCTGCATAAATCACTGCATCGTAGTTCAGATCCTGGTAAACTAACATAATTCCCTGTTCCCCTGTAATTCCCACTGTGAAAATATTTAATTTTTGCATACTTTGAATTAAATAGAGTACTTTTGGAGAGATATCTTAACTTCTGCATTCACGTAAGACTATAAAAAAGATCTGCTACAGACAGCTATTCACTAATTTGTCCAACTGAGCATAACAGTACTTTTCAACAGCTTTCTCCTGATTCTAAGTAAAAAAAAAATCTAATTGCAAAATAAGGCTACTTGACTACTTTAAAAAAAAATATCTGTGTTAAGAAGCCAGCACCAGAGCCATTTCTTTCTGAACTTGAAGAAATCATAATAGGTGGTTTGTTTTATCAAAGATTGAGTTAAATCTTAAAACTATAGCAAAAAAAATTAAAGGACCAACACCTTTTTCACATCTTAGATGAATTTATTTCCTAGTGGAGTTAAAAACTGAATGTACAAATGAAAGGAAACAACCTTTACAGAAACCATAGAACCATGGAATGGCTTGAATATGGGAGGCTGCTAATTAAAGATTTATTCTATCTCTTCCAATAGTGCCCAATTAAGATTCTTAAGTCCTTAGAACATAGCTCTGCAGATGATAAAAGGTTACATAACAGCAGAAAGCTATGAGACAGATTTGTTGAAGAAAAATCTTCCAAGCACTTCTAAACACTGTGAAGTCCCAGGACCAACGTTTGCTGGAGGCTGAGAAAGGTACCATGACTACACATGTTGTAACATTTACATGACTCCTTCCCACACATCAACTGTTGGAAGCTGTCAGGATACTAGGCCAGACAGATCTTTCATTGAAACTATCATTAATCTAAAGGCATCCAAACACAAGTAAATATTCAATGGAGGTTTACATATTTAAGATGTTTTGTTACCATAGAACTCTAGAGGTATGTATGAGTCAAGCACCTAAATCATAAAGATCTGTTAATACTAATATAGTCTCTCTAATCCTAAGTGTGTCCAAATGAAGAGAAAGTAGTAGTGTAAAATTTCCACAAGTTTTGAACAAAATGCATGACATTTTTTTTTTTCTAAAAAGAAATACGCCTCCTGGTTTATAAGTTAGAAAGAAAGTGACTACCAATCTAGCTGATGAGAAAGTGGGGAGCATGAATGTCTACTTCTCAGTACTGTGTAGGAAACAGAATGAGAGAAAAATTTAGAACTAGAAAAATTTAGTAATTTGTAGTAAAACAAATTACTTCACCTTATTACCAACATTTTTCGCTAAAATGTCTGTATCCTTTATATACATATTCTGTGTTGACAAAGTAATCCAATGTACACTTCTCCTAAAATAATTCATGAAGAAAAACCTTTGAAGCCATCAGGTATTTTTCAAACCAAAGACAAAACCAACTACAATCTAAACCTGCAGCTATATAAAATGAAGGCCTCCTTCAGCATTACTGTACTGATATGAGCTTATGATTCTTTGGCAGAATCAAACTTTCTTTACTTTACAGGTAACATGACTGTGAAGATGAGGTAGTATCTAGGGAAAAAAAAAAAAAAAAAAAAACAAAAAAACCTACTCGTGACACCTTGGAAAATCTTTGCTTCTTGGGTTTTGTTCGGCATTTTGGGGGGTTTAGATTTGTTGGGTTGTGGTCTGGGTTTTTTTTTTTTTTTGTTGGTTGGTTGGTTGGTTTGGCTTTTTGGGGAGCTTTGGGGGGGAGGTTGTTTTTTATCCAAGAAAAGATTTACAACAAGTACTTAAGTATTTACAACAAGTATTTTAAAACTAGACAGTACAGTAATCTTGCTAAAAATTACATAACGCTTTTACTGAAGTACCATGATTTTAATTCTCCTAACTTTAACCAATATATTTTTTGGCCATTGTATGTGTAGCTACCTTCCTAAAAATATTTTTCCCATTCTAATTTGTCCAGCTGGTTGAAAAAAGCCATAATTTTCCTGTGCTCACTCTCAATCCTTAAAATAATTTTTGCAGAAGAGCTTTTTTATTTAAAACAGGGAAGAAGTAAGGTTTTTTGTACAGTTATACACAGACAGAGACAAAAGCTTCCCAATGCAAAGAAAAAAATGGATCAGGCACTTCTGCAATCTAAGCCACACAAAGACATACCATAATTACAAGGTGACCTCATAACTTAAATGAGGCATTGATGGTTTCAAGTCTTTTTCCTCAAAAGAGCTTTAAAATAAGGGCTCAGATGAACAGACATCCTAAGTATACTGTGCAGTGTTCTTTACCAAGACTATTTATTTATGTAATACTTAATGTAAAAACACTGGACCGTATTCTTTTGTACACAGTATCCCTGTTTAATGTTGGTAAGTATTAAGCCAGCTCTTTAGAAAAAGCAAGCTGATTGTCAAATTTGCTAGTCTAATCACAGTGAAGTGCTCTTTGCTCTTCCCCCTAGAATTTTTAAATATGTCTGTTGCTTTTTCCACATCGTTACATCATAAGTCATGTCCTAACAAAGATACTGTTTATTGCCATTGCCTGTGGTAACAGCATTATTTTATCCCTGTTAAAAGATAACCTGTTGTGTTTGGGAAAATGGAAAACCTGAATTGTGCTATAATTTACTCGCATAATAACTGCACAATGTTGGAGAGTATTTGTTCACAAGTATGATGTTTTCTATTTTAATTTCTAAACTGATAAAGAATTGCCATGCTTTACCTGTGATTTCATCTCATAAAGAGTAGCATCTTCTGGAGTTAATTGAAGTGCTTCATCCCACTTGTGAATAGCTTCTCTGTACCTGTAGTTAAAACAATATTACAGTCACGCTGTATATATTACATATTTCTATTTATATCTTGACACTGTCCTAAATAAAGTGCCATAGTACCTCATTAGTATGAATGATTTTTCTAACCACTTATCTGTAAGACAGATATCCTGCACACAAGCAGACAGTTCTCTTCTAAGGAACTGGCCTATCTGTTCTTCTGACCAAATGGATGCTAACTACTACTGTTACAGCTAGCCTTAAGCAAATGGCAACACAACAACTTCAAACTAGAAATCCTGCACAAAGTCCAATTCCCCTCATGGTTAAAATCATCCTTCGTCAGGCATAAAGAAACATAATCTGCACCCAACAAGTCAATGTATGGATTCATGTATGACCCATGTATGACCCTCTTAAATTCGTTTTTGGTCTGAAAAGGCTGAAACAGAGAAGTTGTCCTTCTGTATTTCTCTATTGTAAGACATTTAGACATCTGAGTAACTTGGGTATATAAGAAGGAAGTTGAAAGTAAACAGTTATCTTGAAATTGCTCAACTTCACAACCTTCCCAGAAAAAAAACAACTTTAGAATAGCTGACCTAAACCAATAAAAAATAGGTCTTCGTCTTCAACAAATGTGAAATTTCAACAAATGCATACTAGGATATTGAACCATAATGAAGAACTGTAACAGAATGTTAAAACCTTATTAGTTACAGGGGTGCAGTCTTTCAGCCTTAAAGGTGGTCTCAGACTAACATTATCGAGCCTGTGGTATGCCACCTGTTCTGTTTCAAAATCCACCTGTGCTATACAGCTCCTATATTTGTATTAATTTCACTTCAAAGGTATGAAAACACTCTTAATAGACACACACACACACACACTGAAATTTTAATGTAGTATAGACTAAAGTAGTTCTTCACATGCAATTCATAAGGAAAAAGTTTTTATCTTCCCTTACTCCCTGTTCTACCTTCTCAGTCCCTTCCCCATTTTTCAGTCCTCTAACTTGTATTATGCTACAAGATTTTCCAGAGCAGTCAGATGAAAATTTCAGAAAGCTCTGAACCAATTGAGAATAGAAAAGTAAATTGGAAAAGCAATGCTATTGAAGTCAGTCTTTCATTATAATTCTGGTTGTTTGTGGGTTTTTTTGTTATTATTGTTATTTTGTAAATGACACCAATAACTACATTTAGCACTCAAATATGAAATAATATTTTAACAAATTTTTAGATTTCCTCAAAGCTTAGCCACCAGCTAAGTATTTCTCATCTCAAATCATCCTCCATGGACAGGTGTTCACATTAAGGGAAACCTCATTTTTTTCAAACATTAGTAGAAGGCAGAAACTATCCTTGAGCTAGCAAGAACTACTTTTTTAGTAAAGACTACAGTTTTGTTCAAGACCTAGCACAGACACAGCATAATAAAATCCACATAAGTAAGGGAAGTCCTCATCTCAGCTAGGCTGTGTCCTGGCCATGCAGCAAACATAATACTGTGAATGTAGCAACACAGTTTAGAAAAAGACAATTCTGGAAAACAGAGCAAATAGTAATAACGTCAGTAACCAGAAGGGAAGGAACAACACTAATATTCTAAAAGTAGGATGATATAAAAGTTGTATTTCAGGAGTCTTCATTTTTACTTCTCTAGAGAGGTCATCATTGCTCAAAGTGTCAATCTGAATGAGATGAAAACTCATAGCAAGAACATGGAACCTCTGATGGATAGCTGTCTTCACCAGCAATCTCAGTGATGAACGATTTAAGATGAAATATGTTTATCTTGGCTAAATTAATACAAATCCTAAGCAAAATACAACCTTACAACAAACAGACCCACTACTTTTTAGATGTCAAGGATTACTATAAAAATTTATCTAATGTAGCAGTAAAGAAGCCACTGAATATTAATGATGCGCCTATCTTGATTTTGTAGAATACAAAATAAATAGTTCCAGCACAAGTAAAACTCTAAGATGTACATACATTGTAACCAAGCTTCTGAACACCAGTGATATATAGCATTTTTAAGACAAGACTACCCTACCCCTTGAAGTGTTGAATTACTACTTATGTGAGTACAGGGATACAGTATACTTAATTTTATCTACCCACAGTGATTTCAGTATAATAGTACATCTTGCTACCAAAAAATATACAATGATAACGATAACTTAATTAATTTTTTCTCTTCTTTATTGTGATGTCATAAAAAGGAATAAATTATTGAGAACTGTATACATCTGGGATGGTTGAAGAAGTGTAGAAGATTTGATGGATCTTACCGCTTTTTATTTAACAGCATATGAAATCCTGTAACTGCCCTAAATTATTGAAAATGCTCTTTTCAGACGTGCTACTGAACATATGGGAGCTATAGAGACTTGGAACGTTTTACTACAGCTTGCTAAACTTTGGAAACAAATATCTCATGCTTACTCTTCACTTTTTCAACACCACTTCTGGGAAAACATGATCACTTAAACTCTGAAACAAAATAATTAAAACAAATTCGTATTGCCATTAAAAATATTTAATTGGGGCCTTCTACATAAAAATAAAAAAAAAAAGGAAAACAAACTCTGTTCAAGTTACATGAAGATCAGGTTTTTAATCACATGTACACATATGTACACACATATACACTATATATATACATATATATATATATCCCTGTACATCACACAGGATCTGGAGCCTTATAGCTTTACTCCAACAGCTTTGCTTGAACAGGGACAGATTGAGACAAGGCATGCTCAGAGTGACACTGGAAATATCTGAAGATACACTGAAGAGATGAGGTGGTTATCAAGTTCACACAAAATGAGCAGATCCCAAGAGTACAGCGTCAGAAGGGATGAGGCAATGTAACTCCTGGTTACTCTTAGATACTTGGAGGGACACTACTACGACCAGATGTTTCAGAAGGATAGGGAAAAATACTATTAGTGCTAAGGAAAAAAAGATGAAAACATTTTAAAAAGAACATGGCTAACTGTGACATACTCATAGCAGAGGACGAACGTGAATGGTCCACAGACGCCAGAAACACCAGAAAGAACAATTTTTATCTACTGTGGGTCAATTTCAGACTTCACTGGAAAACAGACAAAATCAGTAGTGAGTAATTATACAATGTACATAGAAAGGAAAGAGGAATGAAGAGGGAAAAAAAACCACAGAATTTGACTACAGAACAGACTTCTTTTTTTAAGCTGGGAGATGATGATGGGGACTGTGGGAAAAAAAATTAAAAATAATAAAGGAGAGTGAACATAATATGGCTTAAAAACAGAAAAGAATAACTACCTAAAAAGGTAGTTCTAACAATAGCTGTTGATACAGAGGAAATAATGGCTCTGTAACAAGTCTTAGGAGGAGCAGCTGAGGAAATTAGGGCTGTTAAGTGTGAAGAAGAGGAGGCTGAGGAGAGACCTTATCACTGTCTACAACTACCTGAAAGGAGGTTATAGCAGGGTGTGGGGACCATCTCCCAAGAAACAAGTGACAGGACGAGAGGCAATGGCCTCAAGTTTCACTAGGGCAGGTTCAGATTGGAAATTCAAATCAAGGACATTAATACAAGTTTTACTACTCCTGAACCTGCCAGAACAAACTCTGATAACCTTACAAGTTTCAAGAGAGAAGTTACTGTATAGTTTTACTAAAATCAATTCACAGTTTTAGTACCCCAACAAAAGCTGCAAATTAATATAAAACAAGTATAAGATATTGCAATAGTTACAATATATCCATAGAGAAGTTACATATTTTTTACTGCTGACCAGAAGTTTTAGATACAAGCTTTAGTTCCTCAAAATAGTTTCAGCAGCAGTTCCTCTGAAAGCAGCAAGAAGAAAAAAAGTAAAAAAAAACTGTTAAGTGAATTTAATGCAATTTTGACATATTCTGGTCCTGAGAATTACTTACTCAGATAGTCTTTAGAAACATAGTAGTACAGCTACAAGTACCATCTGTTTTTTTTTAGTTGGGCTGGTATTTAATCCTTTTAACCTTTTAATTACTTGCCCACAGATAGCTGACAGCTCGCTCCTTCTTACTGATTCTCAGAAATCACCCTCAGAAACTAGGGCAGGAAGTCAAAAGCTGGCAAGAGTACTGAAAGAAAAGTATAAAAAAGGTTTCTGGGAATCAGATACCAGTATTTCTCTGTCCTTCTCCAAATGACTTAAGTGTCCAAATATGATGCTCAAGGGTAGAGTATGAACAGGGAAAAACATTTTTGGAAGAAATGACACACAAAAAGCAATAGTCTGCTTATATACTCCTCTGAGCAGTTCCACTGCATCCGGTTAGCATGTTCTTGTTATCTATATCAAACAATATCATTCCCCTGCACTTTCTTTCCTCTTACTACTTCTGATCTCTTTACAATGTTTGGTCATATTGACCCATAAATAATAATATCCCAGAGCAACAATGACAGAAATTACACACAAAAACAGAGAGAAGGAGATAAAGACAGAGAACACACGTAGTTCTCCATGGCATTTTGAGACTTAAAGGGCAATTTTAATTTCTTTTTGATGAAAGTACCAGTAAGTTAAGAAGGACAGTACCCTATAAAACTCCCCATGAAGCTGAAATAACCAGAAGTACTGACGTAGAACAACTATTATAAAGTACCAATGCAAATACTGGTCAGCAAAAATCAAGTCCCCTGATATAAGTGAAGCACAGACACGTAATAAACAGTTCCATCTACCTCAAAGGACACAATATAGACTGGATGTTACCATCCAGAACTGGAGGGATGGTTCTGAGACTTTAAAATCCAAGATCAATAACATAGAAATAACAAACATACAAGCTGAAAGAAGACTTCTGAGAACTCTGACTACTAGCACTGCAGGAACAAAGACTGCTGAGCCTGTGTCATGAGACAAAAATGCTCTGTAAAGGAGCAGATGAGACAAGTTTATGCTTCAACTTCCACAACAGAGCTAGTCATTCACAATGCTCTTACATTTCTACTGATAAGAAACCGCACAAGAACCAGTTCAGATTGATGATTTTCATTGGCAGTGTGATTTTGCATACATGTAATAGTGCCTATCAAAAGTAACAGCAAGAACTCGTTTGAATTACCTTCTTCTATTTTCCCCATACCACATCATGAGATGTGGAAAAAAAAACAACAGAACAAACAAACAAAAACCTAGATTCAAAACCAGATAAATATTACAGATGTTTTTATCTAGATGAATTACTGGAGAGAAATATTTAAGCCACTATGTTCACAGTATCCTATGCTTCTGACCCCTAAATTCTAAAATTAATTCTTATTATAATTATTACTTAAATCCCATGCTCTACTTATCAGGGGACATTTACAAAGAATACTTTGAGCTCTGGAAGTACTCCCTTTTCCATTAAAGTACTCACAGATTTGCAACACAGAAAACTAAGCAAGCCAATAGAGACTAGTTTGTTGCAATAATGCACACAGCTGTAATGCATCTGTGAAACAGAACATCTCTTCTGGAGGAGAATAAAAGGAAGCAATCAAATCTTGATAGCTTCAAGAGTTCCATCTGGGGTTTTTTTTAGGTTTTGATGAGTATTTAAACTGTCTCTCAATCTCAATTTAGTATCAGAATATGATGACCAAAACTAAACAACTTGTGCACCCTCATAATCAGATAAATATATACAAAAACTATAAATTACACAGGAAAAAAAAGACAGGTTAAAGGTTTCTCCCATACTTATACAATGCTCCACATAATTTTTCAATTTGGCCATGAAAGAAAGATGGTCTAGCAAGAGACAAATTTTGTATTCTATACTGGAAATTTTTTATTTCATTCTCAACATGTGGTACTACCCTGTAGAACACAGTACACAAAACTTTCCTATAGTAAGCCCTTATTTAAGTCCTTTTTGAAGTCTCAATCATTATTACCAAATTCAGACCAGGAATGATCTTTAAGACTGAAAAACACTTCACTAGAGTACAATTCCATTTTAAAACGTGAAATACTTCAAATAATAGGTCCGGTAAAGTAAGTTATATGTGAGCAATACCAGGGAAAGTCAGCCTTCTGACAAACAGAAAAGTTTCACTGAGAGATTAAAGACAATTAGAAACATCTATGTCAACATCCAAATCCACTGAATGTTAATTTATCAGTGTCACAATAGCAAACTGACCGGAAAAGGAAAGCTTGCATTACAGCTTCCACTCTATGAGAACTTCCTACAGAAAAGCCCTTGGCTGCAGAACTCCTTTCAGGAAGTTTAAGGTATTTAGCAGATGTCTGCCATCTTCAACACTGAAGTTGGATTTTGAAGCCAGCTGAATACAAGCTGTTATTCATCACCAACATCTCTTGTTGTTTTTAGAAAAAAATGTCGTTTTTAAAAAAATCTCAAGTTTTAAATGTATTCTTAATTTTTGCAGAAGTCAAAAAGCTTAAGCAAGAGTCTGCTACATTAGATTTCTATTACAAGATGACAGGTTAAAGACAAAACAAAGTTATTTTAAGATCTGCCATTTGGCTGCTAGAGGCAGTAAAATTCCCGAGACTGGTGTGAGAACATGTCCCATACACACTAAGAGTGGCAGCTTGTAAAAACTGTCAGTTTGAACTGGCTTCAAAATAGCAAACTTCAGTTCTTCATGTCTCACCCCAGGGTAAAACAAAAACATGGGACTATTGCAGAGCAGTGCAAACCAGAGTAGAGCATTGGGTCATGCTGACCTTGACTAAAATTGGCTTAACTGGTGATGGAATTGCAACCTTTGACTGGATACTTAACTTGTGAACTACCAAAGCCAGGTAGCATGTATACCAGCCCTGCTTTCAATTAACTCAACACTGATAAAATTTAACTATTTGGTCTACGTTGTGGACAACTGTTAACTCCTATGTAAATAAATGAACAGACCAAAAAGCAGTAGACAAAGTCAAGACCTACAAGAAATTAGGGTATAATTTCTAATACAATTCTTAATTGTATTAGAAAATACAATTGATTTGATGACTACATGTTATGTATAAGACCTCCACAATTTTTCTTGTGGTAATACACTATGTTGTGAAGTCAACTCTAACAACAATTAGCAGTCCTATAATACCAAATATTTCCCGGAAGAAAAAAAGACTATGTACTGCTCTTGATTTTCCCCACCCACTATTTGAACTGGACCTTGAAAAGGCCTGACAGCCCAGGATGCTGCTCCTAAAGAGTTTTTATTCAATCCTTTACTGACAATCCTTTACTGACAATCCTTTACTGACAACCTTTTCCAGGTTAAGGATATTTGTTATTAAGGATGCATTTATAATATGCTGTAAGACATGGACAACACCATTAAAGAAACAAAAAAACAAGTTGGCATTGTATAGAAACGAAAATCATTTCACAAAAAGCACTGCAATACCCTACATATCTGACAAACATCTGAAATAAAAGCTGATGGGCAATTATGATCCCTTAAATTCAATTCTTTTTAATTTTAGAATACATGGTCAACAGGAACACATCATGTTCAGAGAGGATTGAGCAAGGGATACTGAATTACTGTTTCAAAATCAATTTCCATAAACCATAAAGACAATTAAAACACAAAGGAGGTGGAGGGAATATCATCTTTGTCAACAATAACAACTAAGCTTTGCTTAGGAACAAACTGAAAAATAGAAAAAATTAGAAAATAATTTTTCCCCTATCAAGAGAACTAATATGAAAAATAATTTCAAAACACAATGTTTTATTAATAAAGTACAAGTGTATTTAACTGTAGATCAAAATAATTAATGTTAAAAAAATCAACCATATTTTACAGTAGCCAACTCACAGTATGTCATGCTGTGACACAGTACGTCATGGACACTGTAAGCAACTATTGCCAGTGTCTGTCAAGCAAAGTATGTGGAAAAGGCCAGAAGTCATGTTTCTCCATGAAAATTGCCTAGATAATTAATCATAGAATCACAGAATTTTCAGGGTTGGAAGGGACCCTTAAGATCAGGTAGTTCCAACCCCCCTGCCACGGGCAGGGACACCTCCCACTAGATCAGGTTGCTCAGAGCCCTCTCCAGCCTGGCCTTAAAAACTTCCAGGGATGGGGTTTCCACCACCTCTCTGGGCAACCTGTGCCAGAGTCTCACCACCCTCATGGTAAAGAACTTCTTCCTAAAATCTAATCTAAATCTACTCCCCTCTAATTTGAATTCATTCCCCCTAGTCCTATCACTACCTGACATCCTAAAAAGTCCCTCACCGGCATTTTGTAGTCCACTTCAAATACTGGAAGGATACAGTAACGTCTCGAAGCCTTTTCCTCTTCACACTGAATAACACAAACTCTTTCAGTCTGTATTCAAGGGTAAGGTGCTGCAGCTCTCTGATCATCATCGTGGCCCTTCTCTGGACACGCTTCAGCATTTCCATGTCCCTCCTGCCCTGAGGAGAAGGACTTGGAGGTGATGGTGGACCAGAAGTTTAATGTGAGTTATCAATAGGTGGTTGCAACCCAGAAAGCCAACCAGGTCCGGGGCTGCATCAAAAGAAACACAGACACCAGGTCAAGGGAGCCAATTCTCCCCCTCTATTCTGCTCTTGTGAGACACCACCTGGAGTACTGTGTCCATATCTGGTGTCTCCAACATAAGGAGGACACAGACCTCCTTGAACATGTCCAGAAGAGAGACAATAAAATGATCAGAGGGCTGGAGCACCTCCCCTGTGTAGACAGGCTGAGGATGTTGGAGTTGTTCAGCCTGGAGAAGAGGAGGCTCCAAGGTGACCTTACAGAGTCCTCCCGGTGCCTGAAGCAGGGCTACAAGAGAGCTGGGGCAAGACTTCTTGCACAGGTGTGTTGTGAGAGGTTTAAGGGGCAACGGTTTAAAACCTGAAGAGGGGAGATACTAGATCAGATATTAGGAGGAAATTCTTTACTATGATGGTGTTAAGGCAATGGAACAGGTTGCCCAGGGAAGTTGTGGACACCTCCTCCCTGGAAGTGTCCAAGGCCAGGATGGATGGGGCCTTGAGCAACTTGATCTAGTAGAAGGTGTCCCTGCCCATGGCAGGTAGGCTGGAACTAGATGACCTTTAAGGTCCCTTCCAACCCTGGCCATCCTATGAATGAATGTAAATTTCTAGATTTTGCTAAGCTGTATATAGCATGTATATAAAGACTAGAATTCTCTATATTTAAAAGGTGTATTAAATATAAGAGCTGATAAATTAAGTTATGGGCAAAATCTTAGCTCAAGTCAGAAACACACTAACATGATAGATCAACTTCTGCATTAAAGCATTTACGTGAATCTCTAGTCACCACCCACCAGTACAGACCTGCTTACAGAAATTGGTTTTTGTAGGACTGTGATGGTGCTGGGTTTCTGCCAACATGTCCCTGCCCCAGCCAGTTTATAACAGGAACATGCAGCAACAGAAAAGGAACAAAGATGGTTTAGGAGATGAGCTCTGGTAACAAGGAAGTCTACCGTGAGAGAAACCTGAAGTGGAGTACTTCAGCGCAACACAACACTTACAGGAAATGAGAGTGCACCAGATGCTCTCTGCTGTATGCATTTTTTATCACTCATATGCAGCAAAAGGTTTTAAGTGTTGCTGAGGAAAAGTATTTCAAAGGCTGCACAGCATATGTACACCATATTCAAAGAAAAATCAAAGACTATCACAAGAAAAAGTTAGAAAAAAGAGTAATTAAGTATCCCTGTTTGTAATTTACCAGGCTACCCAATTTATAATTTACCAGGTACCTAACCTCAAGTACAGACATGAGGACAAGGAGTCTTCCTCACCTTGTGAAGAGACCTCAGACACACACAGGTTTGTATCTTGCCTGATGCCCCCGAGTGTCTAAAGCTATAGAGCGTGATACACAGGCATAAATTAATATTATATAAATATATATGTTTTCTTAAGTAGAAAATGTATTTCTACAGCTGTTCCATGAATATCCAGTTTCTATTTACAAACAGATACCTACATAAATATGCACATATTCAAAAACAGACAGATATTACAATGTCACAATTCAACATCCTCATACACGAGTAATTCTAAGAAAGAGATCCTCTCAAAATTATTCAAACTGCGTACAGGTTAAGTACTCTACACTTCTGCTTGCAAACACTCTCAGAATTCTCTGCACAACAGCTTCAAAACCAAACTCCAATTTTGCCAAACAATAAGCTGTTGTTGGAAAATATTTGCCAAAACAAAATAGATAAAGTAATGATAAATTGTAATTTAAACAAAAGGAACTGTTTAAAACAAATATTCTCCTCAAAACGAA
The DNA here is from genome assembly GCA_038090715.1 of Florisuga fusca. Classification (NCBI taxonomy): domain Eukaryota; kingdom Metazoa; phylum Chordata; class Aves; order Apodiformes; family Trochilidae; genus Florisuga; species Florisuga fusca. The sequence goes on from JAAWXA010000012.1 coordinate 1,577,383, forward strand.
TATCCTCCTCAATGAGAGAAGACAACTATATGCATCACCAGAAACAACAATTCTGACAGTAAGTGAGGAAAAACAATAAAGCTAGCAATAAAAATTAACTTAAAGACAAAAAACAGTGTGCTACTTCACATGGCAGTTTATGGGAGGATGTTAAACGCACTAAAATTATCTCTGCTTTTTTTTTTTTTTTTTCATTCTGTAGGAAGGTTATGAGGCCTGCAAAACAAACTATATGTTCTGACTAATAAGAGAGAAGCTGCAACATGTGCCTTTCCCAAAAATGGAGGTAAGAAGTCCATACTTGTTCAGTTTTTTCTGCTTCAACTCATGTGTTCTGCACTCAAGAGCTAGAGTTTGTAACACCCTTTGCCTTACACATGATCTGCTCATTAAAATGAGTCTTTCTCAAGAAACCTAACAGCAAGAAAGTTATACATATTTTTATATACATGATACAGAGTGTAAAGCTAAGCACTGAAACACATTACGACGTGATCAGGTATTTTGACTAGAAGCCATGAGCATTTCAAGACCCTTTTTGTATTATGCCATTTAACTTGAGTGATAAACCTACTGCATTTCTCTTAGAAAACACTCAACCTAATCAAAGATAATAATTACTGAGATTAAAAAATTTCAGTTTATTTGAAGAACACTGGCATTGGTCATTCAGCCTGAAGTGACGTAAGGACTACTACTAATCATACCTGGCTTGCAAATTACATCCAAAATAACAAAACCAAACAGCTGTTTTTCAGCCTAGGAGGAACAGTAGAAGTGAGTACTTAACACATTCTCCTAGTTTTATTATAAGCTCTTCTCAGTGATTTTTCTCTACATTAAATTACAAAATCCAACTGTGTAAGGCTCTCAGATCACTCTTATGGAATGAGTCAACATTCACGATGCAATATAGCAGCAGCCTAACAGAACTTCAGACTTGACTCCAGAAGCCAGTATATAACAGTTAGATTTGTAAACTCCCAGATTATCTACTGAATTAATCCTTTTAATTTTCTAACTTTCAAACTACATCTTTGTTTTAAAATACGTCAGTTATCAGAGAGAGATGGGAACAAGGCAGAGCAAAGACTGCCCATCTTTTTGCATCTCTCTCTAATACAGAAAGAATTCCACCAAAGACTTATGGACTAGTGAAGCAAAATTAAAAAGAAATTCAAGAAACAGAAAGAAGTTTCCCACCTACCAAGAAATGTTCCATAGCAGCAACCTGTGCAGCCAAATTAGAAGTCTCCTGAACATTCCTTCTGTATTCTAAATGCATCTGTATTTTTAATAGGATAAAAGTAAAGAATGGCCGAGATTGGAATGGACCTCTGGAGATCATTTAATCCAATTACTGTGATTAAAGCTGAGTATGCTAAAGGAGGTTGCCCAGGTTATTGTCCAACAGTGTTCTGTGTATCAACAAGATACACACTATATATACTCTATACTATACTCTGGTCAATCTGTTATCTCACAGGCTGGCCCAGCACGATTTCCCCTGTGCTAAACCATGACAGCTACTCCCAACAACCTTCTTGTTCCTCCTGCGTTTCAAACTCTTTTACAGAATTCTTTGCTACATTCCCTTCCCAAGGGCTGATTTGAGGTTGGTGGGCCTATATATCCCTGAATCCTCCTTCTTACCCTTAGTGAAGATTAGAAGTGATTTTGCTTACTCAAAGCTCTCTGGAACCACCACCAGCACTGTTAAACATGAAGATCAGTTATGTCTTTGCAATTACATGAACCAACTCTCTCAGCACTCACAGACATACCCCATAGGGTCTCTTGAACTTGTGTATGTCAGATTTGTCTCAACATTTCCTAGCCTAACCCTCTTCCACCAAGGCTAAACCTACCTTGATCTAACGTTCTGTTCTGGTCTCATGGGCCTGGGGATCCCCAATGCAAGCCTCATCAGCAAAGTATACTTAGAGTCTCTATGGTCTTCCTGGGTCACAAGACTCTGCTCCCACCTCTAGTGTATTTCCATTTTATGTCTGGATTTTATCAGAAGCTCCATGCAGAACTTTTACCACCTGTTCTTGATTTCCTGCATAACAAGATGAGGCAATCTTGAGCCTGAAGGATAACCTGATCAGGTATTACTCCTCTCCTCCACCTGCTTAATATGCTATTATTTATAACAGTTAACTTAAATACAGCATTAAACACGCTTTGCAGCGAAAGGAATGTACATCTCATTATCTGACACTTAACACCTTACAGCATATAATGAAAAAAACAGACTTGATTCCAGATTATATAGCTAAGCAACCAAACTACATCTGTTGAAGTTATGCTAACATATCAGCATCTGGGAAAAAAAAAAAAGTCCCAGCTGCTATAATGTGGATTAAGTAGCATTTTACAGAAGTTCAACATAAAAAAGTAATAATTAGGAAATTAAAATATCAAAAATTAATGCCTCTACAAAAAAAGTCATTAAAATCGACCTGTTATCTGGTATGCTCATAGTACTTTGATGTGTCCTTATTTTATTTGCTGTTGCAAAAGAAAGAGTAGAACCTTATTAATCACTAAAATTTACACATCAAGGGACAAAATGACATCAACTATTCATTTTAACATAGCTGAATCTTTATAAACTCAGCCAAAACCAAAGAGTGTTCCAGTTGAAACCATGATCACTACAAGCCAGAATCTGCCTCAGCAATGGAGATTTTTTAGTGCAATATGGAGAAGTTAATACATGACATCAGAAGCAAGAGCAGGATTAGCTTCTATTTAGCAAAACTGTAAAATTAAATGCAATTCAGTAAGAATTTAAACCCAGTACTGTTTATTTGTAAAAGAAAGGCAACTATTCAGAGAACAAATTTTTGCACATCTTCAGGATAAATTAAGAAGAACTCTACCTCCACCTACTGGACCAGCTACAAAAACGTCTGAAGTTTTGTAACAGCACGAAGGCACTGCAAAACCATCTATATCAATCTGCAGCTTAATTGTATTGAAGGTAACTACTCTGTCAAAAGTTTTTCTTCTCCTTGCTGTTAGCTCTGTGCATGTCATATGTTTGTGGACATTATACTTCATTGTTTAATCTCCCCTACACTGGTTCTTAAGCTTGTGTCAAAAGACTACCAGCATACCAGTCCAAAAACACAGAGAAAGCATCCTGCTGTGGTCGGGATACTGATGCTGAGCTCATGAACTTCTATCGTTTTGGATTGTACTGGATTTAAAACAGCATAGCTGACTACCAACACAAAAATATCTTGCCTGGATTATGGCTGGTTAGTTTGTTGTTGGGGGGTTTTTTTGTAGTTGTTTTTTCCTTTATCTGTCTGGGGTTTTTAAAGTTTTCTTTGTTTTGAGGGTTTGGTTGGTTGGTTTTTCATGTAAAATCAATTTCTACACTAAAATATTCTCCACTCTTTCAATCAACAGATAATATTATGGCTTCCTAAGACTGTATGTTTGCTTAACTGCCCACACATCAAAGTAACACACAAACGTGTCACTTCTTCTCCATATCTGCCTTTTTGTCATCTTCTGACAGTGAGATCACTCACTCACCCACTCATCTTTCTAAGTGTCTGTTGGTCAAGTGTCTAGGTCAGAATTTCCTCAGCCAAGTTTTCCACAATAAGAGACCCACTGGAACAATCAACCTAATTCAGCACTTGTTTCTGGCAGTCTCCCCATCTTCACAATCCATAAAAACCCTAAAATTTTGACTGGAAACTATTCTCTTCAGCATCATTTTTCTACTATGTGTGTCTCTGTCTCAGTCTAACAACTTCATGCACACACATTACAGCAGGTACAAATACTCCTCAGACAGCTCCCACAAGTCTGAAAACCCATACAGGGCTGTCACCTCCAAAAGCATTCACCCATGGCACTCCTGAGTGTGCCACTGGCAGAGAAAGGCTGTACAGACTCTGATCCCCAAGAAGCCCATTATTCCTTTCCCCTAAAAGCACGAGGACTCACTTCAGAAGCACAAGTCAGTCACAGAATCACAGAACTGTTGAAGCTAAAGGGACCTCTAGAGATCACCTAGACTGACTCTCCCCCTAGAGCAGGATTATCTGGAGCTCATTACACAGTATTGCATCCAGGCAAGTTTTTAGTATCTCCAGAGAAGGGACAACAACCTCCCTGGGCAGCCTGTTCCAGTGCCTTGGCACCCTCAGAGTAAAAAATTTTTTTCTTATGTTTAAATGGAACTTCTGATGTTCCAGTTTGTGCCTGTTGCCCCTCATTCTGTCACTGGGAACTACTGAGAAAAGTCCAGTTCCTTGCACCCACCCTTCAGATACTTGTAGACATTAAAAGGTATCCTCTCAGCCTTCTCTTCTCCAGGCTAAAGAGTCCCAGCTCTTTCAGCCTTTCTGCAGAAGAAAGATGTTCCAGTCCCCCAGACACTGCTCCCTGTCTCTCTTGAACAGGGAACCCAGAACTGGATGTAGTATTCCATCTGGGGCCCCACCAGGGCAGCGTAGAGGTGGAGAATGACCTCCCTCAACCCACTGGCCGCACTCTTCTTTGTGCAACTGGTTTTGGCCAGGATGGAGTGAATTTTCTGTCTTGTAATTTTGGCTTTCAGCTAAGTGTCTTGTAAGTAGCTGCACTTGCTGAAATTAGCAACAAGTTTCTCAGTCAATGTCTGCTTCTAGGACTGGTAACACTTGATGTTTATAGTTATGGCTAGAGAATGGTGCGCAGAACCTTTTTATCGTAACTGTTTCATTAAAGCTGTGTTAGCTTCCAACCCATAAGCTTGTCCCCCTTATTCTGTCTCCTGTCTTTATCAGAGAGGGGAGGGGGATTAATAGAGAGCATCTGTCCTTCAGTGAATTGCCAGCTGAGCATTAAACTGTGACAGCAACTCAGGATTCCCTTGGCCTTCATAGCAGCAAGGGCACACTGCTGGCTCACAGATACTTTACTTACCTGCCAGGACCCCCAGACCCTTCCCCTCCAAACTGCTTTCCAGCAGGTCCACCCCTAACCTGTATTGGTCCTTTGGGTTCTTCCTCCCCAGGACCCTACACTTGCTCTCATTAAACCTCATCAGGTTCTTTTCTCCGCCCAGCTCTGCAGCCTGTACAGGTCACTCTGGATGGCAGCACAGCCCTCTGCAGTGTCAGCCTCCCCTCCCAGCTCTGTATCAATCATGGAACCTGCTGAGGATGCACTCTGTCCCCTTGCCCAGGTCATTAATGAACATGTTGAACAACACCAGACCAAGCACTGACCCCTGGGGGACTCTGCTGGTTACAGGCCTCCAACTGGACCCTGCTCCATTGATCACCACCCTCTGAGTTCTGTCACACAGCCAGATCTCAATGTACATCACTGTCCACTCATGCAGCCCACACTTCTTGAGTTTCCTAATGAGGATGTTATGGGAGGCAGCATCAAAAGCCTTGCTGAAGTCAAGGTAGACAACATCCACTGCTCTCCCCTCATCTAGCCAGCCAGTAATGACACCACAGAAGGCAAGCTGGTTGGTCAAGCATGAATTAATTAATTTCCAATATTTCCATTATTTAGCCTCTTGTTCTTTTTAAGCCCGTTTTCTTTTAGGATGCTCTTCTTCATTCCACAAGTAACACCAACTAAGGCAATTACCTTAGTTACCCTCTAGTGCTCAGTCTGGTTTTTTTCTGAGTTTCCTCAACGGAATAGGTATCATCCGTTTCCCAAGAACAGTGCATAGTCCAACTCAAACTTTTCTCTAACTGTTAACACTTTGATATTTCAAGAAAAAAACTACTTTAAGTATTTAATCAATTACATGAGCTTGTTCATGTTACACAAACGTATATTCAAGAAACAGAGCATGTAAGTCAAACACAATTACAGCAACCATTTTTCAACAAAGAGAGTAAAACATTCCTTTCACTCTACTTCCTTGAAGTTACCTGCAATGGTATGTCAACTATTCCACCTGTTAAATAAATAAAAGTCTCCCACTTTGAGTTTACCCTCTAATCTATGTGAAATCTTTTTTTAAAGAGAAGATCTGCCTTAAAGTTTTGCGGTCTGACAGCAGCATACAACCATCATTGTCCAAAATGTACAGTGTGCTAGAGTAACTGGTTGAGACTACAATTTCAAGTTCAAATTTCTGCTAAGCCTCAGATATAAGAGCATTAATACAAACCAGTGTGAGAAACCTCAAAAGAGCTGCATTTGATTTCTTGTTACTTGTTTCTCATACTTGTTTTAATTCAGTATTTCTCAGTAGCTCTTATTTGCACTTCTGATGACATGATTCACTAAATTCCAAAAAAGCCATGATGCTGCTACTTGTGGATGAGTTAAGTTTTTGTTTTGCTTTCTAACAGATAAAGGAAAACTTAGCCTCTAAAATCAACCTAAGATATTAAAAGCACCCAAAATTACCTGCTGTTCAAAATAAATATGCATCACTGTGCATCTCCCTGCTCTGAACCATATGCACAACAGATTATTTGCTACTATTCAAGAGTTATAGAACTTTACATAAAACACAAAAACAAATAATCAAAAAAGAACACCAAAATCCATAGAGAAAAGATTTACATCATCTACAGCAGTATACAAGAAAGGCAAAGATAGATCAGAAGGCAGAAACAAAAATGAACCAGTTTAATATACGTAAGTTCAATAAACATCAGTAATTACCATATATAGAAAACATTTAGAAATACTTCTTCTGTTTTGTCAAGCATAAAAACACAGTTTCTGTATTCTAAAAGGACAGACCATACCTACCTTTCTGTAGATCACAAAACAGTTTATCTGCAGTGTTAAAAAGACTCTTTAATTTCTGTATTCTCTGTTTTCAGCTATTACTGTAACTGACCTATGCAGCTACTGCACTAGAGGTACTGATGGCAGCACACTTAAAACTGATTTAGCTCAATTTAGGTTAAATCTGAAGTTAACTTTAGAAGACTTACAGATTCTATTTAGGAATTACAGAACCCAGGAACATAAAAGTATGTACAGAAGTGAATCACTGCCCCCCAAGCAGTGTCACTGTTTTAATAAACAGTAAAAAGTAGAAACTGTATTTAAACAGAATGCTTCATTTGAAGATAGTTTTTATTTACTTACTATTTTTAAATCAGACCAGACCAAACACCCTGCTGGTTTTGTTATTATGAAATATAAATCATGTCATCATTTAAAACTTCCAAGTTTTTCTCTTCTCCATGATACCCAGGGAACCTTCCTCTGTGTCAAAATGTCTTAAATTTTTTCTATTAACAGTACTGGACTGCATACTTACTTACTGTGGAACTGTTTCTACCAGGAAATTGTTACATCTGCTCTGAGCCAATGAATAAAGGCAAGATGCTGACGCAAATAAAGTCAGGATGCAGATTTAGATATCAAGCACTCAGAAGATTTTAAGGGGACTATTCCTGGAACTCTTTTTCCCCCCTTCAGAGAAGATTCAGCTAAATTATGTAGTTAGTATGTAATTTATAATCTCTCTTTTCCTCTTCTAATCGTCTCCTACTCCAAAGGTACTTTCTCGTTTAATCATAATAGGACAATCTTTGCAATATCCTTCCAAAAACTCAGTACTGCTGTCAGATGTTCAGCACAGCTACCCGAGTGTGATCTTCAAAAAGCATTAGAGATTAGCAGCACATTAGCTGCTTTGCAGTATTTGCCTATATATTTCATACCTGCAATAACAAAAATTTGAATAATGAGAGAACAGACACATTTACAAGAGAGGAAAAGCTGCCAGAGTAGCTAAAGCATTAGTTACAGTGCAGCTTATCTCTATCTGATTTACACTTTCAACCTTCAGCTCCTATTAGATTCTCATCTCCCTCCTCATATCATTTTTTGTTAAATAAACACACAAAAATAAGATGCAATACAAACTTAATTTCAGTGCTGCCAGCACCATCAAAGGAAACAACATTCAGTACCAGATGGTAAAAGGAAAATGAAAAAAATAATCATTTTTTGAATAATAAAAATGTGAAGGTAGCTGCTAGAAAACTACCTAGTGTTTTCCAAATGCACTGAAATATCATCTAACATTTATTCAGTCGATGAAAAAGCGTAAGATAACATTAGTACCTTTTATTTTCAGCCAAGCTTGCACCTTCATCCTTCAGCTCCTTGCTCTTCTTCACACAGTCTTCCAAGAGGATTTCTTTCTTTCTTTTAGTTGCATGTACCCAGTTAGCATCGTCTTCATCAGCCAGATCCTTATCATCAGCAGCTTCTGCTTCAAATTGCTGAGACGTGGCTTTTGAAACCTTCTCACCAATCTTTCTCTTCCACCCAAAAGAAGCCATTTGGAGAACTAGAGAAAAATGTATTTTCAGTAGTTAGGTACTTTAGCTTTTTAGCATAAGATCACAGAATGATTTTAATTCGAAAAAGCTTTTAAGACCATCAAGATTTTTGAGTATTTAAGACCTTTATATTCTTCCAGGGATGGTGACTCTACCACTTCCCTGGGCAGCCTGGTCTGCTGCCTGAGTAAGATTGAGTGAAGAAATTTTTCACAATATCCTGCCTAAATCTCCCCTGCTGCAACTTGAGACCATCTTCTCTCACCAACTGGGAGTTCTGTCACAGGCTAAAGATGCGATTTTTTTCTAACATTTTCCTGTGCAATTATTTTTCAAAGCTGACTCAATCCCAAAAGATTCGTAGAAATAAAAATAAATACACCTCAACCCTAAGCCTGTAACAGGCTGCCACTCCTCTGCACAAATTCTGTCCGTCAACTTCGCCAGAGGTGCCAGGCAGGCAACTACAATTATTAAGCTCAGCTGGAAGATGTTTTCTAGCAGAAAAAAAAAAAAAAAACAAAAAACCACCAAACATGCGCTCTGACACATCAGAAAGCCCCGTAGCGTTTAAGATATGACACCAGAGACCAGACAGAAGGAGAAAGGAAAAAGCTCGGCCCCAGGAGCTGCAGGAGCCGTGCACGCCTCTGCTGCGCAGCGCTGAACGCCTCCGGCCTGGCCGCCCCTGGAGAAGCCGCCCGGCAGGGCCGCTCCGGGACGAGAGTCNGGAGTGGGCCCCACCACCGCCCCGCACCCCACCGTGGTTGGAGCCTCGGGCGGGAGACCGCTACCTGCCGCCCTCCGCCCGGCGGTTCTCCGTTCCGGTGAAAACCGAAGGACCCCGCAATCCTTCACATCAGACGCAGGGAAGCGGAAGGGCGGGGCGGCTGGAAGGGAAGGAAGGGCACCGGCACAGCCATCGCCTCTCCCGGCGCCAGCAGCCTCTGGGGCCGCCGGGAGTTGTAGTTCTCCCGGCGGGGCCTCCCGCCCCGTCAGCGCAGAGAGCACCGCGCAGCTGCTCGGTAGCGGAACCGCAGGTGCCAGGGCGGCAACAGGCGGCTCCGTGGCCAGCACCTCCTTCTGGTGATGGAGCAGGGCAGGGGGAAGGGGAGCTGGGAGCTGCCACTGCTCGACAAGCACCAACCCTTCCCTGTGGAAGCTGCTCCGGGCAGGAAATTCTGCATGGAAAAAGGACCAAGGCTTAAAATACCTGGGGTTTTTTTTCCTAAAAGGAAGAAAAATGTAAGACCATTAGGAGCAAGTATCTTCATGATAACTAATAATCGCCATAATTAATAAAATCTTCATCAGTGATCTGGGTTTGGGGATTGAGTTCACCCTCAATCCAGTTTGAAGGGAGTGGTATCTACCTAAGAGTAGGTGGACGCTGCAGAAGGTCTTGGAAAGGCTGGATTGATGAGCTGAGGCCAGTGGTATGAGGTTCAACAAAAACAAGTGATGGGTCTCAACAACCCAAAGCAATGCTACAGGCCTGTGGAAGAATGGCTGGAAAACTTGCCAGTGGAAAAGCACCCAGAAGTGATGATCCAAACCCAGATGAAGACAAGCCAGCAGTGTGCCCAGGGTAGTCAAGAAAGCCAACAGCATCCTGCCTTGTATCAGAAATAGTATGGCCAGTGGTGATCATACCCCTGTACCCAGCACTAGTGAGGTCATATTTTGAATTCTGTGTTCAATTTATCCTGTGCTGTCCAGCAGGGGAGGTTCAGATTGGGTACAAAGAAAAATTCCTTCACTGCAAGCGTGGTCAGGCGATTTTGAACAGGCTGCCCAGGAAAGTGATGGAGTCACAGTGCCTGGAGGTGTTCAAACAATGTGTCGATGTGGGACTTTGGGACATGGTTTAATTGACATGGTGGTGCTGGGTTGACAGTTGGACTTGATCTTAGCAGCATTTTCCAACCTCCGTTATCCCAGAAAATATCAAGACAAAGGAACTACCCACAGTGCATGAGAAGAGCAGAATGGAAGATGGCAGAGAAGGGCAGTTACCACAGGATAGTGCAAACGGGAACTTTTATGCCAGGTATTCAGTGTCCCTTACACCTCAAATTCCTTTTTGCAGGAAGGTTTATGGGATGTGGGGGCCAATGGTCAGTCAGGACCAGGCCTGCGCAGCCAGGGGTGCAGCCTGCCCAACTAGAAGTTCCGCAGGAATTTGTTCAGCAATCTTGTTGCTTATTCTGAAGTTGTTATTCCTGCTTTAAAAACAAGTGCCAAGAGTCCAGATCTTGTTAATTTTTAACATATGTAACTCTAAAAGACATCATGGACACAATTTCAAACAAGGTTGTTCAGTATTTCATGTTTACTTAGCTTTAAGTTTTGAAAGTTTAAAAAGTTACACAGTTATAAACAAGCATTTTTGCCATTCAACTTTGTCAAAAGAAAAACATAGGAAGTAGGCACATCTTTGTTAAAGAACAGGACTTCAAACCTTACAGTGATCATCAACTGGTAAAATAAAATTTATTTCCAAATTTGTATTAAACACTCCTATCAAGACAAACATGAAAGGTGTTTTATTTTAAATATTGCACCACCAAGATGAATTTTTATCCATTACCAAGTGAATATATTGCACATGGACAAATCAGGTTCATCCATGTTTTTTGAAAAAAAAAAAATTAAAATAAAAAAGCAAGATAATTCAATGCACTCCAAAGGGAGCAAGCTTAAGAATAAAGAATAACATACTTGACCGATTTGTGTATTTGCATAAGCTGCCTCTTTACAACCCCGACAGCTTGCTTGGTGAACTTTTATCTCACAACCTATTGGTAAATACTAGTGTGATGCTAAAAAAGGGTCTGCAAGATCAGTAGGAACACATGAAGAAAGCCATTTCAATAGCAAGATCTACAAAGCATAGGAAAGTCACACAAGAGACAACTGTTCTGGGTTTTACTAGGTTGTCAGTCCCCCTTTTTCCCTTCCCCACCCCCTACAAAAATCTCCATTCAATCAGAAAACTTTTGGCCAAAACCAATTTATTATGCCAATAAAATTTATTTAAAACTACACTTCTGTCAGAAACTTATGTTAACCTCCAGATACCAAGACAAAGTAAAAATCATGGTAGTATTAATGCACAATAGGGCCAAAATAGCATATAAAAATTAAAAGCTGTTTGCACCTTGACTCCTTGCATTTGTGGTCAGCATTACAAGTTTGCAAACCAGAAGCAGATACCATTTATAAAATGCTTAGTTGAACATATGCAAGAGTGATCCCAAACCAATTCCAAATGAGGAATTACTACAATTAAAAAAACTGTGCGTTTGTTATACTTTTACAAGTGCAATATTTAACAATTTCAAAATAAAAGGGTAAGAAAAATAAACTCACTGAATTTATTCAGTACATGGAAACTAATTCTTACAAGACTAGAGACAGGACTCAAAAGTATGGTTTGCAGCTGGCCCCTCATGTTGACCTCAATCTTGGGAGTTTAAACCCAAAGGTCTACCTATGGAAAATCTTCCACTTTGAGATACAACAGCACAACCTTGCATTACAGGGACCATGTGTGACACATGAGGATAAAGAACTGAAGTTGTAACGTGTACCCACATACTAGACAGAACACACCTTTGCCCAGTTCAGAACGCAGTTACAGCAGTTCTAGGGCTTAAAAGCAGCTTTATGTTTCTTCAGTTTCTGTGCATGTTTGTAACAGATGAATTTCTGGACTGAAGCCAGTTGGCCTGGATTAAAATGGTTTTTTATCTGTAGCTAGCAGTTTTCTGTGTATGAAATCTCAAGTCACTGGCAAAAATCCCCATTAATTTTTAGAGTCCAGATTTCACTGTTTATAGTAATGCCTTGATTTCCAGTCTCTCCCTAGGAGAGCAACCATTGAAACCAATAAGGTCATATTATTTTGAAGAGAACATAAATTCTTGAATGCAAAACTAAACACTTTATGACATACAGTTTACTGCTTATGCCTATTAGTGCTAAATGAAAATGGAGCTGTAGCTAATTTTATGCTATTTACAAGAGACTAAATGTTTCTGTGCAAGTACCAGCTGTGATTTTAAGGTATCAGAATCAATCTTATTCCTGAAACACTGCAAAAAACACAAATGCAGAAGGATTTGTTACTGACAACTGCCACCAACTGTTAAGTTTTTGGATATTAACACTGAAGTTGTCATGATCAATTTTCAATGCTCATCCAAGAAGCTGGACTACTTAACCTCACAATTAATTCATACAGCAAGGTTTGTTACAAAGGTTGCCTGGCAAAACCTAACCTATATACATAATCAAAAAGTGAATTGCATATAGTTTATGCTAAGTTAACGTGTGGTAAACAGCTGTATAAAGCCTTAACATGTTTTTTTAAAAACTGCCAATTTCAGAATCTGGAAGAGCATGCAACAGCCCTTAGGCTGTGCACTTAACTGCATGCATATGTTTCAAAGGAAAATGATTCTCAGCCTGCAGTAGCAGTGAGGAGCTGCTGTGCTGCTACCACACCAAGCTATATGCACAGCTCAGGAGCTTGCTGATAGTTTTTCACAGAGCAACATTTTGTTTCAGCCCACAGGGTGCCAAGTCTCAGCATTAAGTCTCTTGTCACTGTTGTAGACTCAACAACTGTTCTACATCCAGCCTACAGAATTTCACCCTTAGTGCAGTATGGAGCACCTACATGCATTTCCAAGTGGTTGGGTTTGCATGCATTTAATTAAATACATCACTTGTTAAAAGCAGTACATTGTAACACATTAAACTATTCTTTACTGTCAAATAAGAGGGGAGAAACGCAGCAGTTTTAACACATTACTGCTAGAAGATGCTGACAGTTCTGAACAAGTGAGGCACAATTGTAGATAGTGACCAACAAGTCATACTTTGGTCACTGAACTAGTAAGTGTATGTTTACTTACATTACATCAGCTCTACATATTAGCAGTGAAAAACCCAAGAAGGTTCATCTAACTTAAATGTTATATGCAGCCTAAGGTGCACTCAATGTAAAATGTTATGAACTCTGCCCCTAAGGCATGTGATTTCCTGTACCTGTATTATGCTAGTGGGCAGCAGAAAATCAGAATTCACGCCAGCTTCAAAATAATACACATTAACTGCCCATAATAATTTCAATCCGTGTGCAAATTGCATTCTGTGGCGAGCTTTTACAGCGCCTTAGTTAATTTAACTTGATTATAACTGGAAGCATCTGACTATGACTTAGGCATGCTTATTGCTGTAAAAGAAATAAGCCCATCTTCAAAATTATTGTGCAAGTATCTTAATAAGGTTTGCACACATCTCAAAAAATTCTATTGTATGACTCCCTGGTCTTGGAGTTAAGTCAGCGGTAGAGGAGTCAAGCGAAGAGCTCACTGATGAGGTTAGTGATGTATCTGCAGATTTTCCTTGTGCATCAGCATCTGAATCTTTCTGACAGGATCTATAGTTGCTCACAGAACCTGATCTCTGTGGAGTTGCAGTTCCAGACTTTGTTTCAGTAATTTCATCTAGGGAACAAGAGGAGAGAGAAGGAAAATCAGTTGTCAAATCAGTTATAAGAACAGCAAACATCTCTCTCACATTTCTAAGTCTTCTTTTTTAAATCTTGGAATTTTAATACATAGAAAGTTTTGGCAAATTGCATATAGTTATACTAAATAAATACACAGAAGCATACATCCTAATGCAAACTATCCCTGAACTGTACTCCAGAACCATTTAGATCTGGTTTATGGTAGTACTCACCGTATTTTTCATGAAGTAATTTAAGCAGATAGTAGTTCAATTTACTTTAAAACAAAACCAGGATAGCATCAAGATTAAATAAAATAACAGCTTGAACCTTTTGTAGATGCTTCCTTCTAGCATGTACTTAATTTTGTTCTCTTTGCATTTGGTTATCCTTTATTATTTGTATTTTTACTGCAATTAATTGACACCTTAATTGCTAGCATCTACGTTCATTTATCCTTCACTTTCAGAAGTTTACTTCTGAAATGGAAGTATTTCCTTCTCATACCGAAGATAATCTGCTGAAGTATTAAATCCTTAACATTAGTTTGACTCACAACTGCACCAGAATTTCCAGGAGGAATTAGTGAAAACAGGAAAGACTGCCTTATGACATGAAAGCAACTTCACACTACAGTTTGGTAAGACAAAGTTAGATATGGTGGAAGGAAAGGGAAAGCAAATCAACTTCACTATTGGAAGAAATGGTAAATAAATGCCCTTGCACTGAACATCCTCAAGATCTGAACGCAGGACAGCAACAGGCTGTCCTGCCCATGCTGCACAGCCCTAAGCAGCCATCTCTGCTCCAACAGGGAGGGCATTTGTCCTATATTGCAGTCAGTCAGTTCAGGAAAGTTATTAGATCCCTGTATCAAGTACCACTTACTCTAAACAAGCACCTGTACTGTGGGAGGGAATGTGCCAGGAACTGCACTGCCAAGTCAGATCACATTAAACTGTCATAAGACACAGCCTTTGCCATCCTATACTGTAATCCAGCCACACTCCCCCCGAATCCTTTTTCCATGCCATATGTTATGTCCTAAGCATGTCAGCTACACCACTGCCTGTAGGCAATTCTGCTTTGCCCATAAACAAGCATTGCAGCTGGTCTCTATTAGCTCCCTCATTCATTTTCAGGAAAGGATCCAACTGGGACTTGTATGCTGTGTTACCACTCTACAACACAGATTCTGCTACTGATGAGACCAGCAGTTTTCAAGACTTACTGCAAGCATACAGTTCCTAACTCCAATTTTGTGTGCCACTAAGACTGGTGGGTTCACTCTGTCTGGCACTTAATTCAGAGTAATGGGGAAGAGAATTAGAAGGGTGAATGAGAAAACTCATGGGTAGATATGAACACAGTTCAGTAAGAGGAACAAAAAAGAGAAGGGAGGAAGGAAGTGATTCAAAAGCAACCACTCACCACCTCTCCAAAGCAGACTGATGCCCAGCCAGTCTCAAGGCTACTTTACCCAATGCCCAATTTCATCATTTTCTTTGTTAAGCATAATATTACAAAGTCCTTTTGTCAATCTGGCTTATCTGTTAAGGCTGTGTCCCCTCCCAAGTTCTTGTTCACCCCTGCCTGGCCTACTCATTGGGTGCAATAGGGTAGGGAAAAAGACTAGATCCTATGCAAGCACTGCTCAGCAAGAACAGGAACACTGGTGTGTTACCAACAGCCTTTCTAGTCACAGCACATGTAGGCTGCTAAGAAAAAAACATGAACTCCAGTACAGCAGAGTACAGTCCAAGTCCAATTTAAATGCCTAGATGCCAAGCTTTAACCTCACTAGGAGTAAAATGATTACTTCAGATCTAAATTAATGTTGGAACGTGGGGGTGAGGCTCCAAAGACTTCAGATTGTTCCAAATCTCACTGCTTACAGCCCTGTCCCCTTTGCACTAGTGGTATCAATGCTTGTGCAGACACAAATGGAGCTCTTCAGGAGCTGGTAACAGTTAAAAAAGTTGTTATTTAAGAAATGAAGCAGCTAACCATCTGACCACAGAAATGCTAGATCAGGAAGTAGTATAGAAACACTAATACAGATACAGATTGGTGGAAAGGAATAAAGGACAACACTTCACTTCTAAGTAAGTAAATTAAGACATGCTTGCATTCAGATTTTTTTCCCCATACTACTCCATTTATTTATGTAAATCTTCACATACCATCAATGCTACGGAAGTCCAGTAAGTATGTCCTGCTGTCGACCTGATACAACTGTAGACTCATTTTGGAATATGCACTTGTTACTGGATTCTTCCTTCGAACACGAAGGTAGTAGGGATTTACAACCTAGTAAAAAAGATTTGGGTTAGTTACCAGAACTACTTGAGAAGCACAGCATATTGCTTTTGTCATTTCAGTTCACTGCTATTAAGTGATTTCAAGCTTACCCATTGGAGTTTTGATTGGGGTTTTAAAGAGGGGGGATTGGTTTTGGCTTGTGTATTTTTAGCCAACAGAAAAACATTCCTACAGCTCCAACAGAAAACTCAGATAGGCTAGCAAGACTTTCCTTCCTGTCAACAGCCTTCCCCAAAGCCCCTCCTGCACAGCGAGCACAAGCAGTCAGCACAGGCACATGACATTATCTCCCACCACAGGAGAACTCAGTTTCCAACTTCAAGCCTATGTAACTACAGTGCAAACAAAAATTTACTGTTGTGTGCTGTAAAGATCCTTTATTCTATTACCTTCCATTCATAATCCAGTTGTTTAATTGCTCGACAGACTTCAGCCATGATATCGTTTGGTCGACTCTGACTCCGTATTCCCAAATGCCACTTAGCTCTTCTTACACCTTGGTGTTTTGACTTCTGTGGATTGAGCTCATCCAGAGTATGGCGAGGACGTGGCGTTTCGGCTACCAAGAATGGCACTCTTTCAGGATGAGGGCGAGACAGGTGGTGATCATCAAGAAAGGAATCCGGTGGGCTTGTAGCCAAGTAGAAATCTTTGGCCTCATTCATTATCCTTCTATTATCTATAATGAGGTGATAAGCAACTGCTAAAGGGTCCTGATGGTTTCGGCTGTATAGACAACTTAGCACTTCCTCTTCAGTGCATTCAAACTTTTCACAGACTTCTTTTAAGGCTTCATCATCAATCATGGTAGAGCTATATGATGGATCTTCAGGAAACAAGTATTTCGGAAGGTCCTGCTTAAACCACTCATGTTCCCTAGATTTAAAAATAAACAAAGTCTGACTGTATGTATGTAAATCAAATATTTTTTAATTCTTTTAAAAATAAAAAATTTTAGTCTGTACAAAAAAAAAAAAAAAATTAGAGTTGTCAGTTCAGGTACCCTGCTGTGCAGCACAATAAAGCAGTGCATAATGGAAACTAATCCCCCTCCACAATATTTTCCTAGACATTTTACAGGATACTGGAAAGCATCCTCTTTCCTTTAAATGTTTCAAGTACCCAAGCTCCAAAACTAATTTTGTGTACCTCAACCACCTGCTTTTTATATAAATGGTGTATATTTTAATGCCGCTAGGTTAGTTTCAGAAATTTTCAACTGAAACCCTTACACTTATACACTTGAGTTGTCCCTCCCCACATACACACATAATAACACATAATAAAACTAAGAAATGCTGATGCTGAATAACCACAGAATGGTTTGGGTTGGAAGCGGCCTTGAAGATCACCTTGTTCCAGCCCCCCGTGCCATGGGCAGGGATATCTCCTACTAGACTGGGTTGATTGCTGCCCCATCCAACCTGGCCTTCAACACTTCCAGGGAGCGGACATCCATAACTTCCCTGGGCAACCTGTGCCAGTGTCACATCAGTCGTACAGTGAAGAATTTCTTCCTAAAATATAACCTGTAACTACCCTCTTCCAGCTTAAAAGCATCCCCCGTCCTCCTATCACTACATTCCCTTGCAAAAAGTCCTTTTCCAGATATTGAAGTATCTGGATACTGAACAACTTCTTCAGTCATGGTCCATTTGCTTAGGGAGTTTGGAAGATCTTCCTTGAAGGCACAGAGCTGTCTCTCACACTCGACAGGAGTCTCTAGAGAATAAGCACTCCTGCCCCTTTCCCTTCCAATCCCTTTGTGAGTGACCTTACCTTTAGCAAAGGATTCCAGCTGCAGGCTTCATTACCCGCTAATTCCAGAATTTAGGCCACAATATCCCAGCACTGGAGTAATCAGCTGAGAATCTGCCCACCTGGCTCATGGCTGAAAACTTTTTGCTTATCTCACAGCTCACTTAGGGACAGGGATTGGGTGGCTTCTCTCATTTATGATTTAATTTTTTTCCTCATTCTGGTGACTGCTGCACTGCAGACCAGGCTGCCTCTTCTCATTCTTTCTCCTGCTCCCTCTTATAAGTTTCTTCATCCCTTATTAAACAAGCCAACTTCCACTTTATGGTTTCTTCAGAGTTACTGTGGCAACTGGTACAGTTAAAGGCCAGGTCTCTGGCTTCACCCAGTGTCTGTTTCAGATCCAGAGACCCTCTCTGCTTCTTTAAGGTGCTGAAGAGCTTTGAACATTGTTCAGTAGGTGCAGGCCAGGACCCAGCACAGTGCGGTAAGTTGTGCCTTTCACATAACCAGGGCATTTTTATTTCTTTTTTTTAATTTGCATTTTCAAACATTCTTTCACTCCCAAGCACCCCACACTTGCTACAGAGGGAAGTCATAGACAATGGGAGGTGACCATGGGTGGCTGTCCAGACACCTGCCCATATGCTCCCACATGCCTTGCCACCCATAACCACACTGCCATGGGGCATGGATGATATTCCCAAATGCCTTGTTAACCTTTGAAAAGCCAAAACAATATTTCTAGAGGAGTAACAATATTTTGACTCCCCAAGGATGTTCACCATACTGAAGAGTAACTTCAACAAGGGAAAAAACATCACAGAAGGTAGTAGTGGTGAAGGTGCTATTTTTTATTTCCTCCACCAAAAATGTCTAGGACAAAAATAAGTGTAATTACTATCTCCATGAGATGGTTCCAAAAGTAAAGTAACAGCTTCAATGCAGAGCTCAGATAACAAATTAAACTCAAGACCAGTTTTTTAATAATAAATCTCCCAGACAAAATATCACTAAGCCCCACAGAGCACTGCCAACTACAAAAGCCAGAATGAGTCTTTAACATGTACACCCACAAAGGACACATGGCACAGAGCAGACAAATTAATCAAGGACAGATAAATTATTATCATGGCCAGAAGGGATGTTCTATCATAGGAGGCCCACCTCAGTTTCCCTTTGTCATTTAATACTTCTTTGTCTCTTAGTCTCACACTGCCTCTCAGCTTCACTGCCCTTAGCCTTTAACGTGGAGTTAAACATCCACATTTTAACACTATTTTCTGTATAAATCCAAAATATGGTCCTACACAAGCTACTCTAAAGAAATTTAACTCTGTCCCAGACAAAACCAGTACAATGGATCGAACTCTGATCAGTGTGATCCGGAGAATTTGCCTCAGCACAAATGCACTAAGCACAGTACACTGTTATTGCAGCAACCAGTTAATCTGGAAGCAGAAAAATCTTCCCCTGTACCACTAAAAAGCACATCCCTAACTGGGTAACTGAATCCAGCAGAACATTTTGTTACTATTCCTGGCAGTGGGCCTCTCTACTATTATGCACACACCACTCCTCCTAGAAAAATTAAGGTATCCTATTAAACTGAGTTTGTTCTTTTAATTGCGAGATGATGGCTTATGGCTAACAGCTCTGTAATTAACATTTTCAACATCTCTTTTCAAATCCCTTCTCTGCCAGACTTATTTAACATGACTGATAAAAGTTCCTCTCCACTCAAGTTTTACAATGTGTAGACTTCTGGGAGGGAGTACTTCCCACTGCAACAAACTAACAAGGGACAAGTGAACAACTTTTGTTCTACTGGAAGGACATGAAAATAGCTGAGCTTCTGACTTCCAACTCCAAAAGAAGCATTTTCACTAAGGTAGTTAATCAGAGATCTCCTACAGTATTTTACAAGGGAAACAGGAAAACCTATTTTAGCTCATGCACCAAGTACAGCTTTATCAGATACCAACTGTGGTAGGTTTTGGGTTTTTTTCCATTTGACCCACTGTACACTTATCAAAGAGTCACCTCCAAGACTTTCTCTTGAAACCTATAGCCCAGGACAGCTACCTGTACCTACGAAATTGAAGTTATAATTAATGCAATAATTATCACTTGTACATAGATTCATGCCTGGGTTTTGAAGCTAGCAACTGGTATCCCACATGTCAAATATTCACAGCCTTCACAGATGATGTTACAGTGTATGATTAAAATTTTAATAGAAACAGTAGTTATCAGATTAAAGAGCTGCAACTTCCTCTCAGATATCTACAGTACAGAATTGTAGCTCTTAACAGTAAAGATTTCTTGCCCAGAAAACTCAGTGTAGTGTTGGGTTTTGCAAACCATCCCACAAGTAAATGGCTTTGCTATATCAGTCTTAAACCTAGAGTTTATCAAATTTTCTATAAGCAATGTATATAATTTATTTTACTGAGACCTCCAATAGATACTTCACTGATCACTGGAGATCAGAATCAGAGATCAAGCCAAAGCACCAGAACCTATAGTTTTCTATAGTTTATAGTTACAAAACAGACAAAATTCTCAGAACAATCATTCCTACATCTGCACCAAGATTTTAATTCCAGCATCCTGTGACAAAGCAGTTATTGTTTTACCTAATGTCTCTGATTGTTGCTCTCTTCATTGGATCCACTTGCAGCATGTGCTTCAAAAGACTAATTACAGATGGATTCAGGTACTGAGGAGTATAAAAGATACCATCACATATCTTCTTAAAAAGGGTTGGCACATGATCATCATCAAATGGAAGTGTTCCACATAACAAAGCATAGAGAATAACCCCACTGCTCCAAATATCTACTTCTGGACCTGCATATAACCTAGGAAAAAGTTAGCTATTAGTGATTTGTGTTTAACACATTCAAATATTTTTTTCTACTTTCTTACACACTATCACAGTAAATAACAGGGTATGAACTTGAGACAACTAATCTGCAAGTACTACATCAGCTCTATGCCATGCCTCCCTTCAGTCTACTTCTCCTTCAAATATGTAACAGGGCACAAGCACAGTTTTCCTCTCTTATTCTATAACAACAATCCACAAATGCAATTTAAGACAAAGGCAGACTCAAAGAAACTTGCATCTACTCCTAAGAAAGATCACATTCTACATTGTTATTACTATTATAAGCAGAATATGAGCAAAACCATCTATCCTCCAAATCTGGGATGCTGAAACATTTAAATCCATATAACCCACAATCATAATTGGAAAGAACCTAGGCAGACAGAATTATCTAGTTCCAAGACCCCTGCATCGTCTAGTGGGAACCAGACCAGGTTGCTCAAAGCCCCACCCAACATGGCCTTGAACACTTCCAGGAATGGGGCAGTCACAACTTCTCCCATTGTCTCACTGAAGAATTCCTTTCTAATGTCTTACCTAAACCAACCCTTCTACTTCAAAGTCATTCTCCCTCATACACCCTCTTCATGCCCTCAAAAAAATATCCCTCTCCAGCTTTCCTGTAGGCCCCAGGAGGCCCAAATACTTGTCATATATTCTTTGCTACTGTCTGAATAAAAAAAGACATTTGACCTCCAAACAACAAGAGGCAATATTAGAGTGGGTATCCAAAAATAGAGATTTTTAAGCCAATTCAGGCACATAGAATACATAGTGAATTTGGAACATCAGACGTCATCTCCACCTTACAATAACTATTCAAAGCTAGTTAATAGAAGCCTCAAATGCTCATGAAAAGCTAAAGAAAATTTAAGAAATTAAAGAAGAGTTCAGCCTGCAGTTTCTCAGCATCAAGCCTGAGGGGTGTCCGTTGTATTTGTTCTGTAGCCTTTAGAATAAAGCAGCAACTTGACTGAAGTACATGCACACATATATGCAATATAAAAGAAACTACCTTCCCGAAATTACTTCTGGAGCAGCATAGTTAGGGGAACCACAGCTTGTTCTTAAAAATTCTCCATCTGACATCATATTTGATAGACCTGAAAGTGTACAAGAACAACTACTAAAAATCCAGAAAGCAAAATTATTTCAAACTGTACGCATACCACACCTAGAACAAATCACTAGTAATGTAAATTAGTGTTAATTGAACGTCAAAATAGAATGTCAGCGAACTGTGGCACTCACTTAATCACACCTAGTTTCCTTAGTCTAGGCTGCATGATCAACACTACCATAAGGCAGAGAATTCATTCTCCAAGAGGGATTGTGCCCTTTTATGGGGACAGGTGCAAGACAAAAGAGTACAACTTGGCTGGCTTTCAGATTCTAATACAAAAGCTTTTATTAAGCACTTGTTTAACACAACTAGTCATGATAAACTGAGTGCTACAGCTTTGCTGACACTTAAGTAGCAGGACTGTATTTTTTGTAAGTAACTGTACTTTGTTTCTTCTTCACCAGGTAAGCCATTTCACCACAAGTATTTTCTACACACAAAAAAATCAGTATGATTCCCAGTGCCCACATACGTAAACACCATACTTTGAAAATATACTTGGAACACTCAGCATTGCCTAGTACCTCTCATCAGAGACCTCCAAGTGTTTTACAAGGGCATGTATTATCCATTATGCCTACAATGGATATATCACAATGACACAGCAGTATGGATACCTTATTATCTTTACAAGGTCAAGTTTCCTGATTCATGTAGTTCCAAGAGCTAGATGCCAGTCTTCTCAGCAGCTATGTTACAAATATATAGTATAAACATTAAACTGAGTTTAAGCAGGTATACAGAAAAAACACAAGTTTAAAAAAAAACTTACCTGTTCTTGTTTTACCTTTAATGCTATTATTACATTTTTTTCAACCACATCTTTATAGAGTTTTTAAAGAAAATTTACAGTAGTTTCACTGAGGAGTATATATAGGAGTTTATTTTAATATAACAATGTGATTCTTAAATATGAACTGCCCTTGCACAGTATTTTCAAGAGAGCTAAGCATCTCCATGTTAAAGATGGTGAAACAGACAATAAGAGAAAATTTTGAAGTGGAAAGTTCGGGAACTAAGTCTGTTTAAGATTTCAGATGAAGTATTGTTAAGCAAAACCAAACAAGTCAGTCCACAATTTCAGACAGACACAGAAAATACTTCAAAAAAAGCTTGAGAGGAAAACAAGTTCTACACATATGAAAGAATCACATTTTGGTTTTCATTCATACTCTTCAGGCTCCTGCATTGTGTCACACCACCAGAATATTCAAGTACACACATTTCATTACTTCCTGGAGTATTTAAAAAGATCTAAATAACACCAAAAATGTGACCAGAGATGAGAGAGCAATGCTTACCGAAGTCAGCTATTTTGGCATTCATGTGTGCATCAAGCAGCACATTTTCAGGCTTCAGATCTCTATGTACTACCATATGCCTGTGGCAGTAATCCACACCAGAAAGGATTTGCTGGAACAGACGTCTGCTTTCCTTCTCATCAAGCTGAGACACACAAAGGTTTTAAACAATTAAGTAGCGCAGATGGTAACTTGGTTTTCATTTATATGAATTAAAGAAAATCCCCCCATGACCTGAAATTATCATTTATAGTTTTGATATAGCAGATCATCAGAACTTGAAGTAGAGTGTTTCATAGCTTGCACATTTTTGCTTGTACTATGGCTCTAAAATGGACTAAAATAAAACATAACCACCGAATCAGAAAAGTCACTGAAACTTCCCAGTCACACTTCTGAAATTGGTTAGTAAATACTCAGTAAGCAGAAACATTACCATCCATTATCTCATTCTAATATTATAACTGATTAAACTTTTACATTTAAGCACAATGTAAGATTTAAGCTGAAAAAAAGCTGCTGACACACAGCACAAAACTAGCAAATCTCAGATACTATTTATGCTATCAGCACAGATGATATGTCACAGCTAGCACCAGACTTAGCTGAGCATTTTCTACCAACAGCTCATGTCCAAGTTTGTTCCAAAACTAACTAAATGTATCCTAGCTATCTAGATCACTTGCTTGTTTCAGGACTTTCACAGAAACAGTTTTACTAGTGTCAGAGTAGGTAAGGGGCACAATGGTAGTTTTTCTGAAATGGGTTATACTGAAGAACTAGTTTTCAGCTCATGTATCTTGTACACAGAAAATGTAAATGAGTATAGAGAGGAAAAATTCCATGTCAAATATATACATAAAGATCTAAAACATCAGTTAACATATAACCATTTTTACTTCCAGAACAAGATGTAGAGATAAAGGATATTTATTTGCTAACAGAAAAATTAATGCTTAATACATAAAATCAAACCATCACTAACAGATTGTTTACCAGTACCCTTTGTTCCCAGCCCCAGCAATGTCATTAGCATAATTAATACTATTTCATGAGGAAAGCCACTACTACCCTGTGATCAAGGGAGTCGGGTACTAGTTCCTTTTCCCTTATTATCAGGCCCTGAATGTCCTATGAACCAAGCAGACGAATGAAACAGATTACTTCTTCCCCTCCCTACTGGCCTCAAGATTTCTGGGTGCCAGGCTGATTACTCCCTTCCTTGCCAGCATCAAAGGTCCCAGGCACCCAGCCAGCCAAGTGTTCTTGAGGTCTCCTCCAGAGACCAGAGAAGCATAACAGCACACAGGGTACTGTCCATAAAACCAAGCAGCAAGTCACAAGTGGGCAACCTAGAGCAGAACAGCTGCTGGACAGCAATCCCTGTGACCCTCCTGGTGACTAAGAACACCCCAATTGTCCTCTGCTTCCTCCAAGGATTGAGTAACTGACTCGTATTCTCTCATGCAATTCAAGTCTAGACTGTGGTTGTTATATTGATACAGCAAACCATGTATTAAGATTTGACCCATTGTGCAGAGGGTCTAGATGATTAAGACATATGAAGTTCTATTATCACTTCCATATTACACGACTTATGAACTGTACTACACTGATTTTGCTTGTAGAAATCCTGTACCACTCTAATCAAATTCTGTACCACACTAACCACAATATCCTTATGAGAAAATAAAGCTTTAATTATATCATTCTGCTATGCATCCTGAAGAAAAACCTGTCTGCTCCCTAAGTGTCGGGTGATACAGGAATGTTACAAAAGTTTGGATTGACAAGAAGCTGAACATGAGCCAGCAGTGTGCCCAGGTGGTCAAGAAGGCCAATGGCATCCTGGCCTGTATCAGGAACAGCGTGGCCAGCAGGTCCAGGGAAGTGATTCTGCCCCTGTACTCAGTGCTGGTGAGGCCACACCTCGAGTACTGTGTCCAGTTCTGGGCCCCTCAGTTCAGGAAGGAGATTGAGGTGCTGGAGCAGGTCCAGAGAAGGGCAACCAGGCTGGTGAAGGGACTCGATCACAGATCCTATGAGGAGGGGCTAAGGGAGCTGGGGGTGTTCAGCCTGGAGAAGAGGAGGCTCAGGGGAGACCTCATCACTCTCTACAACTCCCTGAAAGGAGGCTGGAACCAGGTGGGGGTTGGTCTCTTCTCCCAGGCAACTACCAGCAAGACAAGAGGACACGGTCTTAAGTTGTGCCAGGGGAGGTTTAGGTTGGGTATTAGAAAGAATTTCTTTACGGAGAGGGTGATCAGGCATTGGAATGGGCTGCCCAGGGAAGTAGTGGATTCTCCGTCCCTGGAGATATTTAGAAAGAGACTGGATGTGGCACTCAGTGCCATGGTCTGGTAACCGCAGCGGTAGTGGATCAAGGGTTGGACTTGATGATCTCTGAGGTCCCTTCCAACCCAGCCAATTCTATGATTCCATGAAAAGCAGTAACAGAATTGAAGTTAATGATTTAGAGAGTTGGGACTACTTCTTACCCTTCCATTTTTACAGATATAATCAAACAGTTCTCCTCCTGAAACATATTCCATCACCATGAAAATGTCAGTTGGTGTACTGATGACCTGGTACCTGATGAAAGAAGGTTCTGTTAGTCCACACACTCAGTAAAAGATGCTAATTAGTTAAAAACAAAGTTGTCCAAAGAGTTAGATAAATAAAGAACACTTTTACCAGAAGACAGCTTACTGCAGTGAGGAAGGAATTCAAAAGGACTTTTCTAATGTCTAAAAAATACACACTTTTCAACCATAACATGCATAAAACCTGACTTGTCACAAATAAAGTGTGCTTTAAGACTAAAAAACAAAAGCCTTTAATAAACATTAATATTATATTTTACAACGAGACCTACATTTGCCAACAGTATTTTAAAATAATAACATTTTGGTTATTATGTTTTTCAATTAAGTTTCAAAAAGCAACTTTGACACTTTGGAGTTTATGGCTGAAATGCCTATTTAATAGATTTTGAATTTATCCTATATATCTTTAACTAAGAGGCTATTTAATTTTTTTTCCTTTGCAGCAGTCACAAATGATAAAGTTTTAATGAACTGAGAAAACATACACTTGTAACACTTCAGCCAAAATTCACGTATTATGTTGAGAAGACAGAAAGGAACAATTGGATGAAAATGAATGTTTCATGGTACTACACTTAAGCATACAAATATGTGACTTGTAATACATAACTGAATTCACATGTGTACTACAGAACTGCACCACTCTTCAAACTGTCTCCTCGAGACAAAAAGGAAAACAGATGTTCTTTAGCTTACTGACACAAATTATTCCTCAATTACATAAACAGCAATGAACTAAGATGGTCTAGGAGAACATACATGAGCACATACATGTGTATGTATCAATTTTAAAAGCTTAGTACTACAGTGTAACATTTCAAAAATCTCAATGTTCTTCTGATGCTGTTATCAACTGTTACCAAATTAAGATCTTCAAAGTTAGTGTTACCTAACATATCCTAGTTCAACGTGCTTTATCTTTACTAATTTTTCTCTCTAATAACTTGGTTAGTACTTAAACATAAACAAAATTCTGAAGCCGTGGCTAAAACGATAGATATTCTATTGTAATCTTCTCAATCCACAAACTGCAGCCCTGCTTGTCTGTAGTCTGGTCATTTTTCTGGTCATGGAAGAGAAGGTATTGAAATAGTTGTATAACCTAGAACATAAATATGGGTAGCAAATCACACAGAACAGATCACCAGAAAGCAAAACCAGGCAATTTTATGTTGGAAAACAAGGTGCTTTCTTTTGCTGGATCCCAAAATCCACAAGAAGATATGCTCTAAAAGGAGCATATTTTCAAGTGTAGTACAGAAAGAAAAACTTTCTGAGATAGTCTTGCAATTGTACATACTATTAAAGTAATGTATGATATTTTTCATAAAGCACAGCAGTGTTCCAAACTAGATGTTGTCTAATTTGTAATATTAAGCTGAAGAAATCTGTTTACCTTTATCCCAAACACCCTGAGCTTCTATCCAGGAGTTCCCCAATCCAGTTTCTCAGGGCATGAGCAGCATGACCCTAAATTACCATCAAGTCTACTTGCACAACAGTATTAATCATATCTCAATTATCTCAAGTGCTATTTACACACAGGCTAATAAGCTTTCTGCTTTAGAAATACAGGCTGATTGGAGATCCATCGATTTCTCCATCACCTCCTACATCTTGTGCCTTCTCTCAACATTTGGGTGAAAAACTTCTCTCCACAATTCCCTGAGAAGAGATTGTCATCTGAAACCTGCTAAACTGACTTAACAGTTTAGCAGAGCCACAAGTACACATTCCTGTTCCACCCCCTTTCTCAATCAGAAAACACTTCCTGTTTTCTTTTGGCTACGGGTTTATCCTACAAACTAACTCATGAACTCTAACTGGAAGCACTAGCAAGTTTGCAGACAAAGTAGCTCAGTCTTCTGAAAGCTAACTCACTGAAGAACTTAATTAATCCACCTTACAAAATCCAATTTAGTTTCAGCATGAGAGCTGATACCAAACTAAAGGGAGTGCACCGCATTGACATCTGTCAGTGGCAGCAGGGTCTTAAGACAACACTGACAATTAAAAAAACTAACACCAATAACACAGTTAAGACAGTGGATGCTACTAAAAGTATCTATCATGCCATTATTTTTTATATACCAATCCAAAGAATTTGTGAGCAAAGATCTAATGGAAGGTCTCCTGGCTGCAGAAAACAGTATTGTGAAAAAGCGTTAGAGAGAACAATGAAAACAGCTGGTTACTTTCTTGACAACATGCTGTTAATGCCATTGCTCTTTAAGCATATTTTCAGATCAGTAACAGCAGAAAGATCATCGCTTAAATACACTAGATTATAGTAAGCAAAACTTACAGCTTTATTATATGAGGATGCCTGAAGAGTTTGAGGTTTTGAATCTCCCTGCGGATTTTTCCTACAACATCAAGGCTGCGAATCTTCTGTCGATTCAGGATCTTCACTGCAACTTTATGCCCAGTTAATTCATGTTTGCCAACTGCAAGGAACAAGAAAGAGTTTAGTTAGGGTTTTCAATAGCTCCATAAAGATGTTAATTTGCACATTTCGACTGCAGCTAAGAAACACAAGATGTGAGCATTGCACAAATCTCCTTTATATTTGGAGAGGTTGAAAACCATCTCTTCTACCCTGCTCCAACTTCCCTGCTGCCTTTTGCCTCTATATTGAATGAGAATTCCTAAATGGAAGGCAGAAATAAGAAGTACCTGATTAATTATTCTTACAACAAAAAGATAGCACTGTGTAAAATAAGGCAATTTGTCCAAATATCTGTTGGGAAGTAACCAAATAGAAGATTACCCCAGACCTTGAACCATCGCAATGAGGTGATGAGATGTTCCCACTGTCAGGAGAAAAAAAATACATGCCCCCATTCATCAAGTCTTTGCCTAAAAATGGACACAATAACCAACACACTGCACAGGCACGTCTGCATTGCAGAAGAATGTATGAAGTTCAAATCCAACACAAATTCTAGACAGATCTCAAAGCATTCGTAAGCAAGTGCCTAGAACTCTAAAATCATATCACCTATGAGAATTGTTTGCTTTCAACCACATCTACAATTAAGGCAATCACGTCTTTTTTTGTTTTCTTCAGTTTCAATGTAACCAAGTTTTAAATGATGCCAGCAAATTATATCACCTACATTATACTAAGGAGTAATGAAACATTAACATAAAATGTTAGAACAGCAACTATTCCATTTGAATACCAAAGTTTCTTCCTATCAATAAGATGAACTGAATTAAACCAGAAGTATTAGGAAAAAATCTTTAGTCAGCAAGATAAAATGTAACATGAATTCTGGCTGGTAGAAAACAGCTTCTTAAAAACTTACGGAAAATCAGTTACACAAATTTGCAGCTTCCTTTACTTTACAAAGTACACTTAAGATGATGTTTAACTTAGTAAGTAGCATATATATTTGAGCAACTCCATAGCTCAGATTATAAATACTCAGCTCTGACATGCATTATATCCTCATTTTTCACCCACTGTTTCACTTCTGATTTGTTAGTTCTAGCTTAGATGAAAACTGGTATTTCATTAGAACTCAGAAAAACAAAAGTAATTTATTGGTCACAATCTATGCTCAATATGCAAGGCACATAGGGTTGTTTTTCAAAACATGTTTTTCATTCAAATTAAACAGTAACTTTTGCAGCTGACCAAAACCAATTCTAGCTGTCACAGCTTTCAAGATTGCTAGCCCCTGACTTTATCCATTGACTGAGAGAAAAATTTTTCTGTTTCTTCAACTCTGCTTGCCAACTTTGAATGAATTATTGTAATGAAAACATACTGTGGTTTTCTGCAGGCACAGGAATACCCCCAAAAGCCTGCTCACTTGCTTAAGAAATTTAAAATTTAATTGCTGTTTTCTTCACTGTTTTTTGCCTACCTTTTAAAATTCAATTTATTATAATGAATCCAGCTTTTTTAAGATATGAGTTTTCAATAAGCATGTACTTTATGAAACAGAATTGCTTGCATGCATATGGTTCAAGGAATCTGTTATTAGGAAACCAGCAGACATTAATTGGTAACAGCCTGCTGACTACTTTTTAATTTGGCATAAAAACAGAACTGAAAGCAAGACCTCAGATGATATGATCATGTAGGAAAGGAAGCAGCCTGTGTTATTTTTCTGAAAGCTCCTCTGTATTACCTCGACAGACGTTTTACCTATAGAAAGGAAGGTTCACAAATTAGAAGTAACCAAAATAAATTTACATTAGTCACCCTAATCCTCAACAGCTACCAGTCCATCAATACCACTGCAAAAATAAGTTCACTTGCAGACCTAGTATTGCCTGATATGTTTTTACTCTCTGATAGTACCAATTGCCTTCAAACTTCACCATGGCTGTGCATAGCACAAAGATTTCCAAGACAGTGACAAAGGCTCAAAGCAGTGCCTTCTTCTAACTGTTAAAAGTGCAAGATCAAGCAGTTTCTGAACTCAGTTCAGCAGACTTTCAACCAGAAAGAAAACGGATTGCAACTGATCCAGAGTAAGAGCAACATCATTATGAAATACAGGTACTAATCATGAAGTCTGAAGGGAAAAAAGCACAACAAGCCTATGTTGCAGTTAACAAAACATTTCTACAATAGGCAAAAAAAAGACACAACCCCAAGGCTCAGAGAAAAGTGAAAAAAAAAAAAAAAAAAAAAGAGATAATGTTGTTCAAAGTCACAGTGCTGCACAACATTAGATACTTAACTCATCTTCACTGTCCATTTCCAGGACTCTTACTGCCTGGCCAAGAAGACCTATTTATATCAGTTTCGCAGTCTGCACAGACCAGCATTGTTAAACCTAGTCCTACAGACCTGAACAATTATTGTATAATTACAGCCTTAGCTAGTACCCCTCATTTTCTCAGTACAAATTAACTGGAAATCTGACTACTCTTTTTTTTTTTTATGAAAGCTAACTATGTTTTAAAAAAAAATCTGGAAATAAAAGTTTCATTTGGTTCTAGCAGGAAACATCAGCAGTGTGATTTTAAAAAAATAATTCAAAACTAGGGATAGGTGTTTTACACTGAATCTTGGTAAAGTTTAAATAAGAATCTATCTCACACAGTTGTGAGTACTCTATTCTACCCCAACCCATAGCTTTCCACTCCTGTGGCATCTCAGCTTTGCCTAATGATGGCTAGAAACAGCCACCTCCTCCATGACTGCCCATCTGAGGCACAGCCAAGCAAACTGAGCCAGCCAGTACTTAATTCAGGCTAGCACATACAGAAGAACAGTTAAACTGGGGGGAAAAAAAAAAATAAAAATCAGTAGTAGCTATGTGTGAGGGTAGAAGGCTAATCAGCAGGGTGGATTTATCTCACAACTTCCTTGACATCAGGAGAGCTTTAACAATTACTAAGCACATACTGGTTTTCTAGTTCAGTTTTTTGGGGCTGCCACTGCTATTGAAATTAAAGATCCACTTTCAAGAGGCCTAACCCTCCTCATCATGTGAGCTCTAAGTGAATTTCTAAAATGAACATGTTAGTTTTTCACTTTATTGTCAATTGATGAAACAGAAGCAGCAGAGAAGGAAAACCATGAGGATTACTGAAAACCCATTCAGAAATATGGTATTAAATGGAGAAAATGTGCTCGACCACTGCATCATAGATAAAGTAACCCTTATTAAGTACAGCTAAAGCAAGAGAAAGCTAACATAGTACATCACTTAGGGATAAAGGAAAAAAACAAAAAAACAAAAAAACCCACGAACTATCAAATGCAGTTGGTGTATGCAAACAGAGCATTAGCACATGAACACTAAGCCTTGTTTCCAAATTCTAAATAAAGGCCCAAGGCACATGGAAGGTATTTGCTATGCAGAATGATGCTGCATTTCACTACAAGGTGATTTCTCCCCTACCTTTAACAAAAAAATATGTTCATACATGCATGTGTGTACTCCTCATGTGATCAGCAATCACAAAGCAGCCTAAAAGAATACCTATCAATCAAAAAAAGGCAGGCAGAAGGATATTATGGAAATAAAGCAATAAAAAAAACTGAGAAATTTTTTTTTCAATTAAGTGATTTGAGTGAATTAACTGTTTCACAAAGTATTAGCAGGACTAACATTCACTAATGTATTGAGATCCTAACACTAGATCCCCAAATTGGTAATCTTTTACACTTTCAACTTCAGATATATTTTTGCCAATACAGACAAGAACAGCAGCAGTAGTGCAACAGCACTCCTTGAAATCTAAGAGCATGTTAGAACATTTAAGGGTATAGCAACCTTATTTTTCTGTAGTGCACTGAGGAAAAAAACAGATCTTTGACTCGTCTCCCCCCTTCGACCATGCAGTCCCCCAGTGAGGAAACAGAATGTGTCTTCTGCCGTGTATCATTTTCTCTCAATTTAAGGAGGTGCTGAGTTGCCAAAGAAAAGAATGGTACTCCATCTGCAAGTCACTGCTCCCCCGTGGCTGTTAATTCATATTCTAAGCCACATGCGGTGAAAGGATTCACAAAGACTAAAATAAATAACAGCTATTTTATTATCTAAGTAGACTTCTAAGGTGTGGCATTTCCTGACAACGCTGGGAGAGAATCATGAAGTAAGAGAACGCAGAAGTTGTAAAGAGCTGGTGAAACCCTGGTGACTGTTAGTTTCCACTTAGTTTCCCAAGTTTCGTACTTTTATTTCTCTCTTCATAGAGAATCTTGCTTTCCTCCTAAGGACACCAAGCGTGAGCACTTGGGCAGCGTTACAGACAGCTCAAGGATTAAGAGCCCCCTTTCATAACCCAACCGGTGCTACTTTCAATACAGGCAGCATCGTTGACTTCCACCAATTATTTCTGAACATACAGAGGAGAAAGCCGCTTCCCTCCCGCCCAAGCCACCGCCACTTCCCCCTGCGGGACTGCAAACCCGCCCCCGCCAGCCCCTCTCGCAGGACTCCCACCGCCGTTTCCACACCGCCCCGCTCAGCCGGCGGCCCCCGCCTCTCCCCCTCTGCGGCCGAGCCGAGGCCCCGCCGAGGGCCCGAGAGACCCCTTCCTGCGGCTGCTCCGGGCAGCCTGAGGCCTTTCCCCCCGTCCCGAAACCCGGGTGAATCCCTTCTGCTCCTCGGGTGGGCGTGGAAGAACGAGACTGCCTCCNCACTCTCTACAACTCCCTGAAAGGAGGTTGTAGCCAGGTGGGGGTTGGTCTCTTTTCCCAGGCACCTCTCAGTAAGACAAGAGGGCATGGTCTTAAATTGTGCCAGGGGAGGTTT
Source organism: Florisuga fusca (assembly GCA_038090715.1). NCBI lineage: Eukaryota > Metazoa > Chordata > Aves > Apodiformes > Trochilidae > Florisuga > Florisuga fusca. Next base: position 1,610,433 of record JAAWXA010000012.1, read on the forward strand.
AAGTTAGATATTAGAACGAATTTCTTTATGGAGAGGGTGATCAGACATTGCAATGGGCTGCCCAGGGAAGCAGTGGATTCTCCGTCCCTGGAGACATTTAAAAAGAGACTGGATGTGGCACTCAGTGCCATGGTCTAGTGACTGCAGCGGTAGTTGATCAAGGGTTGGACTCGATGATCTCTGAGGTCCCTTCCAACCCAGCCAATTCTATGATTCTATGATCTGCCATGGCAAGCGCAGGACAGCCGGGGCATTGGGCCCAGGTAGCATAAGTTAAGGAAAGGCAGGTCCTGCTTGACCAACCTGGTCACATTCTATGACCAAAGTGATCCTCCTAGTGGGTGAAGGGAAGGCTGTGAACATTGCCTGCCTGGACTTGAGTAGAGCTTTTGACAACATCTCCCACAACATTCTCTTAGAGAGGCTGGCAGCTCCTACCATAGACAGATGTAGTCTTCACTGGGTTAAAAACTGGCTGTATGGCCAGGTTCAGGGAGTTGTGCTGAGTGGAGTTAAATCCAGTTGGCAGCCCATCACTAGTCCTTGATCCCCAGGGCTCAGTTTTGGGGCTGGTCCTGTTCAGCAACTTTATCAATGGTCTAGATAAGGGGATTGAGGACTTCCCCAGTAAGTTTGCAGATGACACCAGGTTTGGTAGGAGTGTTCATCAGCTTGCGGGTAGGAAGGTTCTGCAGAGGGAACTGGACAGGTTGGATTGCAGGCCGGTTGCATGAAGTTTAACAAGGCCAGCTGCTAGGTCCTCCATTTCAGTCACAACAACCCCAGGAAATGCTACAGATTTGGAGAGGAGTGACTGGAAAGCTGTCCAGGACCTTGGAATGTTGGTCAACACCTGGCTGAATATAGCCAGCAGTGTGCCAAGATGGCCAGGAGGGCCAACAGCATCCTGGCTTGTGTCACAAATAGTGTGGCCAGCAGGACTAGGGTATTGATAGTGCCCCTGTACTCAGCATTGCTGAGGCTGCACCTCAAGTGCTGTGTTCAGTTCTGGCCCCCTCACTGCAAGAAAGACATTGAGGTGCTGGAGCAAGTTCAGAGAAGGTCAGCCAAGCTGGTGAAGCATCTGGAGAACAAGTCCTGTGAGAAGAGGCTGAGGGAACTGGGAATGTTTAGTTTGGAGAAGTGGAGGCTGAGAGATCTCAGTGCTGTTTACAGCTAACTGAAAGGAAGTTGCTGGGGAGTGGGTGCTGGCCTCTTATCACAAGTAAATAACAGTAAGACTAGAGGAAATGTCCTGAAGTTGCATCAGGGGAGGCTAAGACTATGTATTAGGAAGAAATTTTTAATTGAAAGAGGAGTCAAGTGCTGGAATGGGCTGCCCAAGGAGGTTCATGGAGTTACCATCCCTGGAGATATTCAGAAACCACATAGATGAGGCACTTCAGGACATGCTCTAGTGGGCATGGTAATTTTTTCTTCCTGGGTTGACAGTTGGACTTGGTGATCTTGGAGGTCTTTTCCAACTGTGACAATTTTGTGATTCTGTGAAAAAAGGAAGAAGGAATTTTGCATATTTGGCTGGCTGATATGGAGAGATGCCATAAGTTTGGAAGCATCAAGTCCTAAGTGTCTCACAGAAAACACATGAGATGGACAGAAGGCAGAGTCAGTACAGAAAGTTAACCAGTTCTGTTATTAAATCACAGAATCACAGGAAGTTAGGGGCTGGAAGGGACCTAGAAAGATCATCGAGTCCAACCCCCCTGCCAGAGAGGGTCACCTACATCAGGTCACATAGGAACACATCCAAGCAGGTAAACAGTGGTACACATACTTCACCAGTGCCAGCTCCAGTGGTCCAGACATGCCAGAAACCATAAAGTGCTAATTGCAGTCTCCATTTGGTTGGGAGGGCACTCTCACCATGCTAGACAGACAGGCTGCTCTGTGGCACACTCTCCTTGCTGTGCCACACATTTAAATGCATGTCCTTAGGAGTGCTTTAGAAGCCAATCTAATTTTAATTTAATCAGGAGACTCAGGAATTTGAAGTTGCATTGCTGTCAGTGGAATCAAGCAGATGTCTCTTTCAAAGGAAGTGGTCCCAGCTTTATCACAGAAATAACAAGCAGTCACAGTTCTGCAGGTGCCTTCTCTAAGAAGCAGCAGTGTGAAGTGGGACAATGTTCTTTTAACTTAACTTGAATTGTCCTCAAATAGTCAAGGGCTTTGAAGTGGGATGAGTGTGAGAAATGAAAGACATCAACAGAATGTCATTTGGCATAACTTTAAATAAGGAGGCTTATGTTCAACCAACCTGCTTAAGCTCAGGAAAAGTAGGTCCTGGTTCCACCCCTGGAGTTGCTACATAACAAAAAAAACTGTTTTCCTTCTCTGCTTTGGATTCCTCACCTGTTGATATTGGCCCTAATAGATCACCTTTATTGGCTCTTTCCGACAAAGAATCGTGCTATTTTCTTACAAGAATCAAGTGGTATTTTTAGGGGAGCCTGAGATACTTCAATTCTCCTCCTGCTTCAGTCAGTCTGCAAAAGTTAGTTCTGCCAAGTTATCGCGCCTTGGTCAGTCTTAAAAGACCAGAGAGGCCCTAGAGGCAAGCAAAGAAAAAAAACAACATCTAGGAGGACTGGAAGAACGCTTTTCTAATGTTCAGCTAAGTCCTGGGTGCCTCAGGAAGGTCTGACATGTCAGCGTAGCTGAACTGCAGCCTACTGGCAATTTGAAAGTAAGTTTTCCCTCACTTACTGTTTCCCTCAGGAAGCACTGTTACGCTTCAGGTGGATACTGGCAACAAATCTCTTTTTAAAAAGCTGATGTGAAACTGTGATACAGTTTCGCTGCACTAGGCTAAGATTTCTAGACTTTTCAGGCTGTCAGACTCTTGCAGTTTGCTACTCAATCTAGTTGAATCTTTCAGAAGGGAGATTTCTTATTTTAGGTGCACATGTGTGAATGTTACTAGTGAAACAAAGGCTTCCTTGTAAAACTTGATAGATCTATTGTCCACTGAAGCAGAGAACATTTTCAGCCAAAGGAACAACAATGAATATACGTTTTATTTCTTTCATACAAAGGACTGAATATTCACTCTGTCAGCTATAGTGACCATTAGTGAATTCATTCATTCATTCATTCACTCACTCATTCATTCATTCATTTGTTCCTTGAGCTAATGATAGATTACCTTTGCCAGATATTTAATACCAGTGCCACACAAATCATTAGACAATTAGCAATGCAGGGGCTTAAAAATACTTAATGGAATAGCTCAGAAAGAGCCTTTAAAATAAAAACAGTAAACGAGAGCTTACAGTGCATTTACCACCCCTGGGTCCTAGGTTTTCACAGCTTCTCATCACACCTTCCAAAGAGGCATTTGCATCCTTCTTTTCCTGAGGAGCAGGAGTAAGACAGCTCTTAAAAGAAAGCAGAATAGAGATGTTACTAAGGCATTATCCAGTTCCAGCTCAGTTGTGCTGGTCATCAAGCTCTTCTGCAACAAGATGGTGTACATGTGTATATGACGTTACTGCTTGTTAGTCTGTTCTTCAGTTAGCTTATTGCAGATCAGTTCCTGCAATGGGTATCCCTTTTGTTGAATTAGCATGACTAAGAACCACAAGAAATTGTGGTCTGCCAAGAAATGGAGGACACTAAGGCCTATCATCATGGTACTGCAAGAGGCAAAAGTAAAAATCACCTCTTTACCAGGTTCGAAATAAAGTTACATATTAATTAACCAGCACGAAGTAATTGTTAACAAGCTTTGCTAAAATGCCTACTGCTTTTACCCATCTGTAAAAGATGGTATTTCATAATTAAAATTTCATCATTAACCATCAGTAGAAGATGAAATGAGATGAGGTGTTTTGCTAAAAATATGTTACATTCCAAGCATACATATATTTATGCTTTGTAAAGAACAAAGATTAAGGCACATAACTTTGTACTCTTTTGGGGAAAAAACATTCATTGTTAGTGGCTGTGTGAAATTATTGGATTGATAGCCACATCTTCCAAATAGCCTCCCTTGGGAACTGTGAGAAAAAGTAAACAATATTGCCAGAAAACAGGCAAACATCCTTAGGGATCAGAACTTGGGCCAGTTCTGTTCAGTTTATTTGTCAACAATCCAGATGCAGTTGAATGCACCATTAGCAAGTTTGCAGATGATGCCAAACTGGCAGCTGCTGTTTGCTTTCTTGAGGGAAAAGAGGCCTTGCAGAGGGATCTCCACAGAATAGAGCATTTGGCTGTGACTAATGGGATGAAGTTTCACAAGTCAAAATGTCAGATCCTGTACCTGGTATGGAGTGATGCTGGGCAGAAGTATAAACTGGGAGAGGAGTGGCTGGAGATCAGCCCTGCAGAAAGGGATCTGGGGATGCTGGTCAGCAGCAGACTCAAGGCAAGCCAAGAGTGTGCCCTTGAAAACAGGAGAGCAAACCCCATCCTGAGGTGCATGAAACACAGTCTGACCAGCCAGTCAAAAGAGGTGATTTTCCTGTGGTATTCAGTACTGGTGCAGCCTCTTCTCCCTGGTATTCAGGATATGTGGGAATGGTTCAAAGTGGTATCCAGGCAGGTCTAGACTGGACATTAAGAAGTGTTTCTCTACCAAGAGAATGGTTAAAACACTGGAACAGGCTTCCTGGAGAGGTGGTCTATGCCCCAAGCCTGTCAGTGTTTGAGGGGCATTTGGTCAATGCCTTTTAAGAACAAGCTTTATCTTTTGCTCAGCAGTGAGGTGGCCAGGCAGTTGGACCAGGTGATCATTGTAGGTCTCTTCCAACTAAATCAGTCTGTGTTGATCTGTTTACACATTGAAGTGCAGGGTTCAGTTTGTTAATTGAGCAACAATCAGAGGACAGTGCAGCTCTTGCAGATGGAAAAGCTGATAACCTTGTTATACAGAACCATTAAACAAATACCCAGCAGCTGTTAGCCATCTTTTACTGGAGTTACTATTTAAGAACTTTAAACACTGAAGGTCAATTCTCTTAGGAGAAGTGTGCAAAAGCACAAATTTCCTTTTGAATTTCAAGCTTCTCGTTTGCATGTGTTTCTGTTACTCATGAATTATTCTTCAGAGCATCAGATTGGTCTAGAGATTTCCCTGACTTCTTCTGGTTATATTTGAGTTATTGACATGCTATGTATCAGCTCTGCAGCTGACTGCATGGGTCCTGCGTAAACAGCAATGCTAACATGTCTTCTGTTGTCATCTCCTGGCAGATCACCTAGGCAGGTGCCTCTCAAGACTTGCAATACAGCATGTCCAAGCACCATGGCATCCCCTTCTCTAGCCCACCTCACACATGGCTCCCAGAGAGAAGAGCCCCAGTGCTTGTTGATGACTGTCAGCACCTGCTTGGCCTGCAAAGCATCCATCATGTATTTGGGGAGATTAAAGCGAGCAAAAGATTACAGGCCCAGAAATTCCTCCCATGATTTTACTTTCTCCCTGCTCAGGGCTTTGGCCTTCTTTGGCCTTTTTAGTTTCTTTTTCTTTTCTTTTTCTTTTTAAATTTTTTTTCCTCTCTCTCTCTCTCTCTCTCTCTTTTTTTTTTTTTTTTTTTTCAGAATGAAAAGATCTCCATCCATGGGCAGAGCACTAGAGAGCAGGCAGAGAGGCAGGCAGTAAAAAGAGCACTGTCAGGTCAGTTGCAAGCCTCCAAGGGTCATAGAAGCATAGAATGGTCTGGGTTGGAAGGGACCTTAAACATCATCTAGTTCCAACACCCTTGCTATGGGCAGGGACATCTCTCAGTAGACTTGATTGCTCAAAGTTCTGTCCAATATGGCCTTGAATGTTCTCAGGGAGGGAGCCTCCACAAGTCTCCAGAGCTCAGTCTGCACCATAGAAGTGTCTCTCCAGGTGCACTCACTGTCATCAAATGGACCTTGGGGACATCCGTGCTGCTGAAGGGCAAGAGAGCAGGCCTGAAGCTGCTCCTCCTTCGTCTGGAAGGAGGATCTGGAGAAATACAGGCCTGTCAGCCTGACCTTGGTGCCCACAAAAGTTATGGAGTATCTAGAGTATCTTCATATGGCACATGCAGGATAGCCAGGGGATCAGGCCCAACCCAACCAGCACAGGTTCAGGAAAGGCAGGTCCTGCTTGTACAACCTGATCTTCTTCTGTGACCACCAGGTGATCTGCCTAGTGGATGACCGGAAGGATATTGTCTCCTCGGAGTTTAATAAACCTTTTGTGACAGTCTCCCACAGCATTTTTCTCAAGATGCTGGAGGCTCATGGCATAGACAGGTATACTCTTCACTGGGTTAAAACCTGGCTGTGTGGCCTGGCCCAGGGAGTTGTAGTCAAGGGAGTTAAATCCAGCTGGAGACTGCTCACCAGTCACGTTCCCCAGGACTGTTTTGGGGCCAGTCCTGTTCAGTATTTTGATTAATGATACAGATGAGGTGATTGAGGGCTTCATTGGTAAGTTTGCAGACAATACCATGTTGGGTGGGATTGTTGATCTGCTCAAGAGTAGAAAGGCTCTGCAAAGGGACCTAGATAGGCTGGATCAGTGGGTCAAGGCCTATTGTATGCAGTTTAACAAGGCCAACTGCACCTCAAATATTGTGTTCAGTTCTGGGGCCCTCACTACAAGAAAGACATTGAGCTGCTGGAGTGAGTTCAGAGAAAGGCAACCAAGCTGGTGAAGGGTCTGGAGAACAAGTCCTATTAGGAGAGGTTGATGGAATTGGGAATGTTTAGTTTGGAGGAGGCTGAGAGGAGACCTTATTTCCCACTAAAACTACCTGAAAGGAAGCTGTTGAGAGCTGGGTGCTAGCCCTAAGTAAATAATGGTAGGACCAGAGGGAATGGCCTGCAATTATATGAGGAGAGGTTAAGACTAGATAGGAGGAAGAATTCCTTCACTGGGAGAGCAGTTAGGCACTGGAATGAGTTGCCCAGGGAGGTGGTAGAGTCACCAATTCTGGAGGTATTCAGGAACCATGCAGATGAGGCACATCAGGACATGCTCTACTGGACACGGTGATACAGATCACAGATTGTTAGGGAATGGAAGGGACCTCAAATAATAATGTACAATCCCCAAATATATTTCACTTATTTTACTGGGGGCAGATGTTGGTGGTTGGATGCAGTTGATTCTGTGTGACCCTAGGCTTTCGGTGTGTGTGTGTGTCCCAACAGCCCCCTCAGCACCTCTAGTCTAACACACAGGGAGCAAGAACAGCAACAGGACACAGAGGCTGTGCCCAGGCCTTCCACATCTAGACAGGGCAGCTGATGCTCTCCAGAGCCCCCAGGCAAGCCCCGAAGAGGAAGGCTGGCAGCCCTGAAGACCCCTCCTACCCCAACAGGAAGCCATTGGTGACAATGGGAGGGTGCCCTAAGGGCTGGCCAAACCACAGCTGGACCAGCACCTGGGGCTCACTCTGATCCCTGAGAGATCCTAGCATTTACACCTATTTTGAAATAAGGACTTGAAAACTGCAGGAAAAAGTAGCAGTGGTGGTGGAAGTTTTCAAAGTTACTGGAAGCCACTGCATTTCTATCAGTCACCTCAATATGTTGTGTTACACAAATGCACATTTTGCAGAGCAAAGCAGAGCACTTGCCTTTGTATAAGTACTGAGTGGCCCCTATTTTTGAGAGCTATTTTTACTGAGAGTAACATCAGAGACACATTTATGACTGCTTCCTCCTATATTTAAGTGTTTCCCAGTGCCTCACCAAAAAGAGCATTTCAGTTGCATTCCTGATCCCTGGGAACTCATGGATGTGTAGTGTGCACACAGTGTATTCTAACAGCTTGACCATCACTTACTTCCAGACTTTTCCAGAAGGACCAGGTGAAAGCCGAGTGAGAATAGCATTCCTGTTAAATGCCAAGAGAACAGCTGGACAAGATTTCTGTTTAGGAACAGCCCAAGTAGATACAGTCAAGTAATCAAAAATATTAACATAATTCACGTAGAAATGTAAATAAAATGCAGTCAGGCACACTCCCAATTTCAAGGGTGGCTGAAAATCTGTTCAGTGACTTGCACAAGTAAGTGTAAACTGCTGATGCCTCAGTACTGACGAAGTACTGACACTGCTTCTAGAACAAAAGGAATTGCAAGTTAAAAACAGCCTCAGAAACTTAAAAGCAACAGAAATTCTGGTTTCAGTACTTTTCTTCAGTACCCCTGAAAATCCTTTAACCGTTGCAGTGATTAGTGCAGTTCCCCCAACTGTCATATCTGATCACAGCAGTTTGAAAGCCAGCTGGGTAGCCCAGTAGGACACCACACAAGGTACAAATTAATCAGAACCCTCCACAGTTCACAGGTACCCCCAGTGATCTACTTCCTTACCACACTACACCATATACATATACCATATGCTACCATATACACAGCCCAGCAGGTCTCTCAGATCTGTGAAATCAGGGTCCCACATCAATGCCAGCCTGCTTAACTTCTGACGTACAGCAGGCCTCCCTGTGTCTGGCAGCAGAGACTCTCCAGACATGGAAGCTTCTTTTTGCCCAAGCAGTGAGCCACTGAGTGAGCAATACTTTTGGCAACACTTCAAACATCAGAGAGCAATGAAAAATGGCCGCTTCACTCTGGGGGCAGCAAATTGTCTCCCAGTACACCATGTGGAGCTATTATTTAATTTACCATCTTTCAGTTAAATTCTGATTCTCCATGCTAGAGTGCAATGAAACTCAAGAGACAAAGAGGTCTATAGTAACAATATTCCACTTCTCCAGCAGGTGAGCTCTATTGAAGCATACACAAAAACCTCTTTTTAAGTTCAGTGCACCCAAGGGTCCTTGTCAAGTCAGAGGTGCTATTGAATGAGAAGTCAGTTTAAGGTTTTAATGAATTGCTTCAGAACATACCATCAAGAAACTGTGTGTAAACATATGTATTTTCAGGAATCCCACATTTCACCAAAGTAAAACATGTATGACACGTGTGACAAATTTTTCTGGATAAGACCATTTATTTTAACAAACAGATGAGTCTTTATGATGAACTGGAGGCCGCAACAGCTGCTCTCTTCGGCTTTGGTGTGGTCCCCTCACGGAATCCATTCCTACAAGCAGAACAGTTATCACTTTTTGAAAAGCTGATTGCTACTCCAAGTTGTTTCCTGACATTTTTTAGATCAAGCTCACCACCTTTTTACAGTGTATCTTAGTAATTCACTCTAATCATTACAGAGTTTGTCAGACATTTTAATAAAGAGTATCAGGAAGTTTGGAACAAGCACATTGGTCTCAGCATTCTCCTGCTAAAGCACATTCAACTTTGCTCACTTTTGGGAAAGACATTTCTGCTTCAGCAACACCCAGAGGAAAGCAGACTCGAGCTGCACAGAGGAAGGGATTTTCTGGCTGCTGCCATGAAAGACTGCACTCACCAGAACTAACAGCTGAACAAATCCTTCAGCTACACCCATAATGAACTTAAAAGACTTTTCTACTTTTCACTGTTAAATCCAGTCTACATTTATATGACAAAACTCTTGAATTACTTGGTATTCTTCATCCAGCTTTCTAATGTATTAGGCCAGAAGCTACAGAGATCAGAGATTTAAAGCACTGGGGTCAGAGGAATTTTTGATGAGTTTAACAGGACAGGATCTGCAGTACTGCCTCATAATACAAATAGCAGCTTTGTAACAAGTTTCAGAAACCCGTAACTCAGAATGTGATGTTATAGGAACTTACTGCTAACCAAGTTCCAAAAAGTTAGCAACTAATTAAGTTACTGGAGCCCTCAATTAGTATTTTTCTGTAGGCAAAATGGAACTGGATTGCATTTCAAGGTTTGTCTCTTACAAAACCCCAAACTTTAGTGTAAATGACAATTTAAAGAGGCAGTGGTGCACAAGATCTTTTTCTTGCAACGTGAACATTTCGTTACAATAACCAGTGTCTGGTACTACCTACACTTAGCAAAAACATAAGATTTTTATACACCCCATTTATTAAGAGTAAACAAGGCTTTTTTTAATCTTTAAAGGACCATACAACATTAAATGTACTAAACACCTATAAATGATAGCTTTGAGTGGTTAAGTTTTATCATTAAGTGATACGCATTCAAGGCTTTAAGACTCTATACCTGAATCGCCGGTAGACCTTTTTCAGGTGCCTCATGCGACCAGTACCAGTGGTGTTGCGTCTCTTCGCCTTTGCACTCCAGTTATCTAAAACACAGAAGTTAATTATTTGGTGGAAATGCTTAAGCAGAAGTCAGACACCACAGTTGCACAGATGCAAAAAAATAATTATAAATTAAATCAATTTCTATCTAGTGATACTCCACGTTAGCTAAAATACAGTTAAGACAATTATTATTGAAAAAAAGCTCTGAACACTGGAAGATGCGACTTGGTTGGGTAAAAGTCGGGTTACTGAAGAAGGTAAAGAAACGTTTGTTAGAAGTTTGCTACTTACACTTTCTCTTACGCTTTGCAGGGTAGCCACATTTCCCACAGGTGGATTTCTGCAAATGGTACGCCTTGGACCCACATCGACGACACAGGGTGTGCGTCTTATTCCGTCGCTTACCGAACGACGATGTACCCTTTGTCTGAAAAGCATTTCAAGACATGGCATGTTAGAAATATCACTAGCGCGTACCACTCACGTAACGAATAAGCTCCTCTGAAAAACACGCGCAAATCCTAAAAGTCAACTAAAACCAAGAGGCACACTGAACTCTGAAGCAGCAAATCGGTTCCGCCGCCAAGTCGCTTCCATTTTCAGAAATCATTTCCTTGCGCCTCTCGTCGCCATATTTGCTTACCACCACCCCTCCCCGTGCTGAAATTCAGTAGAGCGGTTATCTCAGCTCCCTTCCCTTCTCCCCCAAATTCATAACCCATCAACGCTAAACTGCTCTTCCCTCTACACGGCTCGTCCGCCACACACTCACCGCAGAAGGCTCTAGCTACCCCTCTTTCTACGTTTTCCATACGACTGCCTCGGGGACGGCGAGGGACAGACGAGACCGACCCGGCCCTCAAGTAAGCACGGAGACGACCCCGGAGGCGCCCGGGCGGCTGCACGGCCTCCCACTCCACCTCCATTAAGCCGCCCGGTCAGAGGTTCCACGCTCCCGGGCCAGCAGCGGCGGCTGCCGCCAACCCCCTAGGCCGCGGCCCCGCAGCAGCCTCCCCGCAGCGCCCTCCCGCCGACGACCCTGACTGCAAGAGTGCGCAGGGCCGACCCGCGCTGCACAGAACGCCAACGACCCCGGAGGGCCCGGCGCGGCTGCAGATTACGGCGGATACTCCGAGCCCACCCCAACCGCTCACCATCTTCCCCGGCCGCCAGCACCAAAGAGACCGAGCTCCGCCCCGCTTCCGCTACAGCCCAGACAGCGCTTCCGGGGGCGGCCCGGCCCAGCACAGCACGACTGGGCCCGGCCCGGCAGCTTCCGGGCCCGCCCAGGGCCCAAGGACTTCNCGGTCCGGTCCGCTGAAGGGTTCGGTGTGGCGGCTGAGACTCTCAGGGCCGGGCCCCTAGCGCTGGGTTTTCTCTGGTGACACCACCCCCGAACTGGCGGGCTGGACATGGCGGTGGATCCCAGGCCGTGGTCCGGCTGCTCCTGGCAGTACCGGCTGGGGGGGTTATCTGCGCCGAACATGTCTGACGGGGAACGAAAGAGCTGCCCTGCTGGCGCTCCATTTTTGACTGAAATTTGAAGGTGTAGAGAGTTGAACCTCTGTAACACGAAACTCACAGAAAAAGGGATCATCCCATGGTCCGCAGAGCTATGAGGCTGTCTGATGCATTTTCACCTCTGGGAAAAGAGTCTTCTACAGTTGTTTTAACATTAATTGATTTGTTTTCTGAGCGTGGCGGCTTGCTGAATTAATTCGGTGCCAATTTACGTGCTGCTAAGGTTAAGGGATGGGGCGAAACACCTTGTTTTACTTCAGCTCTGTCCTTTCTATACACACAAAGGTGAGGCCCAGAAAGTTTACTCTTTCATTTTGGTTGGTAATTCTTAGCTTTGAAACAACACCTAAGCAGAGGTCTACGCATTTTACCTCATCTTAAAATCCAGGCCCTTAGGTCAATCTATGTACTGCTGTAAAGGAGAGAGAGTGTTGCCAAAGGGTAAATGATCTGATGTTAAATTAGGTGTCTAAAATAGGCTGGGAAAATCATCCTTGGGAGGGAAAGCTTAGTCCATTAATTCTAACAGGAGCCGAGACAGCTCTTTTAGGCTAGATTTATAGATGGATGAATTTAGGTAAAATCAATTTTGCCCTGGATGACCTAATGAAAATATTTTTATAGCAGTTCTGTCTTACTCGCAATCAAAACAGAGAATTTATTGTCCTGTAGTCAAAAATACCATGCAGAAAAAACCAAAATAAAACACAACTAGCTTAAACAGCATTAATACATCCCACAGGCTGGACTGGAGTTATATGTCTCCCAGCAACCTTGCTCTATGTCTTTTAACTTTTGCCACTTCTCCCCTTACCATCTTAGATCTCAGAAGTCTGGAGTATGCTGTGAGGACATTGGACAGATGCCATGGCAACAGCCTCCAAAGGAAGTGTGTTGGATTGGCTGTTTGCAAGGGTGTTCTGCTGGAGCTATTATTCTTGTCCTTTGTGGGATAAAAATAATCACGTTCATTTAAATGTCTTCAGACCTGTTAGGCAAGGACCATATTTGGTATCATGCAGTTTCCCCTGGTGTTCAGGAACACTGGATACTTTTCAGGTAGAGAATGAGCAGAGCTGTGGCTGACCTAGTACCATCTCAGAAGCTCTTAGGCCCTGTGAGGGTTGTGGGTGAGGACAGATCTCACCACTTGTAGTGAACATTGGCATGCTGAGGACCCACACATGCATGTACTGGCAGCTGCCAGAGTGGCACCAGCCTCAGTTTAGCAGTGGATGTTTTACCTTTCTGCTTCGATGCATAGGAAGTAGTCCAAAATTCAGGAGATGTGTCTGGATTTCAGCACTGGTACAGGAAACAGTGGTCTCTGCAGCCAGTGTTTTCTGTGCACTTGTGGTCCAGCCACATCCAGTGATGGGAGAAACATTTTGTCGTCAGGAAGCACTGATACTATTATGTTTCTGTCTTAGGGTTTATTAAGGCAAGGGCCTTTCTGTATCTTCTAACACTGTTCTGCAGCTTGTCCATCGCATTGGGATTGAAAAACCAAAGCAAATTGCAACACAGGCTATGCCCATACATTTTAATTTTCAGTCTTCTGGGATACAAGTCCCTCTAACTCAAGCTGTTCCCATTCAAGCCCCACAGACTTTCCTGACCTCTTTGCTTTGAGCTGGCACTTGCTGGGCATGTGGAAGAACCTCCCACTTCCAGTCCTTCCCACAACTAAAGCAGAGTAGCCTTAAAGAGGCTAGGAAACTAAAGGCAAGGAAACTAAAACCAGGGCTAGTTAGGCAGTAGAGAAAGGTGGATATGAGTATCAACTTCCATGGCGGTTTTTTTTGCACAGTTTGGTGTCATGCTACTACATCATGCAGTCACCAGGGTGCAGTACAGCCATACAGTCCCTCGTGACCATGGTGGGATTTGCTTCATGTCCTGATTTGATACAGAACAAATTTTCTTTCTCATAATTTTAGTTTTCAGTTAAGTCTCTTTTAAGTAGCTGCACTTGCTGAAATTAACAGTATGTTTCTCAGTTTCTGCTTCTAGGACTGATAACACTCAATGTTATAACTGAGTTATGGTTATGGTTAGAGAATGTTATGCAGAACCCAGGCCACTGCTTGGTTCTGAAAAACATCTTATGCTCTGGAAACAAAAAGGCAGTAAAGGGGTCACACTGCAACTTTTCTTTGGGGAGGAGCACACCAGGCAGGTGACCAGAATTGACCAAACTGAGTATTCCATTCTGTAGGCATCATACTTGGTGTAAATTTGAAGAATCATGAGAGTCAAGCCCATTTTATCCACAGCAAGCATCCTGAGAGACTTCAGTGCATTTGGCTTTGATTGCCAACCATGTATTCCTGTATCCATGCTCTCCTGCATACAGCTTCCATCTGTTGAAAAGAACTTGTGTGGCAAGGACAGGACTGATAACCAAGCAGTTTCTGTCTGATACGGCATTGCTTACTTGTGCACATGTGTAGCATCCTGTACACGGTGGATAGGAATACTGTAGATTCAGGTTTCATTTATAATACAAGCTAGACAGTACTTGATACCATATATTATCAGTATCCTGTTGGATCTCTTTGAGCTAGGTACGAATGTCTCATGAAGATGACAGAACTGAGGAATCGAAGGGCAACATTTTCGAGTTAGTTTGGATGCTTTTGTTTCTGGTTGTCTTGATTTGCAGAGGCAGAGACCTTGCTTGGAATTAGTGAGGAAGACATTCCAGTGAATGGCTGTTACCAAGCAGCCACAAGAATCATAATTATTTGTATAGTACCCAGATTCGTTTAGGTGTGAAAAATTTTGTGTATGAGTTTGAACCAGAAACTTTGGTCACCACAAGATGACTGTATAGTTCAACTAAAACCTTTCTCCTAAAGAAGTCAGTAAAAAGAATAACAGTAAATTAAGTTAATAAGTTAAAACCAATATTATCTGCACAGTTCTTAAATCTCTGTGACAATAACAGAAAATATGAGCAAACAGCAATGCTTATGAAAAAAGTAATTGAATCCTGAGAAAATGATTATAATACAGAAGACTTTGTATTTATTTAAGATGAAAATGGATAGAATGAAATAAAGCAGCTGTCATTAACTTACAAAATTGCTTGCTAAAATATAATAGAAATGATATAAAATTATAAAGGTCTTTGTATAACAGAGCTTGTACAGTGCGTATAAAATACCTTTGATACTGTTACTTCTTATAGCCTGTCCGTAATGGGAAGGCGAGAGATCCTTTTTCATAATTAAATACTCTATCCATTCCTTGAGACCCTTTCATAAAAACCAGTACAAAATGTGACCTCAGATGTAGCACACAGAAGTCAATACTGAAATTTAATAATAAAAATCAGCTATTTGAACTCACAGTAAAGAAAGCCTCTGTGTGTTTTTCCAAATACTGAATTAGAAAGTTTCATAGTCAGTCATCCTTTCTGTTTATTGTGACATGAATAGGTTCATACTGATGATCACATACCCTATCATCTACAGTGCTCATAAGCAGTTGGCTTATGAAAGTTACATTAGAAGAGCAATGTTATTTTGTTACCACTGGTTAGCATTGGACAGAGAGACCAGACAGTACTGCTGGCAAATGCTTGGGGGATGGCACTTACACTGGGTAGATCATGGTTGAAGCATGGCTGTCACCACAAATGGAAGGAGCAATCACTCCCCATTCAATTCCTCAGCTGCCTTTAATCTTTACCTTAAGATATCTGGGGATGATTCTGGATTCTTCCTTGCCAGAAAACCTGCTAAAACCTTTCTTCATTGTTCCATCTGGTTAGGGCAACAGGGGCAGCATACCTCTGTTCAGCAGAGTTAGCTATGAACCTGGAACACACATTTTGCACAGTGCAGCAGCATATTCAGAGCTTTAAAATTTCTCTAGTTGTTGGGGTTGGAGGGTGTTTGTTTTGGTTGGGTTTTTTTGTTTGCTTGTTAGGATTTTTTTTTTAGTGCTTATGGTTATACACTTTACAGGGTTGTTGTGACTTGTCCAAAAGCAATCCATCTCAGAAGCTGTTTCACTGGCTAGCCCCACACACAGCAGAGGTAATTGCATGGCAATTTGTGCTGAACACTAGAAGGGATGCACAGAAGAAGGTCACAAGTTCCATTACAAGGTGACACCCATTTTCTGCTTCTCAGTTGTGTAACAGCTAAACATGCTTGCCTTCTGAGTATTATTTTGATAAAAAACAAACTATTGATCTTGTTTTGTTTGATACTGTTGTCTTAAACATTCGTGGCATTTTTTGTGCACAAATGTATGCACCTAAAAGCGTAGGGGAAAAATTGTCACTGGAGATTGGACACAAAGCATTTGAACCACCACGGCTGGGAATTGTAGTCAGCAACAGATTCCGGGTGGAAATGCCCAGCTTCTAACCGTACTACCCTTACATTGCAGCAGAAAATGTGTTAGCAACATTTTTTTGCAACCTTTTGTACCAATACAAACCACAAAGCATTGGACTTACTTTTTCTTCTGATGGTTCTGGAGTATTTGAAAAAAGACTGAACAAATGTGTGTCTGAAATGGCCTAGGTGTAGTGGATCTGGCAGCAGGTGAGACACATAAGATGGATGATATTCTGAGATTCCTCCCAACCCCAATTTTGTGATGGTGTGATTTTATAGGTGAGGTTTTAATTACCATAGAACCATAGAATCAGATGGGTTGGAAAGGACCTCTGAGATCATTAGTTCCAACCGCTGATCCACTACCATCGTGGTTACCAGACCATGGCACTGAGTGCCACATTCAGTCTCTTTTTAAAAACCTCCAGGGGTACAGAATCTACCTCCTCCCTGGGCAGCCCATTCCAATGCCTGATCACCCTCTCTGTAAAGAATCTTCTCCTAATATCTAACCTAAACCTCCCCTGTCTCACTGGTTGCTACTTGGGAGAAGAGACCGACCCCCACCTGTATACAACCTCCTTTTAGGGAGTTGTAGAGAGTGATGAGGTCTCCCCTGAGCCTCCTCTTCTCAAGGCTGAACACCCCCAGCTCCCTCAGCCCTTCCTCACAGGACTTGTGCTGGAGTCCCTTCACAGGCTCCTTGCTCTTCTCTGGACCTGCTCCAGCACCNCAAACTCCCAGGTCCCTCTTTGCCTGGCTGCTCTCCAGCCACTCTGTGCCCAGCCTGGAGCTCCCCATAGGGTTGTTGTGGCCAAAGTGCAGGACCCGGCACTTGGCCATGTTGAACCTCATCCCGTTGGAACCAGCCCAACTCTCCAGTCTGTCCAGGTCCCTCTGCAGAGCCCTCCTGCCTTCCAGATGATCCACATTCCTCCCCAGCTTAGTGTCATCTGCAAATTTGCTAAAGGTTGACTCAATCCCCTCATCTAAATCATCAATAAAGATATTAAACAGAACTGGGCCCAACACTGATCCCTGGGGGACACCACTAGTGACCGGCCGCCAACTGGATGCAGCCCCGTTCAGCACCACTCTCTGGGCCCGGCCCTCCAGCCAGTTCCTAACCCAGCACAGGGTGCTCCTGTCCAAGATGTGGGCTGACAGCTTTTTCAGGAGAATGCTATGGGGGACGGTGTCAAAGGCCTTGCTGAAGTCCAGGCAGACCACATCCACATCCTTCCCCTCATCCACCAGGCGGGTCACCTGATCATAAATGGAGACTAGGTTGGTCAGACAGGACCTGCCCTTCCTAAACCCGTGCTGGCTGGGTCTGATCCCTTGTCCATCCTGTAGGTGCTGTGTGATTGCCCCCAAGATGATCTTTTCAGGTCCCTTCCAACCCCTAACCTTGCCTGTTACCATTCAAGTTTTACTTTAGTTCTAAAATTCAAGGAAAAATGCATATTCTGCAGTAAAATGGAAGGTCACAGAAAAAAACATTGGAGAAAACTGGGGCACTCACATTTGGTCTGAAAAACAGTAAAATAAACCTTATATATTATTTGTTATTTATTTACTTTATCTCACATTTCACTTGAAGAATTTGCATTTACCTTGCTCTAATCACTGTTGTACCTGGTCACTCTGTCCCTTACCTAGAAATAAAAATACAAGCTCACATTAAAGTAGGAAAACTCATTACTTGCATAGCATTCTTTGTCCTCTAAGGAATTGTAAGGTTGGCCTTTTATATTCAGCTGTAAGACATATAACTGTAAGAAAAAAAGACTTAGGAGTGGAAGGAGTAGACAAATGTAAGTTTTTTATTTACCAAAGATAAATTCTGTTTCCCCAGTGAAAATAAGTTTGCATTCTTTCATCAAAATCACTGTTGAATTTTACTTCATTTCCACCAGCTGTGAATCTTCCATAAATGCAAATGCTTTTATGGAAGCATTTAACAAAGGCCATCTCTGCAGTTACAAATGGTATTTTCTGTTTATTTTGGAATATGTTTTATCTGTATCAGGCATTTTCAGCATAGTATTTACTGTAACTGAGACACACTGACTCCATCAGGGGATTCCCTTTACACCCAGGCGCCATTTTCCCTCTTACACTGTTGCACTTTAATAAAAATAGAGGATAAAACAGTGTCTGGTCTTATTAGTGTGGGGAGAGAGAACACAGAAAAGAAATTGAGCTTTTTGAGCTTTTTCTTATCTGACTGCAACCCACAATACAGTGTCTGCAGGACCTAGATTAGATTAGCACGTGCTGCACAGGCAGTCTTCTGGATGGAAGGCTCTGTGTGCACCACTGTGTTACTGGTCTGCCTGGTGAGGCCACAGATATGCAAGAAAGGTTTTGCAGAATGTTCAGTTAAGTAGCTAGCTCCGATTGCTATGACTGAAGTTACATCTTGGCACCTGACTGCCTCTGAAAGGCTGCCTCTGGATGAAGCAGGGCAAACTCAGCTTCACTGGCATTTGGGCAGGCAGTGGAGAACATTCCAGTATTCCAGAGTTTTAGATTTGATTTACCATGTTAGTTAGTACTTGTAAACTAATTGCTGCAAATGTTTTTCATTTGTCCTTGAACATAAATTAGGGAGAGATGCAGTGTAAAAATTGGCTGCTTGAGAAGGTAAAAAGGCCTGAGGAAATGTTGCACTGTAAAAAGGTCACAAAACTGTGATGAGTCCAAGCCTACTTATTCTGTTTTACTATATTTTAACAACAGGATGAAATGTGGTAATCCTTGAAGCAACAGTATTTGTAATTGACTTTTTCTTCCGGGTCTCTCAACCATTTTACAAGTTTGTTAGTGACTTCATTTAAAACTGACCACCCACATTTCTCAAGGTATCTTTCTCAGGACTGATCCTCTTTTTTTATGTGGCAATATTTCCTGCCCTGCCTTCATCATTGCCTCAGAAGACATAATATATAGTAAACAGTAAATAGGCAGAAGTCTGTGCCTCTCTTTACGTGAGACCACACAACGAACAGAACAGAAGGCTTCCTCATCTGTTGTTATAACAAGCCTTAAATCCTGCATTCTCTCCCTGGAATAATCAGTGCTGCTTTTTTTCTTTTTTTTTTTTTTTTAAAATAATTTATAAAGATCTCAAAGACATTTGCATACTCTGAAAAGTCTGGACATTGCTTTTTGCTTAATACTTTTTCCTAGATATTAATTTTTCTGCAGAACCTCTGTCCTACTAGAAACACCACACTTAAAATCCCTCTCATGATGGTCATTCAACCAAATAAACATAGAACGGTCTGTGTTTACTGGCTAATTAAAAACAAATGCCATCCCCAGATATGCAGATTCTTTCAAAAGTACTTCGTGATGTGTTCTCCACGGAGATATCAGATAAAAACATTTCTGATTTAGACAAGTCCAAATCAACCTTTTCCATGCTAATCAAAATTGGCAGAAACAGTTTGAGAATTTTCTATCTGGAAATAATAAAATAAATCATTAATACAGGCACAGAAGGAGATGTGTGTTCACTCACACAAACACAAAAAAAAGGGAAAAACAAACAAACAAAAAACCAAACCCCCAAGAGCAAGCCCTGTGCTTGAGTGCTGTTCCTTTGAACTGAACTGCAAATACAGTTGGAAACTACAATAACTTGTAAAAAGCACATCACAATAACTTTAAGGGCTTACAAGGTTTTTGTAGAAGTAACAAATCTTGAGCACACCTAAATTTCTCTGGAGCTCAGGTGAATCGCTGCAACTACATCAGCTTTTTCTTGTAACTGGTATGTGTTTTCATTTATTATAGTTTGAAGGTAATTGTATGAAGAGCCATCCCAGAATCAGGGCGGCCAAAAGTCAGCTCTGTGTAATTTCTGTTTCTACACAATGCTCTGCATCTCCTTTGTCTCTGAAAGTTTGCAAAAGCTTACTTCATTTGCTGACCTCGGGTTATGGCTGCAAGATATGTAAAAGCTCATTTCAGAAAGTTTTGTAGTAGCAGTTAGGGTTAATTAATGACTTCTTGGGTAAGATGGCAAAATTTAATGAGTTTCAGGTCATCCTAAAAATATTATAGTTCAAAAAGACATCCTAGTAAGGTCTGTTTCTTGGAAGTCCTGCCTTCATTTTCTTCCCTAACTCTCCTTTAATGCAGAGGAATCTTTGGTTTTATTTGAAAACAATTCTTAGTGTTTAATTTTAAGATACTGAGAAGCATTCAAGGGAAACTAATGGATTTTGCTGAAACATTTTTATTCGAAGTTTTCTTCTTGAGACAGTTTAGTTTTCCAACTAGTTACAATAATTATTCTAAAATATATAACTCACATACACCACTGATTCAGAAAGAACCAGAAATATAAAAGCATGGGCAAGGTTGCTTATGGCTCTGCTGGTGCAACTCCCTTGCCCACCTCTTGGGCCACTTGGTACTTTGTGTGACCCCCCCCTTAGGCCACTAGCAACATGAGGCAAGGCAGATATGGACTGCAAACAGAAGTGTACCAGAGCTTTTTGACATCTCTTTGACCCACCTGGTCCCTGCTCCCTCTCTTCTCCCAGGATAACAATGGTATCTGAATTGCAAACAGTGGACTGGCGCATTGACACACCCAGCCACTGCTATCACTTTGATCATCTGGAGAGGCATCATTAGTCACCCTCTAATAGGCTTAAGAGGTCTGTAGTTGGGTGGTGGCCCAAAAAGGGGTGATATCTGAACTCCAGAATTTATCAAGTTCCCTGTATGCACAGCAGGTGGAAAAGTACTGGGTTATTCACATCCAAGTTAGGCCAGCATGGAAAAGTACCTGACAGAAGTAAATTTTTTTGAACTTTATGATCAGTGATTCCATGGGAGACCCTTTGAGCTCTCCTGGATCACAGTGGGCTGTGACCAGCATCTCTGCTGAGCTGGGACACCTCTCAGACACAAACTCCTCAAGGACCATTTGCTGACAAAGCTAATAGAAGGCCAGAAAGAGTTCATCCTCCTCAAGTCTCACCACCTCTTCAAGGTATACTGATGAATTTTCTGCCTGCCAGACAGAAAAGAACCTGGGAGTCTGGTAAACAGCCAGCTGAATATGAACTGGCAGGGTGCCCAGGTGGCCAAGAAGGCCCCCAGTATCCTGGCTTATGTCAGGATCAGTGTGGCCAGCAGGAGGAGGGAAGTGATTGTGCCCCTGTACTCAGCTCTGGTGAGGCTGCACCTCAAGTACTGTGTTCAGTTCTGGACCCCTCACTACAGGAAAGACACTGAGGTGCTGGAGCAAGTGCAGAGAAGGGCAACCAAGCTGATGAAGGGTCTGGAGAACAAGCCCTGTGAAAAAAGGCTGAGAATTGGAACTGTTTAATTTAGAGAAGAGGAGGCAGAGATGAGGCCTTATTGCTCTCTAGAACTACCTGAAAGGAAGTTGCTGGGGAGTGGGTGCTGTTCTCTTCTCTAAAGTAGATAATGGTAGGACCAGAGGACATGGCCTGAGGTTGCACCAGGGGAGGTTAAGACTAGATATGAGAAAGAGTTTCTTTATTGAGAGAGCAGTCAGGCATTGGAATGGGCTGCCCAGGGAGATGGTGGAGTCACCACCCCTGGAAGTACTTAAAAATCATATAGGTCAGACCCTTCAGAACATGCTCTAGTGGGTGATACAGATATTATTAGGGGGGGGATGTTGACAATTGGATGTGGTGATCTTAGAATTGGGACATTTCTGTGATTTTGAGTATTTACTCCATACTTGAGGGAAATTTTCACTATAGACTAGCCTCTCTACTTATCTCTGTGTTTGAATACACACATTTGCATTCATCAGAGTGAGTGTCTGTATTTCACTGGGCCCAAATATTTCTGTGTCTGTATGTTTATGTGCATACCTATTATAGTATAGTTTAGAATACCTTGGAGGAAGTTAGTATGAATCTTGGTATTCTCAAATCTATAATTAAATAGCTGATATAACATACTCTACTGAATCACTTAATCATTAGATTGGGTAATGACTAAGTGTTGCTAAAATTCAGTCATTCAATTAACTAATTTTGAACCATTGCTAAATCATAACAGTGTCAAAATATTTCATACATGACAGTGATTTTTGGTGTTTTGCTCACTCTACAAAGAACAATGAGGAGAGGCTATTTTGAAAAGCACAAAGACACCAGGATAAAAGAGATCATCAACTCAAGATACTGCTGTCTCAGGCAGTCATATAGAGCTGCTTATGAATTTATTAAATAGTATGAATTAAATTCGTAGCTAAACAATGTAGATGAGTAAAAGAAAAAAAAGTCAACAAAACCACAGGTTATTGGATATGTGTGGAAAAATTGAGCTTGTCTGTCTCTGAGGATCAATTGACTGGAACAGGTCCTGCAGTCCTCAGTGTGATTCAATCTCTGATGCACCCATTTGTACACTGCATGTGGTTTTGTTGTATGATTTTTCAATGGTGCCTCCTCTTTAGCCAGTTTCATGTGACCCTTTCTGTGTTAGTTTATTTAGTGTTTAGTGTTAAAATCATGAGACCAGATCTTTGGTTCATGAAATACGTCTATTTTACATACGTGTCAGCCTCTCTGTTGCTGGGCAGGCCTGTGAGAGTGTTTAGATTTATTGCAGCCATAGTACCTCTGCTTCTGCACATCTGGCAGGTGAGCTTTTGGAAGAACTTGTGCAGAAGGTCTGACCCCTGTGAGCTCTCTGGACATGATTTTCATGTTGAGAAGAACTCAGAGTGGACCTCAACCCTCAGTGACAAAAGCCATTGAAAACCTCACTCCCATTTAGTATTCACGCTTTGGTTGCACTCATCTCCAAAGACACATGATCTGAACCTCTGCAGTTTTTCCAGCCTGAAAGTAGGATGTCTCAGAGAAGCAGGTAACAGTAATGGTAGGAATGAAAAATAAATATTCAGCTTTAATTAATATTTAAATCATGCCTGTCTGGGCAACTAATCGCTAGATAGGATGATTAATTCAGATGCCACTATTTTGTGTAGGAGAGTCCTGTGAAGCAGTGAGCAGTAGAGAGGTCTATATCTGCTCATCTAGGGTGAGCAGGAACCAGAAGAGGTCTGCAAGGTGGTGGTTCACCTGCACTTTAGCAGCTGCTGGGGCTGGCTGTGCCTTCAAGAAGAAGGCTCTCCTACTTTCCTCCCTCCACCACCTCTTTTTTCCCATTTTTGTCTTCCATGGCTGCATATTTTTACTCTCTCCCCGCATCTGTTCCCTAGCAGACCTTTCTGGGAAATGATCTAACTCATTAAAACAGAAAAACACCACCCACATTTTTTTTTTCTGGATTTATTTTCTGTCATTGTAATGAATTAAATTGGCTCACAGGGAGGGCTGAAGTATGCCAGCCAGGCAGAGGGAACACATGGTGAGGATTGGCAGTGAAAGCAGGGGAAGGTGTGGAAAAAACAGGATGGTAACTCAGCATTTGGGGCAACTTCAAGCTGCTAAATTTTTTCAGCATGTCTTGTATCCAAAGATCAGAACCTAATTCTAAAGAACAGTAATTATTTGCTTGCACAGTGATGACCTTTGTGTACACACAGGCAGAAATGTCTCTGCTCTAGACAAGTCTGATTTATTACCTGTACACTACTGAAGCTCCCTGAATTTTGAACTATAATAACACAAGCTCTGCTCTTCCAACCAGTTCGTTCAAACCAGAACTCTCACAGCTCTTGTTTGTTTGGCACAATTTCTGCAGAGTGTGGCTTCCAGTACTTAAGGCAAAGGCAATGTCCTTCTACAAAATCCCTGAGGGAGAATCATTTGCATTACAGTTAGCACAACACTAATGCTATTTGACTTGTTTCATAGAGAAACATCTCAAGGCATTGTCATTAATCCTTGAAAGGTGACAAATACATTAAAAGTGAAACAGGCAATTAAAATGCTTAAAAAAAAGAAAGTGAGGTGGCATTAGCAAACAGAAACAAACAAAAAAAATTCTCCAGGTCAATTTCACAATTTAAAGCCAGAATGACAAGATGTTCTTTCTCCACTCAGTTGTCACAGGATCCTTGGCATTTGCAGCAGTCACAGAACACAGGCTGTCTTTAGAGCTATAATACATAATGAACTTGGACAATGAAAACACAAGGCTATTTAAAGCTTGGTAAACTATTGAGTAACCTTAGCATCAATCCTATAAAAGGCTGGAAGTCTACAGGGAAATATCGCTGATATAATTATATTCTGGCTGACCTTAGTGTGAAGTAGAATACAGACAATACCATTTCTTGCTGTCTCCAGACCAGGCAGGATATCATTAACCCAGCAAGTGAAGAATTGTATTAATCATTCTTGTGCTGGCATGCTAGAATTATCATTTGGTGCAGGACAAGAATTGCCTTGCCATACAGCTAACCCCTTGTTACTCTCAAACCCGCCTAAAACACTGTTTTGAAGCCTAAAGGCAGTTTATTTCAGAATGAACAGTAGAAATATTTAGCAAGAACTTAGAGTTGCTATGATAAAACACATTCCTAACTAAATGGTTAGTAGATTATTGTCATATTTGCTACTAGTGAAAGGAAATTAGCCCCATCTTCTCTGTAAGTTGTACTCTGTATCTCACTACCATGAAGTCAGGGAAATTTACTGGGGACCCTCCTCAACTGTGCCGTTCATTATAATTCATGTCATCGTAGAAGTGCCACTCAGTGAGAAGAGAACTATGCTAGGTGATTCCTAGTCTCTTGTTGCAAAAATTGCAGTGTGTTTATAATACATCTCTGCATAGTCTTAAGTATCAATAACACACAAAAGCAAAAAAATTATCTGAGCAATCTAGAGCCCAACTGGTAAGAAGAAAAAAGTTACTCTAAGTACTCTGTGATGTGGAAGAAATATCAATTATTCACAGGTCCACTGTATTAGAAGACACTGGACATGCATTCACTGCAAACCAGTAAAGTGCCACAGGACCTGTGGACTTGCAGTCCTCGGAGTGAAACAAATCCAGCTCTGACCTCCTTCTATTTTGCACCATCTTGATTTAGTCTCTTTGCTTTTGTTACTGGTGAAGCCAGGCTCAAAAAAAAAGCAGAATACTCTCTCCAAAATTAAGGCAGATAAGGCCTTCAGGCTGAGGTATCTGAAAATGTGTGCTAAAAAACTGTTATCAGCATCTACAGGAACAATGCTTTTGTCTTACTGAAATGCTTACTGCATGAAGAAATTCCACCAATATAAACTCATTTGAACATGATATTCATTACTATCAATGATTTTGCTAACATAATTAAGAGCAGACACCTCACCACCACCACCACCACCTAGACATACTTTGTTTTCTAGATACAGTTGTGCTCTTTTATATTTACTTGAATGTTTTCTTTGTGAGAAAATTACAGCTTATCTTTGTCCTAAGGGTTATCATAGCTAATAATGTACTTACAGGAAGTGAAATTGCTATCTAAGCCATTAAAACAGCTAACTGCAAGATCAGGACATACGGTAAGAGAGATAAAATATTTTTTGGAGTTCCTGTATTTCATGCTGTGTACTAAAGAGCTTAACTTGGTTCAAATAATTTCCTCCATAGGCAAATGACCACTGACAATGTAGCAAAAATCTGTCATAAAACTTATTAGGACCATGAGGATTTCAATCAAAAGCAGCAAAATATGTACAGAAGTTATGAAAGTGTATTAATTACACTATCAAAGAGATTCATAGTTACTAAAGCTGAAAATTCCCCAAGACAGTGTCTGGCTTAGTTATATTGGATCTGGGGTTGCTGCCTTCCAAGGAGAGGACACAGGCATCCCTCACATTGATGTGACCCAAGTTCTAGGCCTCTTCTTAAGGAAAAAAAGTGCAGGGTTTTAAATTCACCATGTAGTAATGCTGTGACATGAAGGATTTAGTTTTCTGAGGACTCTGTTAAACTGTTCAAAATATGTAGTATCTGAGCTGTAGTATATGAAGAATTTTCAGATAACAGAATCACAGAAAGTTAGGGGTTGGAAGGGACCTTGAAAGATCATTGAGTCCAACCCCCCTGCCAGAGCAGGTCCCATAGGAATGCATCCAGGTGAGTTTTCAATGTCTCCAGGGAAGGAGACTCCACAACCTGCCTGGGCAGCCTGTGCCAGTGCTCTGCCACCTTCACAGTAAAAAAATTTTTCCTCATTTTTATATGGAACCTCCTATGCTCAAGTTTATGTCCATTGCCTCTTGTGCTATCATTGGGCATAGCTGAGAAGAGCCTGGCACCATCCTGCTGGCTCTCTCCCTTTATGTATTTATAAACATTAATGAGGTTACCCATCATTCTCCTCTTCTCTGAAGAGACCCTCTTGAGTTCTAAGAGGGCCCTCTTTTTGCCTTCCTACATGCTCTTACAACATCTTTACAGTTCTGCCAAGTGACCAGTCCCTTCTTCCATCCGCTGTGAATTTCTTTCTTTAATGAGAATTTCTTCAAAACTTCCTTGTTTCTTACTGCTTCTGCACAATTTTTAACTCAAGGGAATGCACCTATCTTGGGCTTGAAGAAGTGATATTTAAAAACTGACCAACTTTCTTGCTCTCTCTTCCAGTCTTAGCCCATGGGATTCCTGCAAGTAGATCCTTAAAGAGTACAAAATTAGCCCTAAGGAAGTCCAGGGCTGTAGTTCTACTTACAGCCCTTCTTCTTCCTTGTAAAATACTAGACTCCACCATGTCATGGTCACTGTCACCAAGGCTGTTTAAAATCTTAGTGTTCCAAACCAGACCTTTTTAATTCATTAATACAAGGTCCAGCAGTGCACCTCTCCTCATTGGTTCTTCAACTAGCTGCATCAGAAAGTTATCATCAATGCACTGCAAGAGCCTTTTGGACTGGATGTGCCTGGCTCTGTGGGCTTTCCAGCAAATACCAGAATGATTCCAGTCATCCATGAGTACTACAAAGTGTGATCTAGTGGCTACTTGTAGTTTACTATAGAAGGCCTCATCAGCATCTTCTTCTTGAGTTGGTGATCTATAGTAGATGTCCACAACAGTTTCATCCCCATTTTCATGAACCTTAATTCTTACCCACAAGCTTTCAACCCATTCTACCTCTAGCCCCTGGATGGAACTCAGTACATTCCAGTTGCTCTCACACATAAAGAGCAGCACTACTGCTTGTCCTTGCTAGTCTGTCCTTCCTAAATAGTGCATAGCCACCCATGACAACATTCCCATCATGGGAGCTGTCCCACCACACTGGTGGTGAGGACTGGAGATAGGAGTACTGCTTTTCCATGAGGTCTTCACCCAGGCTTCACTTGGACAAATTCATGTCAATTCTCCCAGCAGTGGCATTTTCCTGTGGTTACTGGAATGGATCACTTCTGGAAAGCAAAAAAAGTGAAAGGAAAAAATAAGAGGGCATGGCAGGGTGAGGAAAGAGAAAACAAAGGGCTCTTAACTCCCCATAAAAAGCCAGCAGTTAATGTGTCATTGAATACAGGGGCTGTGTATGATCTTGGAAAGTCTTGCATAGGCAGGATCATGACAGAATTGGCCAAAACTTTCATTCAGATCTGTAAGCTGGATTTTCAATACATGAACTGATACACAAACATCATCATGACTGCAGAAGTGGAGACTGAAAGTTCATTAACAAAATTAAACCTTAGCAATATCAGCTCAACTCTAAAGCAGCTCTTCCTTCTGAAGCTTAGGTCTCAGCAGTGGTGAAGTGTACATGCCTGGGATCTCTGAAAAGTTGTCTGCAGAGGAAAGAAACTGTGAGAGAGAAGATAAGGAAAAGATAATTGTTCTTCCAGTAACGTCTCTTTTTTACTTCGTGCCAGGCCCGATCAGCACATCCAAGCCTTGATTTATGTTTCTTAAAAACTCTGAACAGCTCCCAAAGCAGACTGTGTCCCTGGAGAGGGCTAGATGGGTTAAGATTAAAAGTTCTTGGCAATATTCAGCCTTTTTAGGGAAAGAAAAGCAATATACTAAGGGAGAGTGAGAAGAGACAGTAGCAGACAGACTGACTGACTCCTTTTGCTGCTGAACTGATTGGAAGTGCATTTTCTGTGGTAATTTCTGGATATCTGTGTATTTCATCTAACATGAAGGTAAGACAGTTGCTTACTTGATTTGTACTGATGAAGTGACTATGGCAAGTTCAATGAAATATTAATTTGTATGGAGAAATACTTAACTGAAAATGTAATTAGGCAGTATTGCAAGAGAAAATAAAACTGAAAAACAGCTTTCACAACAAAGCTGAGGAAAATCAGTGTGATGCTTTGTTTCTTCAGCTAACTAATACAAAGATTGGAGAAAGTTAGAACAGCTGCATGAGCTAACAGAAAAAGCAGAAAAGTGAAGTTTGCCTTTGCTCCTCTATTTCAGGTGCTGGTGATTTTTCTGCTGCTGGAAGTTTTAAATTTCTTTTTCACTTTTTCCAGGTGAATATTTCATTTGCAAATTACATGCTGAAGACTAAGCTTGTATATTTTAACAGACAGCTTCTCGGAGTGCATGCCATGGGGCAGGGCTTGAAGGGTTCTTCAGGTATATTTACAAGCAGAGGAAACACTGTTTGGTGTCAGCACTGCCGCTGCCATCAGTGGTGATAAGAGTGAGGCATTGTGTTGACCCTTACCTCTGCTGAGGGGACTCAGCTGCCCTGCTGAGAAAAGAGCACACAGCAGTGGTGTGAGCCACAGCAGCACACATCTGCAGAACACAGCATAGCTCACCTCAAGCCAGCCCCAATTCCAGGGGCAGATAGCACCCTTAGTGCCTCCCATGGGCAAACTGGCTACTTAAGAGCTGCCACGGGAAGGTCTGCTGCACACCGTGGCACACAGAACCCCTGGTAGCTCCCTGCCTGTCTACAGATGTGGTCTGGGATCTCTACACTTTGCAATGTGAAGCTGATCTACTATAGCTGCAGAAAGTCCTTGCTGCTCTCTGGGCTAGGTGAATGTACCTGTTACTTCTTTTCAGTGACCACAAAGCCTCAGCTGAGACTTCATTCTTTCACATGAAAAGCAAATCCAAGTGGTTGTTTTAGAGGGAGCCTGATTGTTATTGAAGTGCTTATGTACTTATGGAGCCATGATTCATGATTATTTCCCCCCCCNGTTACATTATAGTATTAATACTTAGTGTGGTTGTTCTGAGAAGAAATAGTGAATGTTTCTTTTCCTTAGAATAGTAGAATGGTAGCATTGTCTTTGCACCAGTAAACTATTCCTACTTTGTCTTTGGATTTTCTGAGATCTCCCTTGATTTGCATTCAGATTCGAAGACGGACAGTAGCCACTTACGGACAGTATGGGGGAAACCCCTGCTCTGGGGATGCCTTTGAAACAAGACCATGCACCCCCACAAGGGGATGCCCAACTGAGGATGGCTGTGGTGATCGGTTCAGGTGTTTCTCAGGTACTACCCAAGATCTTTTTCACTATTTTCTGGTCATAAAGTTAAGAAAGTAACTTTGTTATATCTGAACTTTAGTAAATGGGCAATGACTTCGCTGAACCCTTGACCTGCAGACTAGTTTGATTTAGGAGTATGTTTCTTTTTTTCCAGCCTCAACTATGCATTTTTAATTTAATCTGGAGTGTTGCAGAGCCTTGAAGATAATATACTGTAGCCCTAGCAGCCTCTCTAAGCCTTTCTGCCTTATTAATTTGACCATGAGTACAGATTTTTCATTATAAGAAGGTAAATAAGGAATACAACCTTAGATCTGATTGTTTGAAGCTGTTCTAGGCTATATCCAAATATCTTGGAAATCAACTGGTCGTGGAAACGAACAGTCCCCAAAATAGTCCTCACATACAAGCATCTTCCATTCATTATCTTCACAAAAAAAGCACATTGTCTCAGGTGATAGGTGTTTGTCACAAAGGAACATGATAAACATGTTTCGGTGCTACCAAAAAGATAATAACAGTTAATCACAAGTGATAGGGTCAAAGGATGAAAGCTCAGGAAATAAATCTAGAATTCAACATTTTTATTAGCATATCATAAGCCTTGAATGGCTGCAGTCCCCTCAAGCATACAATACATTATTTCTTCATGTCTACATTTACTGTTGTTTCATAAGCCCTCCTGGGCACAGACAGTTCATCATGGGAGTGAGCCAGCTAATTAATGTAGTAGGTAAGTGGGATTTTTGCTCTGACTTCAAGTGTTTTATTGTTAAATGAACTAACACCACCTTTCCCCGTGCATTTTTTTTCTGATTTAGGTCAGTGTATTAGCAGATATCTTGTGTGCAATGGAGATCAGGATTGTGAGGAAGATGGTGCAGATGAAGATCGATGTGAAGAGAAGACGACTGTATGTGATACTGATAAAACTCCTCCAAATTCAGAACTTACAGGAACAGGGTAATGTCCAGGCTCAGTAATTTGGTGACAGCTCCATTGGCATTTTTGTTGTATTTACAGGCTCTGGCTGCTTATAAATACAGAGCCTGGGCCTGTGGTAAAAGGTCCCATATGCAAAAGTGTATAGGCTCTTTGATCTGAAGCACAGAATAAATCTTTTTTATCTTTTGTTCCTATTGACAAATTCCTACTGAAAAATATCTTTGAAGATACGAAATGAAATGTCAACCCATAACCCATGATCATCACTGTGGAAAAAATGAGCCAGAAATGTTTATTCTTTTTTGTTGATTGCTTTTGCATTTAATACTGTGGGTCCATATAGATTTACATTTATACATCCTGCCTGCAACCTAGAAAGATTATATAGTATATTTGTATATACTATATATATATAGTATATATAGTATAGTTGTATCACTTGTTATGTGTTATAATTCAGACATTTAAAAAATGCCCAAAACCATTTTTGAATGGATGCTTTTGATTATTTGTTGCATTATTTGCTGGAAAAAAAAAAAAAATATATATATATATAACTCATATCTATAAAATTAATATCTAATGATAATGATAATTTGTATCTGTAAAATGTATATCTAACAATAAAATTCATATCTATCATTTGTGATAGATATTAATGTCTTAACATTAGGAGATATTGATATGTGTTTCATTGACAAATCAAGAGCAACATTTTGCTATCCATATTGTAGGATGCTATGCATATTGCAGTTCTCCAGGTATAGAAGTCTTTCCATCCATTTCCCCTTTTCTTGGGAAAATCAGCTTATGACCTTCAGCTGCAGATAAAACGTTCAGTCACAATGGCTCTGGAATTTTTGCTTACTGTAAAATAATGGTTACGTGTCTGTCTTAATGGTGTTTCTTGTTTTTCTTCTCTTAGCTTTGATGCCACTACTGGTGAGACCAGGGGAAGAGTCATTCATACAAAAAGTTTTGGAGGACAATGCAGAAAGGTCTTTAGTGGTGATGGGAGAGAATACTACCGATTAAGTGAAAGTATTCTTGCTTATACTTTCCAGGTATGTTTCCATTAAATGCAGATTTGTATTTAGAATAATGATTAAAACTAGAAGAATCATAGAATGGTTTGGATTGGAAGGGACCTGAAAGATCATCTAGTTCCAAACCCCCTGCATGGGCAAGGGTACCACCCACTAGACCAGTTTGCTCAAAGCCCCATCCAACCTGGTCTCGGACACTTCCAGGGAGGCGCAATCCAGGACTTCTCTGAGCAACTTGTTCAAGTTTCTCACCACACTTACAGTGAAGAATTCCTTCTTAATAACTAATTTAAATTTACCCTTTTCCAGTTGAAGCCATTGATGCAGAGCCCGAAGAGTCTCTTGACAGGTAGATTTCCCTAAATGCAGGTGGATGACACCTGTTCCATCTCTGCAGTCACTTGTTTTGAAATACAAACTATGTATATCTCGCTAAAATGTAAGGAAGAAAAACAACTCATGACTCCTTGAATGTGATTTCTAATTCCTGCTAGAATTCAGATAGGCTGAATGCAAAACCATCTCCTTAGCATAAGTAGTGACCTGAATCACCCTGAGAAAAGTTATGGTCATAAAGAGGTGATGTCCTTTGTGGAGATCTTGCAGAGATGTGCTTTGTTGGAAGACACTGTCTCAGATGTGTGCTTTGTCTCACTTTTATCAAAAGAATGGTTGGTCTGGAGAGCAAGTGCTATGAGGACCAGATAAGGAAACCAGGTGAGGGTCAGTCTCTTCTCCCAAGTAACAAGTGGTAGAATAAGATGAAATGGCCTCAAGTTGTGTCAGGGGAGGTTTAGATTGTATATTAGGAAAAATTTATTCACTGAAAGTGTTATCAAACACTGGGACAGGCTGCCAAAGGAGGTGATTGAATCACCAGTCTGGAGGTGTTCAAAAGATAGGTAGATATGGTGTTTAGAGACATGGTCTAGTATTGAATGCAGTAGAGTTAGTTTAGTGGTTGCATTCCATGGTCTAAAAGGTCTTTTCCAAACAAAATGATTCTATGAATGCCAAGCAATCCTTAAGATACTTTACTTCATAACATAAATATACAAATATATAAATATAAATATATATATAAAGCTTTTCCAATAATATTCAGTGTTTTTTATGAAATCTGAAATTGGTTCAGCCTGAAAAAACACATTGGATTTTTTGTATCAGGAAGGATTTGCTCTTCCTCTATCAGCTATCATTTTTAACATCTGAAGCTCTTTATACAGAATTCTGTCTTTCCTCATCTAGGTTAAAGTTCAGAATGATTTCAGTTATGAGTTTTTCAACAGTAGCTGGTCTTACATGAAACACATGGAGAGATATGAAAAGTCAAACAGTGGACACCATTATTCACAGAACAAAATTCAGCAACACAGTCAAAAGGTATGCAAAAGCTGTCATTGTGGCTTAGTGTTTTGCATAAGCATTTTTATAATTTTAAAATGTTTTTTTAGTGAGATGGTAATATTTCTTATATTCAGATATTTTTGACACAAACTGCATTAAAAAAAAATCACACCAAACCTTTGTGAAAGATAAATTAAGAAGAGCTAGCTGCTGTTTTTACTTCCACCATTTTACCTCTTTATTAGTAATCTTTTTTTTTTTTACCAGCTGTTTTCCTCCTTATTGGATGAAGAAGAGCATTGACTGATCAACCTTTGTAATTTTTTTCTAATTATTTATAGCCTTTTTGTTTTTTCCTATTACCTCTGTTAGTATCTTGGACCCCCTGCCCTCCCCCCCCNAAAAATACTATTGAAGCAGCACTTCCCCTCCAGTCCATTGTCACTGGAATTCTTTTGGCCCTTGGTCTGAGTGTGATGGCTGTACTCAAAAACAGGTATAGACAGACACAACCTTTTCTGTACTCATGACTTCACTAGCATGTGCTTATTTCCCAGTAGTTAAGGACCTTCCGTATCTGTAAAACCCTAGGCCAGGTGTCAGACAAAAGCCCCAGAAAAATAAGAAAGCTGAAGAACAAAGAACTCAGAAGGGACACCCCCCAGTTTGTCCCAGATATGTTCCCTTTCAAGGCTATGATATTCATGTTGTAAAATAATTTGTGCACTTTTTATCTTGGTGCTGGTTCCAAAAAATACAATGGAACTATTTGGTAAATTGAGACATTCCCTAAAGATGCTGGTTGGTGCCAATTCTTTGGATTTTTCATTAGTAGAGCTACATCTCAAGGAAAGAAAATTTGACTGCAACATAGCATCTTCAATGAAAATAAGCTGATCATATTTACAGTGCAACTTTATGTATGTGCAAGACACTTTTGATTTTCCTTCCTTTTACTTTGATGTTGCTTTGACTTTTACTTTGATCAGTCAGGGAGGGATTAGTCAAAGTTAAAGATGTACCAGGAGACAGTACTCTCTCTTTTTAGAAGGAAAAGTATCCCACTTGATGTTGGATATTATAATCTTCCTTAATTACATTGTTTACTTTGAAGAACTTCAGCAAATTCTTATCACCCATAACTGGTCATATTAAAATAGTGAAACACAACTGAAATTTGTCAGCAGCTGTCTCAGTTTCAGTCACAGCTCAGGTTGTAACAAAGCAGCCAAGCTTATGGATCAGTGTAAAGACCCTATAGATAGAATAGTTGTCTTTTTATAAATTTAAGAGTTTGTTACATTATAGTATTAATACTTAGTGTGGTTGTTCTGAGAAGAAATAGTGAATGTTTCTTTTCCTTAGAATAGTAGAATGGTAGCATTGTCTTTGCACCAGTAAACTATTCCTACTTTGTCTTTGGATTTTCTGAGATCTCCCTTGATTTGCATTCAGATTCGAAGACGGACAGTAGCCACTTACGGACAGTATGGGGGAAACCCCTGCTCTGGGGATGCCTTTGAAACAAGACCATGCACCCCCACAAGGGGATGCCCAACTGAGGATGGCTGTGGTGATCGGTTCAGGTGTTTCTCAGGTACTACCCAAGATCTTTTTCACTATTTTCTGGTCATAAAGTTAAGAAAGTAACTTTGTTATATCTGAACTTTAGTAAATGGGCAATGACTTCGCTGAACCCTTGACCTGCAGACTAGTTTGATTTAGGAGTATGTTTCTTTTTTTCCAGCCTCAACTATGCATTTTTAATTTAATCTGGAGTGTTGCAGAGCCTTGAAGATAATATACTGTAGCCCTAGCAGCCTCTCTAAGCCTTTCTGCCTTATTAATTTGACCATGAGTACAGATTTTTCATTATAAGAAGGTAAATAAGGAATACAACCTTAGATCTGATTGTTTGAAGCTGTTCTAGGCTATATCCAAATATCTTGGAAATCAACTGGTCGTGGAAACGAACAGTCCCCAAAATAGTCCTCACATACAAGCATCTTCCATTCATTATCTTCACAAAAAAAGCACATTGTCTCAGGTGATAGGTGTTTGTCACAAAGGAACATGATAAACATGTTTCGGTGCTACCAAAAAGATAATAACAGTTAATCACAAGTGATAGGGTCAAAGGATGAAAGCTCAGGAAATAAATCTAGAATTCAACATTTTTATTAGCATATCATAAGCCTTGAATGGCTGCAGTCCCCTCAAGCATACAATACATTATTTCTTCATGTCTACATTTACTGTTGTTTCATAAGCCCTCCTGGGCACAGACAGTTCATCATGGGAGCTGTCCCACCACACTGGTGGTGAGGACTGGAGATAGGAGTACTGCTTTTCCATGAGGTCTTCACCCAGGCTTCACTTGGACAAATTCATGTCAATTCTCCCAGCAGTGGCATTTTCCTGTGGTTACTGGAATGGATCACTTCTGGAAAGCAAAAAAAGTGAAAGNCCCCCCCCAAAAAAAAAGAATAATTCTGTAATTAAAATTCATTTATTTTAGAATGCATTTTCCAGTAATAGAACTCCATTAGGAGAGAGATGCCAATTATGAATTATAGCCTGTATCTCACAGCAGATAAAATCAAGTTAAAAATGTATACATTTTATGGCCTTCCTACTGACAGAGGACAAACACATTTTAGGACACTAACAGTGACGTGTTTTGAGACTTAGCATAACACATAACAGAGTTCAAATGCAGCTCTAAGAGGCTGAGGTGAACTGAATGTATATTTCCTCCCCTCAGAGTAAGCAGCTAATGGTAGTGGAGAACAGTGTGGAGGTTGCACAGTTTATTAACAACCGGCCTGACTTTCTCACTCTTGCGGAGGCCTTCTGGAAGGAACTGGCCAATCTTCCAGTTGTCTACGAGTACAACATCTACCGAAGACTTATTGAACAATTTGGGACTCATTTCTTACGTTCTGGATCTCTAGGAGGACATTACAAAGTTATTTTTTATATGGATACTGACAAAATGAAAGCAGAAGGTAGAGTATATGTTAAGTACACAGAGTATATATTACTGGAAACAAAGTGTGGTAAAGCGTAAAAAATAATTTGCTTGTTCTAGCTAATATATAAAGTCAAGTAAGATACTTTTACTAGTCATCCCATTCTCTCTGTGAGCAAAAGAAAGATCAGAAACAATGCTCAAACCACATTTGGTTCCAGATCCATGTCTGTGACCGTCAGTGGTCTGTGTAGTGAAGATTTGATCATAGGTTCAGCACCTCCTCAGGCTTAAGTTGAATTCTACTGCTAAACTAAGTGCCACATAATGTTAAAGCTTAAAAGTTACTCAGAGATGAAGGTTGGGTAAAACTGGGTAAAACAGAATAAATTACAAACAGAGGAAATACCAGAGTAACATTTGTGTTGGTGCTCAGTGGGGAGCAGTGCTGTGGATTTAGGGACTGCTGAGAAAAGATACAATAAAAAAGAAACAATAAACTTTCCAAATTCACCTCCCATCTCTCAGCCTCCCTCCGTGAGCATTAGCAATGTGTGAACCTTCCCACATGATGTGCTACTTACTTGCCTTCTAATTTAGGCCTAATACTTCATAACTTCTCAGATCAATGGGAAACTTTGAAATGACCGCAACATAGTTTATGTGTTCAGAGTTGTTAATGTATCTGCAGGTTTGAGCCTAACAGACATGTACGAATGCACCACATCAGGCTGGAACGCTTTGATTGTGAAAAAGAAGACAGTAAAGTGCTCCAAACTGGACGAACTTCTACAGACTTCCTCAGGTAAATGTTCAACAGTTGTCATGTCTCCAACTTTCATCTTCTCCTAAATAGCTGTCAAAATGAGGAGCAGGCATTGATAGTTTTGTTGAACTCAATTTTAACACACTGAACCCAGAAACCAAGTGCCTGGTTTAAAAGGCTCTCCAACACTCATTGTTTATTCATTATGCTTTGGCAGTAACTAGTACATTTCTGGATACTCTAATTCAGGGCTGTCAAGACATCTGCAAGACCAGATACTTCTTATCTACTATCAATGTAGGAGCTCTTGATCCAGGCACAGGTGGTTAATCTACACTAATGAGTCCTTTCACTGCTTGCTAGCACTGTTTTTACATATATTGTTTCTATTTCTGTTTGTTAATATAGCAGTCCTGGTATTTTCTGTATTTCCCATCCTGAATCTACAGGAAGCAGTGGTAATAAGATCAAAGGAGAACCATACATAGAAGGAGGAAGCCCCAGTGCTGTTGCTGGCCTTAGTTATTTAGAGCTGAATAATCCTGCAGGGAACAGTCAGAAATACTCCTTTTGGGCCAGATCAGTGACAGACTATCCCAGAGTAATTAAACAAAAGGTAAGATTTTTTTCCTGAAGAAGAGGTGAGCAGGTGGGATTACCCCAAAGGGACAAATGATTAAGCTATAGCTAGTGATTTATCAGTCTGCAATAATTTTGTTTCCATATCACTTAATAAAAAAGAATTCAGAGGAAGAAAATGCTGTGAAGCTAGTGTGATCAGCTGCATCAAGAATCTATGTCTTTCGACACATCAATACCTAAAATCTTACCAGCCTTCAGTGATTTTAATGGAGTTCTGCTTAAGAACGGAGGGTCTCCCTATCATTGAATAAAGCCTAGATTTGAGACAACCCCTTTACTGACATACATATTGGCAGGTCTCTGTGGCTTCCACTCAGCTTGCCAACTTCTGGGTATCCCTTTTATCCCTTCTCCTCTCTGCATCCAGAAGTTTATCATATCTGGAGATTCTGGAAGGCAGATGAAGCTGGGCATCACTGTATTCACTGCTCCTTTGTCTAAATCCCATTTGGGAAATGCCCACATACTGAGGAAATCTTCTGGTATAAACCAAAAAGATTTTTCTCAGGAAGTTTTCAATTAAATGTAAAAGCACAGAATATTGTAAAATAGACAATAGAAATACAAAACGTTCTTTCTTATTGTTACCTTCAATCACTGCTCAATGAGGTACCATAATGGGTTGTTTAAATGTCCAGATTTTTATTCTGCAAACAGCTGGGTGGTCAGCTTTACACTTTTATCTCAGTGTTAATCTCATAGCTCAAATATGCTTAAACATGACTGATAGACCACTAGGTTTAAGCTATGCTGTTAAGCTGAGCTGACTTTTCAGAAAAAGACTAATGAAATACTGACATAAGATTTTAGTAAGCTAGATAGCAAATTAGAGCATCTGTCAACTCCTGTGTGCAGAAGCATACATCACAAATTACTTTGCATGATGAAATGTGCTTATAAACTCTTGTATCCCAATTATAACAATTTAATACAAATGTTTCTCCACTGTCTGCAGCTAACACCATTATATGAGCTGGTGAAAGAAGTACCCTGCTCCACAGTCAAAAAGCATTTCCTAAAACAAGCCATTGAGGAATATATGGCTGAAAATGATCCCTGCAAATGTCAGCCTTGCCAGAATGGTGGTGAGGCAGCCGTGGAAGGATCTCAGTGTGTGTGCTACTGCAAGCCTTACACATTTGGAGCAGCTTGTGAGCTGGGAACTCTTGTGCAGGATCAGACAGGTCAGCACTCTTTAAACTTGCAAGAGTTTAGAAGTGGCAAAGTGTGTTCTTCTCCTTCCCGTCTGTCTCACTACACAGCCTGTCTGAGGAACCGATGTGCAGTGGCTGCTTGGGGCAGATATTGCAGCAGACATACAGCATGGGGAAGGGCATGCTAAGCCTGAGTCTTGAGTTAATATGTTCAATCAGTACTTAGCAAAAAATTGTTTTTATTTTTGTTATTAAATGCAATGGAAAGTAGTGACATCTCAAAACACAACATTTTATAAATAAGTGTATGTACTAAATGAATATTGATAACTTCAAACATTTTTGCTTTTCAATTTTATAATAAGTTGTAGCTTACAGCTCTTTTTATGTTCTCTCAGACTTTGGTTGCACATAGGCTCATCGAATTATACTTACGTTAAAGGCAAGTTTGGGAAAGGTAAAAGATCAGCTCATTGCAATCTAGAATTCTCTGTAAGAATGCACTTTGGACCACCATGATGTTTGAACATCCTGTGCCTTTAAACCACCAGCAGAGTCATTTAATGTAACATATTCCCAAATGTTGCATAGGTGGTATTGATGGACAGTGGAGCTGCTGGTCTTCCTGGAGTCCTTGTTCAGGAGGAAGGAAATCAAGGAGTCGAACCTGCAACAACCCCTCCCCACGTGGTGGTGGGAAGGCCTGCACAGGAGACCAGCATGAAAGCAGACCATGTGAAGATGAAGAGTTGCAGCATTTTCGGTAAGCAGTGAAAAAAAAAAACAAAATCCAAAACATTTGGAGCATGACTACAGGAAGATTTTAAAATTTATTTCTGAATGGTGCATAAGCATTCATATTTAAGTTGAAACAAAATGAAATTCAGAATCTGATAAAAGGTAAGAGTAGAAAGCGCGGTAAAAGCCAATAAACTCGATACCATTCTAGATCACTCTCTCAGATAGCCTGTCAGTGCATAATTTAACTGTAATTGTAATGTAAATGGAATGCATAATAGTATTTAAAATGGGCTTCATGGAAAGTGTGTAATTTTGAAAGGAAGAGAGGCTAAAATAAAACTAAATCTTACTTTTGTTTGCTTCATAGTTTGATTGAACCACATTGCTTTGATTTATCCATAACCCCTAAAGAATTCTGTTTACCTCCTCCTTTCTTGGAAAATGGATTTGTTCAAGTAAGTTATTTCTACTACTCTATTATCTGTCCTGTTTCTATCTGCAATGTCTCTATTGCAGTTAATACAGATACTCACTTGCAAATCTGTGTTTAGCTTGGTAAGCCTAGTATTAGAGCTACTGTAGAGCAGGTCTCTCTGCATTTCTTCCTGCTGAAGTTTAGCCAATAGCCAAGATTTCTGACTAAAAATAAAAGAAAAACAAAAATGCCCCATCCCCAAAACCAGAACAAAATCTTTGCACTTCTGGACCACTGTACCTACAGAGAAAAATAATCTACTTTTTCTTTACCCTATACACACTTGAGGCAATATCCAAAGTTTTGTGCTCCCTCTTTTGCCAGCTAATTTTTTTCTTTTTTTAGAAATCAATATTTGTCTCACACATTGATATCTTTGGTTCACAAAATAAAGGTAAAACCCTGCAATTTGTGGACTGGTCTCAATTTTTCATAATATCTCTCTGTAGAATAGAATGGGATGTAAAATGAGAAAAGACCTGTGTCCTCAAGCCCATCTTTTCTTAGTGACCATATCATATTAACTTTTAGCAAGCTGATAACATAGAATCACAGGATAGTTTTGGTTGGAAAAAATTATTATAAAAATATTATAATTGATTCCAGACTTTAACCTAACTCTCCTGAGTCTGGTACTAAATCATGTCCCTAAGCACCACATCTACTCATCTTTTAAACACCTCCAAGGATGGTGATTCGACCACCTACCCTGAGCAGCCCACTCTAATGCTTGACAATATTTTCAGTGACGAAATTCTTCCTAATATCCAATCTAAATCTCCCCCAGCACAACTTGAGGACATTCCTCAGTTGTGCTGTCAGTACTAACAGGGGAGAAGAGACCAACACCCAAGTGGCTAAAATCTCCTTTCAGGTAGTTGTAGAGAGCAATAATGTCTCCTCTCAGCCTCCTTTTCTGCAGGCTAAACAAAACCAGTTCCCTCAGACACTCATCATAAGGCTTCTTCTCCAGACCCTTCACCAGTCTGGTTGCCCTTTTCTGAACTCGATTCATCACCTCGATGTCTTTCTTGAAGTGAGGGACCTAGAACTGAACACAGTACTCAAGGTGCAGCCTCACCAGTGCTGAGTACAGGGACACAATCACTTCCCTTCTGCTGGCCACACTATTCCTGATATGAGCCAGGATGCTGGTGGTCTTCTTGGCCACCTGGGCACACTGCTGGCTGATTTTCAGCCATCTGTCAAACAGCACCCCCAGGTCCTGAGCAGCTTTCCAGACACTCCTCTCCAAGCCTGTAGCATTACCTGGGGTTGTTGTGACCCATGTGTAGGACCTGGCACATGGCCTGTTGAACCTAACGTACCATCCTAAGAATTAGAAAATCCATATACTCTCCACTCATCCTCCTGGAAATCTGTCTAAGAGTTTATGTTCCCCCTCTAATGCTTGATAACAGCCATATTTACAATCAGTTTATAAACTGTCAGAAGACCACTTGTGTGTTCATGCTCAAGAGAGCATCCCATCACCGAAGTACAACTGCCAGACCCCTATCACAGGGTACCTTCAACTCTAACCCTCCCTTTGTTAAGTTAAGGTCACCTGCATACTCTGTTCCACCAATTTATTCACATCATCTCCATTTTGATCACGTTTACTGACTACTGATAACCAGATGTGTTCTTGGTATTCCAGACACTCTCATAAATGACAGTAATACTTCTCTCTGTCTTCAGCTACTGCACTCCAGAACCAAAAGGGAGTTCAGTGCTGCTGGTGGATTTTAGACAGTAATATCCAAGGTTTCGGTTGCTCCTTTTCTTTCAGAATGCTGAAAACGCATACCCTATTGGGAAAAGCATTGTTTATGCTTGCAGACATGGATATGCTCTTGTTGGTGATCCTGTTGCTAAGTGTGGAAGTAATCTACAGTGGCAAGTTGGAGAGAGACATTGCCAGGGTATGTCTAACTGGTTCTTGTTTTGAAAAACAAGGCCATTCCTTAATTCCAGTGAAACATCTCTGAAATACACACCTGCATTTCCCAGTTCTGTACACATAATTAGGTCTAAACTGGCTTTTATTTTCAATCTAGATATTGTAATTCTGAAATAGAACATGCCCATAAACTCGCTTTATGGAAGTCTGGAGTGAGTGTTCGGCTGATGTAACATGAGTGTGTCGTGCTAACATGGTGGATATGTTTCTACAAGAAAATCAGCTACCCTTCATTTTTTTAGGGAATTTAAGAGAAAATAAAATATGAGACTTTTCTGCAATCCACTGGCTCACTGTGGCTATCTCAAATGTTTCAATCCTTAGAAACTGCCTGTCTCCTGCCCATCCTGGAGGGGGGTTTGCAAGGAGAGCCATGGAAACCTGTGTATGAGATTGGTGAGAGAATAACTCTGTCCTGTCCACATGGTATGGACTTAGAAGGGGCACAGTCCATTTTGTGTGAGCCCAGTCTCAAGTG
The DNA here is from genome assembly GCA_038090715.1 of Florisuga fusca. Taxonomy (NCBI): domain Eukaryota; kingdom Metazoa; phylum Chordata; class Aves; order Apodiformes; family Trochilidae; genus Florisuga; species Florisuga fusca. The sequence goes on from JAAWXA010000012.1 coordinate 1,652,361, forward strand.
GTCTCCTGACATGAAAACTATCCAGTGCAAGAGACCAGGTAAGCCATTGCAGTTCTCCAAATGCAGTGCAAAAGTGTCTTTCCTGGACAGACTATTGATGATGTAGATAAGGTATAGACAGATCTATTGATGATGTAGTGGTAGACAAGCATACTTACATCCCCAGCAGAAAATATGGAAAACTTGAGTGTGGAATTTCTGTGGGAGGTTCAGACAAGATTCCTCAAGACATTTCTTCTGAGGTTTCCTTACTGCTTTTTGCTTCTTACTACTCTATTACTATGAAGTCTTGCCACTAACAATGTTTTAAGAGATTGTCTGGCATGTATGCTGCATATTGTGGCACACAACTATATACTTCATTTTCCACCCATTTGAGCTGCACCTTTCTATCTGGAAGGTGTTCAATGAACCTCAGCCTCTCATGGCAGAGAAGGGCAGGGCTGGGTGACTCCTTTTGATTATCTAAGGGTCCTGGAGTAAATCTCCAGGAAATGGAAGCAGGAAGGAAGTGCCGCTTCAGGTCCATGATAACAGCTCTTTAACCTCTGTGTTGATGCTGTCAGGCACTGACAGAGAGGGAAATGAGCTGTGGATTCAGCAGCTCTGTCCAAGACATCTTTTCCATCTGTGGAAGACAGACAAGTCTACCTATTGTGTAGTCCTATGATGCTGGTCAGTGAAGTGCGGATATCCAAGCAGCTTGTTCCTTCAGGCCAAACACAACCTCACCTAAGTCCCAGATGTTCTGATATCCCTGGGCAGACCCTTGCTAGGGACTAACAGCCATGTTAGGCAAGTCTTCTACTTTTCAAGTTGGCTTTTTCCTTATCAGCCATCTGTGGCCTGAGGTCACCTGGTCTGAGGGAAGAGGTGGGTGACAGTAAGGCTTCGACCTCAAAAGGCATCAGTCCGGTGAGATTCACAGAACAGATACTGTCGGGTCACATTCACATGCATGAGGATTTAAGTAGGAATAACATAGCTGTACATAAAAGAGCTCACTGCTGCTGAACATTTGAAGTAGCAGTGCTGAAGTTGCCAGTTACTTCTTAGGCTTAATCTCAGTGACCAGTTTCCACTGGGTTTTGTTACATCATGTACTCAAAATCCAGTAAAAATTAGAACCAGTTTCAAATGCTTCCATCTTTAGGCATAGTTTATGCCTGCGTCAGCACTGCATTCATACAAAAGTTAAAAACCAAAAAAAGCATAGCAATCAGCTTATAATAAAAAAATAGAACAACAGTTTAAAAACCCAAGGAATATGATGTAAGAATGGTAAAAAATAAGTTATGTGTACACAGACACAGTGGAATAAATAGGTTTTGATAGTATTGACAGCAATAGTGTGAGTAACAGTCAAATACAGAATCATAGAATCATAGAAAATTAGGGTTTGGAAGGGACCTCAAAAGATCATTGAGTCCAACCTCCTTGCCAGAGCAGGCACACCTACAGGAGGTCACCCAGGAACACATCCAGGTGGGTTTTGAATGTCTCCAGGGAAGGAGACTCCACAACTTGTCTGGGCAGCCGAATGTTTAAGCTTGAACATGGTACCTTCTCCTTCCATCTCGCTTATGACCCATGGATAAATTCCTGAACAGTAACTTCACACAGTGTATTGTATCTTTTACAGAACATACAAGATGTGGCATTATGTCATGGTTGTGTAGTTCGGTGCTTTTGAAACTCAACTGATAGGATGATTTCAGAGTAGACCTTTAACAGCCCTTGTTTTGCTGACCCTTCAAAGCAGTGTCTGTATTCTTCTGCTTTAGTACCCAGTGTGAAACCAGAAGTGACAGAGCCTAAATGTCAGCCATGGGAGAAAGTGCATCAGTCACAATGTGTGTGCAAAATGCCCTATGAGTGTGGGTAAGTTCAGACTGAATTTGGCAGCGATTTTCTCACTCTGTTTAAGACCAATTAAATCTGTCAAGCCTTCAGTCCATGACAGATGAGAAAACTTTACTCATAGGAGAAGGAGATACTTTATTTTGCTTTACAACTGAATCAATGACCTGTTCATTACTTACCTACCTTGTCAGAGCTGTCAGTGGGTTTTAGCAGCAATGGAATTTGGATGGATGACAGATGGTGAAGGGATAATTTTAGCTCCACTTGATCTGTGAAATAAATGGAAAAAAGATAAAATGTTATTTTTAAGATTTAAAAGGTTGAGGAAAAGTTAAAACACAGGCCTTTGGGACATTAACCATCAAAGCAGTGATCTAGTGAAATAAAGCGGATTTCTTTTCCCAGATGAGATACTGGATTTAAAAGAGATACAGTAATCTAATCTTCCATTTACACAGCAGTTTGCACAGACTAGTCACGCCACCTTTTCTGACCTCATGGCATGCAGACCAGAGTTTGTTTCCTGCTTGATTGTAACCTATATACTGCAATAAGCAATGTGGGAGAAATGTAAGCAAATCATAAACTCTCTCATGGAGGTAACAGAACCAAACCACAGTAGTAACAAGGGCCATCTGGTGCTGATGGTCAGATGTACCAAAGAGCTCAGCAATCCAGAATCACTGGTTTTCACAGACTAGATGAAGTCTCCTGTTAAGCCATCAAAATAGGTGTGAGCTATAGATATGAAATCTGACCAGGAGCTGAGCATCAGAAGCTGAGCAGTTTGGAAATTCTAGCATAACAGACCAAATTTCTCCTATCCTTATTCTGTAGACAGAAGAAATTTATGCCATCTCAAATTTTTTTCAAGATAGCAGAACTTCGCAGTGTATTTCCCATCAGCCCCACAGTTCAAGAGTTCCCTCCATGGTGACTCTGGTTCCAGGTAGTTTTACCACACTTAGAACATCTCAAAATTAAAATTGGTGAGCTTAGTTCAGTGTTTTGGCAATGCACTGGACACTTCCATAGGGTCTAAGGCAATTGTTTGCATGCAGACATTAGTGCCAGGTTTGTAACAACTCTGTTAAGACCCTATTCACGTCCTTAAATGCCAAAATATTTTAAATAATCTGGTCCTACTCTTTTTGTCACAATACTCATTTAAGTCAGGCAACAACCAGTCCTTTGGTTCACATGTATGTTGAGGTTATTTGCAAGATGAGAGGAGTCCATGGTGCTAGACAAGGCCATGGGCAGAGTCACAATAACCTTGGAAGTTAAATTAATTACATTAGATTATGCATTCAGGCTTCAGTTATAACTAATCTACTACTTGCTTGTTCATATTTTTTATAATTATGTGCAAGATGGCAGGAAGGTAGATAACAGTAATTTCTGTTACCTGATGCCATCTTTTCATTCTATCTTGAAATAACACATCTAATAATAGAAGGATAAATCATCAGCTGCCAAAGTAATCTGCCAGCCTGTTGAGGCTACAGGACTAAGGCATATAAATAGATATCAGCCCTCCTCAGGGAGCATAAGTAACTTGGCTTGTTCTCCTGTGACAGTGACTTTCAGCAGCAGTCTCTGCTCAGAAGAGAGCTAGGAGCAAAAAATCACATGGGAATTTAGGAATGCTATGGTTTCTGACACTTCTTACATCCTTTAATTTTCCAAGTGACTAGAAACTGCTATCACCCAGATATCATGAGAACCTCAGAGCAGGTTGGTGAAAAATAATTTGTCACTCAGGGCATGGTGCCCAGTCCTCAGGGACTGATCCTGAGCACCAGACCTCTTATACTGCTAAGGCAGCTCCTAGTAGAGCCTTAGTGAGGTCCAACTCCCAGGCACAGCACAGAAATCACTAGGGTCAGGAAAGTTCCTAACAAATTCCAGACACTTCTTTCTCTGGATCACACTATGCTCTTCCAAATGTAAGATGGCATATAAAGATTAAGTTTTTCTTACACCTCTGTCTGTAATGATAATTTTTGCCTTTTAAATCAGTGCACCACTAACTCATTATCTGTGCTTTTGTTTACAGTCCTTCCCTGGACACCTGTGCTACAGATCAAAGAACCAAGAGAAACACATCTTTAACTGTTTGCAAGATGCATGCCTTGGAGTGTATGGGCAGAAAATATTCTCTTACTAGTGCAGAAAACTGCAAAGTATCTCAAGGGTCTGAAATATCGTGTGGATCATGCCGTTCCTGGGAAAAATGTGATGGTAAGAGGTTCTTCATGATTGTAAGCAAAATTGTTTATGTGACCAAAATGAAATCTTTATGCCCCGTTACACATTAACTGTATCTCTGTCCTGATATGGTATCTCCACACTGTCCCAAAAGCAACAGGCACTGCTGAGCACGTTCAGACCTTCAGCCCAGTGTTTGGTGGCCAAATATGGCAGAAACCCTGCAGGACATAATAAGAAAATTCACTGTCTACAGGAAAAGCTTGCTCCTGGTCCCTGTTAAGTGGGTTAACATGTTGGTCTTCAGGAAGTTTTGGGTAAAACACTTGCTCTACTCTTTTTTCACTGTATACACCTGTTTCAAATTCCTTAACACAGTAAATCTGCCCACAGGGATGTCTAATATATTCCTGAAATTTTCAAAGCAGTCTCCCCAAGAGCCTCTTGTGGCAAGGAATTGAAAGTCTTATTCTACACTATCTAGGAAAAACACTTGCTCTTGTTTGAATTTTACTGCCTATGCCTGGTTTCTCTTGTTAATGATTCTCTTATTTATTATCATCTTTGCTCAGAAAATAGTCCCAGCCTTTTGCAAGCTGCCTGCACAGATTTCACCGTGGAAATATTTTAATTCCCTGATCTAATTTTCCAGTGTCCCACACTACTCTGCATTTAATGGATGACTGCCAGAAATGGGAAGATAAAGAAGCAAATTAGATTTCCAGAAGTACCCAAGATAGAGGCACAGTTGTTGTCATATTTATAAAATAAAAAAGATTACTTGATAGGAGTTCATCTGTTTTGTCTAGCAGGGTTGAAAAGCCAAAAACAAAAACAAAAAACAAAAAACAAACAAACAAAAACCCCAAAAACATGATAACCAAAACTGGATGGTGCTTCAGCAGATACAAACACAGGCAAAAAAACCCCAAACAAGCAACAACTTACAAACAAAGCTCAAAAAACCCCCCAAACAAAACAACAACAAAAAACCCCCCACAAAATAAAATCCAAAACACTGAAGCAAAGACATATTTATGAAAAATAAATTTCAGATGGGACCTTTTTATCTGATTATTTAGCTATTGTCACTGATACAGCTACACCCATTTATTTCTAGGAGTAGATCCTCTGATCTTAGTGAAACAGCCTGTATGTAAACAGGCTATAAGTGTCTGCATGATGTAGTTGTTATTGTCCAGGTCAGATCTGTCATCTTACATTTCATCAGACTCTGGAGCAGTACATACACACACACTGGTTGAAGCAGTGGTGTCAGAGAAGTCTCTGAGAACAGTATCTCAGGCATATTAAGTAAGGTTTTCCCATGAGCACAACTGGTCTCTCTGAGACAGTGCAGTGCACTGAGAACAGTGCACCCCTTCTTTCCACTTCTGGTTTTTCAATTTAATCTAAGTATCATCTAATGATAATTCTGGTTGGAAAAGGAATCAAAGAATCACTGAATCATAGAATGGTTGGGGTTAGAAGGGAACTTTAAAGGTCAATCTAGTCCAGCCCCCCTGCAATCACAGTTTTTGCTGGAAACATTTCAGTCTGGTTTTTTTTGAGTCAGATGTCAACCTGAGTGGTTTTCCTTTGTGCTTTTGCTTAGTGCAATCCAACATCTGTGTTTGTGATGAAGACAGGCCGTGCGATGAGGGAGGCATCCAAATCTGTGCAGAAGTGAGCGGCTCTGCTGCCCGTCGGACCATGACTGAGTGTGAGGTTGGGAAGCTCAAATGCCAGGGAGAAACTGTCACCCTTGTCAGCATAAGGCCCTGTGACATGCCAAGCAAATAAGATGCAGTTCATTTTCCTCACTGCCATGGGATATGTCAAAATGTGTCAACTCTTGGGTAGGATGTTTTTCAAATCTTACCTCATCAAATGTAATCTTGGCCTTGAAGCTCACTGCAGCTGATCATCTATCTATCAGTTCTGGATGGCTTTCAATGAGGGCCTGAGGCTTTCTGTAAGGCAGACCAGCACTCACTGCTACTACTCATGACAGGGCTCTTGCTTAGACCCCAGACTTAGCTCTGGCAACTTTACTACACATTTCCATCTGAATTTTAAAATATTACTGAAGTTTGATTGCCAAATACCATTTATAATGATTGAATAAAGCATCTAACACCATAAATACATTTTTCACGAACATATGCATGCGCTGAGTAGATTTAGATAGAAAAAAAAAAGCTTTACAGAGTAAGAAGTATGATTCTTCTCTTTTAATAAAGTAGCTTCTTCCTACTGTGCCTTATCGAGTTGAATGAATGGTATACATAGCACTGAACCTGTCATTGAGCCTGAGGCTCTTAAAGGTCAAAACAATGTGCATTAATAGTAAAGCCAGCTATTAAAGTAATGAGAGGCCTTCTATGCTCACAGGTCCCTGTACACAGAACCACTTCATGAAAAATCACTATTTCACATTGTCATAACTTGATATCATTATGAGCTACATTTGTAAGCACAGCTAACTCAGTTGCATTTGTCACGTGAATTTATGTTTGTGCCAAGACTAGTATGCTTCCAAGCCATTGCACATTGAGGTCTTCCACCACAACAAAACTTTCTCAAAAGCAGCTATTGGGGAAAGTGTATCTTCACAGAAGATGTAATATCAAGACAGAAATGGAGACACTCCACATGCAGGACCCTCTGGAGGTACCACTGGACAATCTCCTAAGACTGTTCCAAAATAAAAGAAGCCTCTTACACATTTTCTTTACACAGGTAATCATACTGTTAAGTATAGACAGACAGTGAGATTTTTGTCCAGATATGGTTTACATTGCAAGCCTGTTCAGGTACCTGTCCAGACAGTCTGATCCATTCTGACCTCAAATGAAAACAAGGACAAAGGGCTAAATGGGAAGTAGATCATCAAGCAAGTGCAGAAGTATCAGTAGGAAGCCTGTATGCTTTTTAAAAAACATATTTTATTTCTTACTATTAATAAATACCTAATAAAAAACATCTCTCTCAGCGGTCGTGTTTGTACCTGTAGCTTCCTCACATAAACTCTGTCCTCAGCTGGAAATCTGTACTTTCTGTGCTGCTGACAATGAGGATTAAGCCAGTCCACAAGGATTAAACAGAAAGCAGAATGCTTTCCCTTGGAGACTCCCTCTCCTGGAGGCAGCTATGTTGGAGAGAAATGTTGCCATCACACTGACTGGAAGGACTTCCTGACCTTTATATTCTTTGGAACTTAATGACACTCTGTGTTTCTGAGCAAATCATAAGTTTTTGCCAACAGCTTATAGATGAAAAAAAAAAAAAAAAGAAGAAAAGCCAAAATAATTTAATCAACTGTTTGCTCTGTGTTATTTGCTCAGGAGTAGCATGTCTGGAGGACAGCCAGATGTTTCACTTTGGTTATTCCCAACTCTCTTGTCTAATTTCTAGCTTTTTGATTAGGGCAACTGGCCCAAAATATCGTTGGACCATGAGTCCACTGGGTAGCAATAGCTTCCATAGCTGATGGAAGCAAGAGAAGATAATCTTCCTCTATCCAACTGCCTTTTTAAAAATGAAAGATAGTATGGAATCATTGCTTTTGGGACACCTAACCTTCTGTTGTGTATTGCTAAAAGGTAGACAGCAGGTTCAAATAGTATTGAAGAGGCAACACGGGTACTCCTGCTCAAATGGCCCTGTGACAGGCTCCCTTTCTGAAACATGGCAAGATGGAAAAGGAAGAAGATGCACCAGAAGTAAAGCTGGAAAAGACACAGCAGGACTGGCACAGAGCAGTAGTGGTTAAGGTTAAACATAACACATGGAGTATTCCCAAGCAGAATGGTCAAGAAGCTAGCAGGATCATGGGAAAGGATGAAGCTCTTCTGATGTAGTTCCACAGAACCACATATTCACAGAATTGTTGAGGCTGGAAAAGACCTCTGAGATCATCCAGTCCAACCTATGACCTGATATGACCAGATCAGCTAGACATGGCCCTAAATGCCACATCCAGCCTTTCCTTAAACACCTCTGGGGATGGTGACTCCACCACTTCCCTGGGCAATGCCTATTCCAATGCCTGATCACCCTTTCTGTGAGGAAATGCTTCCTGATATCCAACTTAAACTTTCCCTCGCACAGCTTCAGGCCATTCCCTCTCATCCTGTCACAAGTTTCCTGGAAGAAGAGCCCGACACCCACCTGACTACAGCTTCCCTTCAGGTAGTTGTAGAGAGTGATAAGGTTCCCCCCGGAGTCTCCTCTGGGCTAAAACAACCCCAGCTCTCTCATCATCCCCTTACAGGATTTTCCTCCTTCATCAGCCTTGTTGCTCTTAATGCTAGCAGCAAATTATGACTGAAGAGTGACAAAGCTCTCTAGCTTCCTCCCAGATGGGAGCCTGCTTTCATGGAAAAGATTTGGGATCATTGGGCATCTGGAGACTAACTGGAGGAGAGAAAGTGATCTCCTCTGACCTGCTGTTGTTAAGCTAAGAATTGCTGGAGACTATAAATCCCTTTGCGATTGCCACAGCTCCTTGAGCTCACCCCTCAGACACATAGGTATCCTTTACCTTTCAGAGTGAGAGGCACATGAGATGGGAAGCTGTGGTTCCTGAAGCACTCCCTGATTTTAATCCATGAACAGGGTCCTCCCAGGTGACTATGGATAAGCAGTTTAGTGCCCTGCCTAAATCAAAACATCACTAAATACAACAAAAACATGTTGAAGAAAGCATAACTTAAAGATATTAAAAAGTGTGTAAACAATGTTGACAGGATATATTACTGCCCATCACTGTGAAGTGCCTTTTCTCTCCTGTTATAGTCAAGTCTTCTTTACATAGGTCTGGTCAGGTGCACTTCCACTATTCCACCCTTTTTCTTGTAGGGCTTCACCTGCTGTTTTCCCTTGCTTGCCATGTCATGACCTGATGAAACATGCTTGCAGTTTCTTTGGGGACAGGTCTTTATACCTAATGATTTTGCCCATTGCTTTCAACCTGGGAGCTGTTGCATTATTTCCTTGTTTTCTCTCCAGCCCCAATAGTAATTTAGTCAATAACTGCCTGCCCTGGTCCTGTCAACACCTAAAGCCATTGCACCACTATAACATTACTCATAAAATCAGCACAGATCAGCTCCCTTTCCACCACACTGTGGCTCTGCTGCATTGCTCTGTGCAAGGAGCCGTCACTGTAACTAACAGCAGAGCCATTGTTGCATACAATGGGAGTCACAGGGATATTGATTTCTTTCTCTCTCTGCAGAAGAACACAGAAGAGTTGTCTCTGGCCAGCAGAAGAATGCTGCTGGCACGCCAGATCTTCTGCGCAAATGTGGGAGACATGCTAATTGCTCAGGGCTCAGCCTCCAGGGCCCTCTCCTGTGTATCTTCCTCAGGCAACTGTTTCCATTTCTTCAGATCAAGGGCCAGAGGGTAGAGTCCTGCGCCCCAGCAGCCAAGGGGAAACTCTCAACTCACTTTATCTTTTCTGTAAATGTGTTTTTATCACATTCAAGCACCTAAGGATCATGTTAATTGTGAATATACAAGATACAATTACACCATAGGGAGGAAGTGACAAACAGCTTCAAATGGTACTTTTGAAAAGAATAATAGTTTAACCAGACTAGGTTAGCAGCTTCTGTTAAAGAAAAGTCACACTTTTGTACTTAATTGTTGACAGCAATTACACTGAGACTTTTACAGTAATTGTAGTATCTGTTTCCTGAATAATTATGCAATGTATGATGGTAACTGAACTTCCTTGTACTACAGACCACATTGGTCTAAAGGCAATCAACAGTTAGAAGCAATGTTCTTGTGTTTTGAGAACTACTACTTGAGTGATCAAACCTTGTGCTGAGGAGAGCTATGTAAGTACTGCCACATGCATAAAGCAAATTAAAACATTTTACTGGTATTATTAGTCCAGGCACATGTTGCAGTAAAGTCTGCTGCGAATCCTCTCCAAATAGAAAAGGATGCCATGACTGGCACTTCTCAAGTGAGAATGAATTTCTTTGGATCATCACCCAGGACATATACTTGCTGGTATCTCCCTGAAAACACTATTGACATTTATGTTTGAGTACATAGCATTGCTCCCAGCACACAAATAAGAGATACTGGCTTTCTTTCTGAATCTCCAGCCAAGTTGCAGACTTCTAATCCTTGATGCAGTCGCTGAAAAAATAGCAAGAGGTATTGTGACCCTCAGCATGGGAATTTAGGGGCATTTCTGTGAGATGTTTTTTTTTTTTTTTTTTTTTTTTTTAATCTCTACATTGCTTCCTCTGCCAGATTTTATGGAAGCTTATCAATTGTTTCGAAGAAGGCCAAACTCCCCTAAGTCCCATAGGTGGCCTTAGGCTGTGCATATTTACTCTCTCTGCTCTTTAAGCTGTCTAGGCACAAGATGGCCTCATCTGGGAGCCATGTACCTGCACTAGGGTAATACAGTGGTTGCACTAATAAGCCCTGCAGAGATCAGTGTGGAATAACTGGAGCACAGGGCAGTGCATTGAGACTTCAGACAGGTTTTAGGCTGAGAAGAAATGGTACAGAGTTATGGCCAGCAGTGCCAGCCACAACTGCATCTGGTAAGGACCTGCTAGAGCTGTTTCACTGCTTCTCTCAAGGCAATTCTTACTATTTCTGTGTCTTGTTGATATTAGAAAGAGAGGACCTATATCATAAGGCTAAAATGTAAGCCTAAGTCCTGACACTAGGTTTGTACCTACAGGGACAAGAACAGCAGCTGTCTGCAGCCAAAATGGGGACTGCAACATCTGTGGCTGTATCAGTGATGGGAACATGTGTTAACCAGTGCTAAAGCATTTTCAGTCCCTCCAGTAAACATGTGGTTTTGCATATGTGTGCAGACACATACATGTGCTCATGCCCAAATGCAATTATCAAGCCAATACAGAATGCAACTGCTACGCAGCTTTTTCTTGGCAGGGTCCTAGTTCTGACCTTGGCAGCTCAGCCAAGAAAAATCCCACATTTACGGGAAAATCCACTGTCGTTCTCACCCTGTTATACTGTAAATAAAAGAGTTGCACAACAAGTGTTGACACAGTAACTCTCAGAGGAATTTCACAGGCAAAACAACCATGTGTTCACAGATGCAAAGAAAATAACCAGGGATTTCACATGTACTATTTAAGAACCAACTCCCTAGTGAACTAAACCAAAGCTTTGATCCTATGATCAAAAATCATCACCTGGTACTATCAGGTGTTATACTGTGCAGGTGTAACTTAAGAGAATTTGAAGGAACAAACATACAGAACATATAAATTATTGCTTGAGATTTTGGCAAATACAGAAAAAGATCTTAGTTTCTTAAAATTTTCCAGCAACAGATCCCAAATGACTGAAACAGTGCTGCCAGATTTCACTTATACTTCAAAAACTGGGACGTTTCTCTGGCCCTGAACAGTTACCCTTTGGACTCTTTTCTGTCCCTAGTGCATACTAGAGAGTTTCAAAACAGACATGGGCATGTGAAAAAAGTAAATCACGTCTAGATATTCCTGGGAAAGAGCTAATGCCCAGTGCTCATAACAGTAAATAAAACTGGACAAGACTCGTTTTACAGTCCCAGAGGCAAAGGAGTATGGGTCACTCCACATCCAGACAGCTAATCCCCTGCCATAAAAACTGTTGTCTTGCTGGAAACAGTAGTTGGCCCATGGAAGTGATTGAATTGGGCACAAATGCTGCTTCTAGGGGAACTAGCTATCACAGACTAAATCCAGGTTAAACAATTCAACAGCAAGTATATCATATGTCTTGACACCCACAACCTGTCAATCCTTTATTTAAGCAACACAGACACAACCAGGTTGCTTGACAGAGGACAGAAATGGCTGCAGTATTATGGGTGACCCCATTGTGCTGCTTCTCAGAACACAGGACTGAAAATGCACCCCCACAAAGTACCCTGAACTTGCATGTGAAATGAAATCATAAGTGGACTACTTCATAGTGAAGCCGTTCTCAGTTCCAGAAATTTAGGCCACTGCTAGGTCCACCTCTAAAATGCCATTTTTTTTTCTAGTTAATTTTTATTTCTTGGATGATCACAGTTAATAGCAATAGCTCCCAAAATGGTTTCATAAGAGCAGTACTTATTTGCCAGACTCATCCCTGTGTTCCAGATCTCTGCAAATGAAATCAGGAAGTCATGACATGAAATACAAAGCTTTGTAACCAGCAGTCACGGAACTTACATGAATTCAAGGGATAATTGTGGAATTCAGATTTGAAAGAGTGAGACCTAAATCAAAGCATTAGAAAGTTATACTTAACGCATTAGCCAGTGGTAGCAGGTGTCCTACCTGCAGGACAGTTTCCTTTCAATGCTCACTGAAGACTTTATTTTTCAGTAATTTATGTAAATGTCCTCATTACAGGGACCAGGACACTGAAGGAGGGGTTATTGGTCATGTAGACATTTTCAACCACATACTGACAATGTGGCTTCATTCTCTTCTATCTGCAACTTTGACAAGGACACAGATGTCTCCAGACTTGTCACTATCACAAGACAAAAATTTAAAATGAAGCAGAAAAAAACCTCTGTTCCCAGACTTGATAAAAGCCAGTTCACTTCTGCCTCCTGAAATCTAAAGCACATATTTTAAATCTAAGAGCCTGAGCAGTGTGTGTCATGGCTTTTTTTCCCTGCACCTGTGGCGGTCCTTGGATATTTTTTGGGGGGGGTGCTTTTGTTATTTGCTTATTTGTTTGTTATGGGTTTGTTTGCTTGATGGTAATTTTTTGGGGGTTTTTTTGTGTTTTTTTCATTTGTTTGTTTGTTTGTTTTGGTTTTTTGTTTGGTTTTGTTTTTTTTCCATAGATACATTTCCTGGTAAACTGAGGCCACCATTTTTTCTGTAATGCAATCTAGCACCACCTGTCACACATGCAGGTTTGTGATCACACCACACTTACTTGTAAATATGACTCACTTTTAAAGGGTTATTTTACAACACGATTTTCAGGACTTCTGGGTAAGTTTTGCTCATGCAGTAATAATCTCATGGAATGGAAACACCAAATGTACTTATAAATTCTTAGTCTTCAGCTGTAATCATACAGATGTGTAGGGTACATCCTGCCTTGTCCAAACTTCAACTATCCTTTGAGCTCCCCTGAGGTCTCAGGAGCTGGCAGGCAGCAAAGAGTGAAGCTCCTAGGGGGAGCATCAGTGGGCTTCAGTGTACTGTGAACCTTATTTGTGGAAACTAGCACTGCACTGAAGCCTTCCCCAGAGGGGCTCACAGCATAGTCAGTGACTCATATCTGGACACAGAATCTGGCAATGGTACTTAGGCTACCTGCTTACTATAACCTGCATCACCCTGATCTCACGCGCATTGTGAACATTAATTGTGGAAATTAGGAAAAAAAAATCAAGCATTTTCAACCAGTTTAATTCTGGCAGCTTATATAAGTTTCAACTTTCTCTAGACAAGATGAATTCCAGGAACCAATCTTCTGATTTCTACTCTTCTGTTAATTACATCTGTCTCTGGTGTAGGTAATCTGAAACTACAGATCAACTGCTTTGCAGTGCCAAGTCAGAAAGCCTTCCTGAGATATAAGCAAACAGACAGTGAGCTGAGGAAACTACAGATAATCAGCTTTATTTTCTCCCTGAGTGGTTTTTAACACATGGGTCACATTGACCAGGGCCTGAAGTCTCCAGGGCAGCATTTGTCAAGACCTTCTTATTCATCGGGGGCCTGAAATTACCAGTTGGTGCCCAGTTACTTGCAATTACTTTTCTGTGATAGCTTTTGGAGTTGATTTGTCTGAAAAGTAAGATATTACCATGGTAAAACCTAGCATCTCTCTCAGCTGTGCTATTTACACTATTCTCACAAAGAGTTCAAATAGAAGAAGAAGGTTTTTAATACCTTAGAAAGCTCCCAGAAGCAGTGAGCAGTAGAGGGAGAGAGGCCCCAGTAACTATGCCCAATGAAGGAAAAATTAGAAGTTTGCAGCTGCTGACACATTTATGATTTCCAGCTAAATCTTCTTTACCTTCCTGTCAGGGTGCTGTAGGGGCTGGAGGCTACCTAGCCCCTCCAGGGCATCAGGCAGGAGCTGGAAGCCCAAGCCTGTCCCACCCACACCCAGGGATCCAGACAGCCCCAGCCTGGGCACCCGACTGGGGACTGGGTCAGGCCAGGGCCAGGCCTGGACATTGGCTCATGGGCAGGGATCCATATCAGCAAGATCTGATGGGCAGGGTATAATGGCCTCAGGAAGCTAAGTCCTGGGCCATGGGCAGGCTGGGGGAGACACCAGAAGTGTGGCTGGTGCCCTCAGACCCTGATGCTTGAGATACCTTTTGTAGTCTAGGGAAATTAAGTTGTCACCTAAGGATGATGCTGGGTGAAAGGCTCTGCTGCTCTGCAAGTTATGGGAGGAACAGCTTCCAAAAACTTTTTTATCAGGTTGAAGAGCTGTGACTCCCAGCTGAGAATGTAATGGGGCTCTAGGGAGGGCTATTTAAAAAAAACACAAATGTTTGTATCTGACCTAGTCACCCCCTAACTCCCTTCAGACTCAACAGAGGAAGACAGGTACCTTTAGGGCATGACTCATCTAGCCTGTTTTTAGACATCTACCTTAGAAGACAGAAATCTTATCCTCTGAGGGACTCTTTCTCTCCTCCACTGACTAAAAGGACAGCCAAAGATTATTAGCTTTGTTGCAGACATACACCTCTAGGGCCACCTCACTGCCAGTAGCCAGGGAGAACATATCAGTTTACTCAAACCTCTCCATGTTGGAAATCTTGATGCCTAACCACACACAGGCACACAGAGCCCTGGGAACTTGCTGAAATACCCCTTGCAGTAAAATTAACAACTCCGAGCAGGGGCTTTATTAGGTCTAATTAAGTTTTTAACTTATAAACAATGCTATTTTTAGCATCTTTTTTTCCTGTAACATTCTACCAGTAGAGTTGAATCAGTTCTGTTACAGATATAGCTCTGTCTGATTCTGTGACTCTGTTTTCTGAAGCAATTAACCAAAGTCTACTGCTCAGGGATCTCTAGGTAAGAAGAAATATTCTATAGCTTTTGCTCTAAATACATAAACTGAATACACTGAGCTGGGGCTGTCATGGTTGCCACAAATTATACTGCCGATGGAGATGCATCCCTGCACTCCCAAAAGTCCAAACCTGTGAATGCATTGGGCAGCTGTGTGTTCTGCAGGAACCCAGAGAGAAAAACTAGCAACATAGCCTATGTTTATCACTCACTGGGAAAGTGACTGGAGAAAAAGCTCTGGTACCCGTGTTCTACTGTGCTCACTGCATCTAACGACTTTGCATTCAACAGTCACAGTCATATTTTGCACCAAATTCTCAAGTCAAAAGATGTTTACCTCTTGCATAGCAGATGAAATAGAGAGTTCAGGACTCAAACACTTAATACAAAAGGTTATCTTTCCTAGTTTTATGAAACAGGAAATTCCTTTCATAGGAAACAGTAAATGCTATAACTAAGCAGTGGCCCATTACTGAAAATTTGGTGGTAATTATTTAAATTATGTATCTGCCTTATCTTCAGACCTTTGAAACAAACTCTGAATTACCACTTTCTGAGGCTGAATAAAGATAGCATTGCAACAGATGCTATAGGTATATTCACTATATATATATTCAGTTCTCTTCTATATTTGGAAAAAATTTGCATTCTATATAAAATTGCAATGACTATTTATACACAAGCCCACAAGATCAGCTGCTAATTGTCCAGCCATTGACGGACAGCTGCAGCTGTCTCACTGGGGTAGTGTATTCTACATATACTTCACATCCTCCTGTGATAGTGAAAAATCAGACAAAATGAGATGTTATATGGAACATTGCATCAGTGGGAAGTTTCATTATTTTCATTTGAATAATGCCTCCTCTCTGACGTTAAGAGCAAATAGATGGGATTTTTCTGTGCAGCAGGGAACCTACTGTCCCTTGAGAACTGTCAAGGCCTTTGTTGATACTGATTACCTTGACAGATTCAGTTCAGGTTTGCTTCACCTTCCACAATTATAATTTATGACCCACAACAATGATCCACTGAGCCAGATTGTATTACTTAGAGCTTAAGATGGCAAAGAAAGGACAGTATAGCCCACCACCAGTGAACAAGAAAACTCTATCATTACCTAATGTAAGGTAACACAGTAGAAGAGGAGAGCTTATCCAAGATAAACAGATATTACAGGAAACATTAAAGAGCTGTAGTCTTTGATATGAGAGCTGGGGACCCATGTGACAGAGCACAGCAACAAACCCAAAGTCCTCATGAGTGCAGCCCTGGCCTTGCTGAAGCCAACAGCAAAACTCTCACTAATTTCAGCAAACTGAAGATTTCCTCTGGATTCAGTTTATGGGTGAATAACCACCTTATTAGTGAGTGGCAGATTATGTCTCCACTGTGTGCTATAATGCTCAACTGTAAAACAGAAACTATGTGAGTAACTCCCACCAGCAGGGGAGAACAATGCAAGGCATAATGCAAGCACTCACAGAGCACATAAGCACTCTGGAACCAGAGGTACTGGAGAAGTGGGGGGCAGCCAGAGACACCTGGGCTGCCTTCTGTTTGCCAGGAAATAAATTATCCTGATAATTTATTATGGAGATAAGTGTTAGGGGAAAAAAGAAATTCTTCCTATCAGAAGCATTGCTAGACAGTCACACTGAAATCAGAGTTCTGGATTGAAAAGCTAGTATTAAGGTTAGAACTTCAGAAGCAAGAAATCTTCTTTGATCGTTGAGGAAGCAAAAGGTACATATAATCATTCTGAGTGATTTTTCCCTCAGAGAACACAATCAGCAAGAAGAAATAAGGACACTAAAAAACATTCCAGTCACAATCAAATTTGCAGTTCTCTCCCAGACCATCATAAGCATATTAAGCATGTACCTTCAGTTCGAGGAATGAGCTGTAGAACTACAAAGGCAAACCTATCTCAGTTTTTAATAAACAGTAGTGACAACTACACATTTAAAGCATTAAAACGTAATGCTTTGTTGCATTTAGCAGCAGGATTGTTTCTGCTCCGTTAGCTCAATCCAGTTGAGACCAGCTGCTAATTTAGAGTGCTTGGCAACATCCCAAACATAGGGGTCTGATACTTCCTCGGAAGAAAAATAACCATTTCACATCCAACCCACTCCCAGCTCCCACATGAATTTTCCGAGCCTCTGGTGAGGCCTAACATTTATACATAGGGCAGGTTATTGATCAGTGGACACTTCTCATGTTTTTTTCCCTGATTTTCGTTGTTCTACTGACTGCTGGTGAAAGAAAGTAATTTTCAGATTACCCCTTCTTCAAAGGCAGGTCTCTAGTTGTCAGTTTTGTAAAATTCTGAGTGTTGAAGAGGAAACAACTGGTCTTAGGATTTGTGCTGCTGTGTTTTTAAAGAACCTGCTTGTGGTGCATCTTTGCACACTGTGCACAGCCATGTAGTATTGTGGTAGGACTCTGCCTAATGCACCATTCATTAAATTTTTCTCTTCTAGTTAATCACAAACTTGGGTTTAATTCATATTGACGTGTACCATAAAAATTCTCCAACAGTGTCTAAGGCTCAAATTCAGCAAGCCAACCCAGAAAGCAAACATTTCCTCCCTTCGGTTACCCTGATTTAAAAATCTAATGATTTTGAAGACTTCACTTAATCATTGTATATTTGCAGTTTTCAATATTTTGTATTTCTCCCCAAATTTGTACTGTGGAGTGCCCAGATAGGTAGCCTTCTTCATGGCCCCATTAGGTGTTAGAGGGAATGTGCAATGAGGCTTGCCTGGATGAGACAGCCAGTACTCATTCAGCAAGACAATCAGAGTGCACAGCAGTCACAAGTCCACAAATAGTGTGACAAGTGTCTGACAATAGGAAAAATCTCATCCAGCACCAGGGGAGACCAGAGACAATGGTCAGACGTGTCTCTTCCCATCCATTCCCCTCCCTTTCTCCCTCTGAACATCCAGAATCACCAGAAGGGTAATTCTGTAGGCTCTATCCCCTAGACTCCTGGTAGAAAGCCTACTGCCACCCCTCTCCCAAAAATACTTCATGTGAACTTTATGTATTTATTTATTTTCGTCCTGTTTTTCATCTGCTTGTGCTTTCATAATCAGTCAAGTTTTCTCCCGGGTGTCTTAGCCTGCATGTGGTGGGATGATTGTGGTAGCTGCCAGGAGAGCTGACAGGTTATGCCAGGCAGCTCCCATGCTCCATCACCTCCAGTCTGATGCCAGCACACTTCATGGCTGCCAGCATGCAATGGCTGACTCTCCTTCTCCTCCCTGTTGACTCCATTTGGATGCAGTGCAGGGTGCTCTCTTCTTTGGGGCACTGGTAAGGCATCAGGCAGGAACACTTGGTCTGTGTCTCTGGGAATGAACATGTTGGAGTTTTAGCTGCAAATGTCATGGCTAAAAATGTATTTTATAGTTTGACAACATCTCAAAGTCCAACAGGGAAAATCAGTATTGGAGGTTAGTGATGCATTAGTTATAAAAAGCCTAAAGCACATACACTGGATGGTAGGATATTAGGAATAGATACAAAAGCAGCTTTAAATATCAGGCTTTGCTCCTGTGACCCATGAAGAAGCAAAAATCAAATATCTAACTATTTTCATCCAGTGGCTTTCCCTGACCTTTCTTCTAAATAAAAAGGTATTAATTTGACTTACTGTTCCCAATTATCCTTGCACACAGCATTTATGTGAAATGGAGTCTTAAGGTCCATATTGTGTCAGCTCCTATTTCATTAAAACCCTCTTTATGAATGTTAAGCTACCTGCTGTTAGCCTGTTGTAAAGCTCAGTTCTGCCAGTTATTTCATTACCCATTTCTGATCTAATCAGATTGTGTCTCTTTATGGTCTTTCTTCCCAGAAATTCCCCAGGCAGGAAATGAAGTTTCTGCTTTCCTTTTCTTAAAACATAAAAAATGTGTGTTTTCCTATGTTTAACTGCTTTCACATGCTACTGCAGTATCTTTTGTCCCTGTGCATATAGCAATTACTTGTCCCCAGGAAAAACAAAACTTCCATTTCCTAAATGTTTGTGCACACTCATGAGAAAGAGGACTTTAGTGCAGATGGAGAGAAGCAAATCCGATTGAAAAATCTTGAGCACCACAATGAAAACTTATTTCATTTACTGTATTTTTCTCCCCTCTGTCTTGTTTTTCCTCACTTCCTGTCTTGTGTAGGCTTGTGAGAGAAAAACACTGGCACAGAATCCAGTTTTAAGCCACTTCCATAGCAGGAGCAGCTCTAGAGTTCTTAGAGGTTCTGGAATTACTAAGCCTGGTATTTATTTAATTTTTTATAATTACAACCACCTTCCCAGGAGTCTAAGGTTCCTAGAGTCCCCAATACAGCATGTGCCTTGGTGACCACACCTGCTTATGCCCTATGCTTCAGCCCCACAAGGAACAACACCTCTTGTGGCCATTTTACAGCCACCTAATTCAAAACCCATGCTTCAGAAATCTTGCATCTTCAAAACAGGCTTTTAGGATTGCTGCAGACTACTTTACTTATCATAAGCAGAGAAAGTGTGATAGGTATCATTTTGGTTCAGCAGGAAATGGAGGAATGAATGTGGCAGCCACTCAGTATTTTCCTGGCAAGCACTTGATGTGCACTGAGCCAGCCAGCACTTAGGACACTTACAGTAAAACCCACTGCTCTTATCACCAAGTTACACAGTAAATAGCTCAGCTGCACAACAGTGTTTATAAAATAATCCTCTCAGGGATTTCACCAGCTTAGCTAGTTCATTAAAACTCTCAATAAAAACAGTTTTCACATATGGGTATTTGCAAATTTTACCATTAAAAAACCACTAAACCTGATGGCTCCAGTCTTGCTTTTTATCCCCTGTCATGATTTAATTTCCTAATTTAATTATATGCTATAGAGGCTGTGGCCCAAATTAACTCCTGAAGTACAAACTAGGGGTTATAGTAGCCCCACAGGGAATGGGTGATAACATTGCTGCCTATGTTTCTGTGACTAAAGATGCAAATGCTAATTTTCCTCAAAAAGTTCCCTTGGTTCCAAGTTCCTTTCATACCTTACTAATGGGATGTGTCAACACATCAGCACTTGCACCTAAGGGAAAAGGCACACATCTGAGTGTAATGCTTGGTAGTAGAGACACGATTGACCACACTTCTACACTCCTCCTGACATAAATTGCTCAGATGGACTACAGTGTCTGTAAATCCCGTTCCTGGAGCAGTGAAGGAGTCAACACATTTTATTTTTAGATCCAAAGTGATGGATAAATCTCACCCTTTGGAAGCCATACCTGGACACTCCTCCCAGTCATAGCAGGTGTCATAGCCACAGGGCACTTTATTCACGCTATTTGTAGACAGCTTTGCCCTTTCAAGGGACCACTCCAGGATGGAATCACCATGGCAAGGGCCAGCATGCAAGAAATGCAATGACTGCTCTCCGAGGCACTTTTCAGCTGAATACTGACAGCTGGACTTGGTCACATTCTGCTCAGAAATAGCATCTAGAACACAGATGTCTTCTGAATAGTAGCTGCCCCAAGAGAAAAAGAAAAAAATATTTTAGCAATCTGTGGAGCAAATCCATGCTTCTAAATGCTCCACCAGCATCAGATGAAATGCAGCAAAGCCATGTCCAAAGGGGATATCTGCCTAAAGACCGCAAGCTGTCCTAACTACTGCAGGACCTGGACCTGATGCAGCATAGTGCTGTGAGATGAGGAAACTTGGAGCCCATCTACTAGATGGGAGGTGTAGGACAAGCACTTACACAAGAAAACTGGAGATACTGTTACCTCTGTGAAATGTGGAGAATTCCCCAGGCTCTGGGGTGACTTGTCAGAGTTAACGTAGCCCTGCAGCTGTCTGTTGAAGACTGCCTCTGAGGCACAGCTGGTTTGGGACCAATGACAGGCAAACTCAGTCATACGGATGGCAGCTTCTTTCTGTGTTGATCTTGCTTCCTGAGTGGATTTGTTCTCAGAAAGTGTAGGCATTTCCAAGAAGTGTAATTTTGTGGAGCTTAGTCATATCCCAGAGGGAAGGAGCCATACATCGCACCTTTCTTAGACTCCTGAGTCAAACTTACAGCTTTAGTCAACAAAATCTCCCTAGTTTTAAAGGATTTGGCCTATCTACATTTGGCAGTATCTATCAGTCTCTGAACATGCTTCTCTTTTGACCACAGGAATCTTGAGAGAGAAAAGGTACCTGGTTATTTGGGCACTGACAAAAATGAGATTAATTCCATGCCAGGGGACTATCCTGTGGCCACATAGGAGTCCTGTGGCAGAATATGTGTTGATCTCAGTCCTCCTCAGCCCAGTTCATGTTCAATCTGGACTCTTTTCCTATCTATGGCGACCTTAGAGCAACCTTCCAATATCTGAAAAGGGCCTACAAGGAAGATGGGGTAGGGTTTTTTACATGGGTATGTAGTGAAAGGACAAGGAAAAATGGTGCAAAACTTGAAGAGAGGTGATTTAGGTCAGACACTAGGTAGAAATTACTTAATTTGAGGGTGGTGTGACACTAACACAGGTTGCCCAAGGAAGCTGTGGATGCACCCTCCCTGGAAGTGTTCAAGATGAGGGTTGAATGTTCAAGGCCAGGTTTGCTGGGGCCTTGAGCAAGCTGGTGTAGTGGAAGGTGTCCCTGCCCATGCAGGGAGGCTGGAACAAGATGATCTTTAAGGTCCCTTCCAGCCCTAGTCATTCTATGATTCTATGATTTCCAGTCCGTCATCACATTTCCACCTTGGCCAGTCATTTATGAAAAATCCTGAAGCACAAGCCTATACTTGAAGCCTCAGACTTGAAGGCTCAATGATCTGTGCAGGTCAGGTTAAGCAAAGAGACAGTAAATCCAGTTCTTACGTATTTTTATAAGCTCTGGGGACTGAAGCAGTGTGTTTTTCAGAATGTTAATTTGAAAAAGGTCAGTCTCACACACACTGGATGTCCATAAATCCATGGGCCCTGATGGGATTCATCCACAAGTCCTGAGAGAGCTGGTAAATATTACTGCTAGACCACTCTCCATCATCTTTGAGAGGTTGTGGGGAACAGGAGAGGTGCCTGAAGCCTGGAGGAGGGGTAATGTCACTACAGTCTTCAAAAAAGGGCAAGAAGGAGGGCCTGGGGAACAACAGATTGGTTAATCTCACCACTGTCCCTGGCAAGGTGTTGGAAAAAATAATTCTGGACATCATGACAAAACATGTGAAAACAAAGAATGTCACTGGAAGAAGTCAGCATGGACAGTGACACAAAAAACCCTGTCTGGATACAGTCCTGTGTAATGTGCTCCAGGTGATCCTGCTTTATGGGGAGAGCTGTACCAGGTGACCTCTAGAGGTCCCTTCCAGCTCTCATAATTCTGTGATTCTGTGAAGAGGAGGAGTTGAGATCTGCATTTGCCTATGGTACTCTAGATTATAAGGATATGCCTTGGTGTGCCATTTTGTTAATGTCTTTTTTCATATATTTCATAGGCTATTAACAAGACTGTCATTTGGATACAGAGGCATAGCTGAATACTATCCAAATGGACAATAGTCTGGAATTACTGTTGTCTTTGAGTACTCTTCCTGTTTTATGTCACAGTGGACGTTTGTTCTACCAGAGGAGAAATTCTTACTATTCTTTTTCTAATGGAAGTACTCGGTTTACCTGCAATCTTCTTCTGGGGACATACAAACACACTGAAATCCAACCTGCTTTTGTCCTGGATTGCAAAATCCTCTAATTTTAGTTTGCTCATCTGAAACAAAAGAGTGAGAGTTATTTTAACTAGTAAAAAAGTGAAAATGTCTTGGACTCCTACCATAAAGCCTAAAATGGATTTATTTCCAGTTATTCTGTGTTTCCCTCTTAAAAAGCTGCTGTGGATTCTGCAAGTATGCATCAGTCTTTGGAAAACCCTGCACAACAAGAGTAACTGAAGTTTCAACAGAATGCATTCTCCTACTTTACTTTCATAAAGCCTTGTTAATACAGTTGAGGTTTGGTTTGTTTTATTTTGTTTGTGGTTGGTTTTGGTTTTGTGGTTTTTTGTTTTGTTTTGATTTGATTATTTTTTTTAAGAGAACAATATTAAAGCATGCAGTACATTACATTCAAAAATTCTGAACTTAAGGCAGAAGTTTGGGCATGAAATTATATGCCACTATTGTAGGGACAATATAAAACCAAAAGTAATGAACATGTCTCAAAATGTATTAATATCAGTCATCTGCCTCCTACTTTTAGCTAGTTAAAATAAACTGTGCTGTTAATACCAGCAGTATAGAAACAGTGAAGCATCTGCAGGCATACTAACCTTTATCACAGATAATAGCTCTCAAAATAGGAGGTGTCCAGGACAGGTCCTTCCCACAGGTATACTGTGTTTGGCCAGTGACTATAAACCCAGCAGGACAGCTCAGCTTCACAGTTTCACCAATGTTGTAGTGTTGCTTAAATGGGGAAATTGTAACACTGTCAGATGCTGGTGGCCTGAGGCATGTCGAGGCTGTAATAAAGAAGTATAATTACTGTTGGTTTGATAGTATGCAGATACTTACAGCAAGTCATAATTCTTCATCTGAGGAGCCATAAAGACACACAGTGACTGACATTCAAAGCAAATAAATATGTAACATAATTAAGTCAGGAAATATTCAGCACACCGTTGTAGTTTTTAAATAATTTCAATCAATAACTAAATACTTGCAACGACTATCTAATCTATGGTAGTGTGAGTAATTTAATTTTACAGTTTAAAAATGTTTCTTTTGTAAATGAAGCTTTTAACAAAACAGTTACTAGGAAAACAATTAAAATTAATGGCAATAGAAAGCTTAGAAATGTATTCAGGTAATTTTATTTATTTTTTTAAATAAAATGAACACTGAGCCAGTGAACTCACACTGAGCTCTAGAAAACCCATCCCTGGAAGTGCTGAAGGCCAGGCTTTTAGCAACCTGGTCAAGCAAAAGATGTCCCTGTCCATGAGGTGGGCTTGGAACTTTGAGGTCTCTTCCAAACCAAACCATTTTGTGGTGATTTTAAAACTTCTATAATCTCTTCTGTTAGTAAACTCAGGCCATTTCTGATCTTCAGTTCTCAGATGCACTAGAAATACTTCAATGTATTGATTTATTGTGTAGATTTTCAAGACTTACTTCAACAAGGTTAACAACACATAGTCTCTCTGATATAAAGAAATGGTAGATAAATTTCTTTAAGAATGCTTTGTTTAACATAACTGTCTTTAGCATAACAACTTAAAGATGTCTATGTAAGTCTGGAAACAAAAGATGAGTTTTTATCATTCTGCTAATGATATGGGAAACTAGACAAGAGAAGGACCTCACTGCATCCATCTGAAGGTTTTCTAAATTACTGCATATTTCAATATCCTTACAAAGCACATAATAGCAACACTTCTGAATTGAAAGAGGAATGACGTAGTGACTCAGTGGGTAGTAGACTCATCTCTACATGAAATTCCTTCTTAAAATGTTAGCTTTTCAGAGATCGTTACAGACTCTTTCGTGAAAACCTGTGTTGAAATGTACTTTTCCTCTTTTTCTTTCACTTCTCTTTCCTTGCTGGGCTAAATTAATTTTCTCTTTCTTACCTTGACATTCAACAGGCTGCTGCATCCAGCTTTGATCTGGCAGACACCGAAGGAATTGATAGCCACTGAGGACATGACCACTCACACAGGCAATTTCAGCTTCTTCACCAACAGCATAGTGGTTCTTTTCATTCTATAAAAAAAGAAGCCAAAAAGCCCCTCAAGAATCTATGGTAACAGGGCTGGACATTGTCAAAAGAAACAATGAAAAAAGTTATATGATCTAATGAATGCTTGTTTTTCCTCCTCTGAAATATGAGGAGGAAATATACTCATTTATATTTTTAGTTATATGTTATATAAATGAATGCTCATTTATATAATAATTGACCAGCTGCACTAATTGAGGTCATAGTTATAAAACAAGGATAGAAGAAACATTGTCTGAAATGGATTTTACCTTCTCTTTTCTTCCTTTAGTGGACTAGAGTCCCATAGTTTGCCACATACACAGCAACATACTCATTAGCACAGTAGCTAGACTAGGTATCAGGCATGCATTGCAAAGCAGCTGAAAAATTTTGCAGCTCTACAACTACTACACTTTTCCTCTGCATCACTCATTTTTCATGCTCACCCTGATAAAGCCATTTTCTGGTGCCTCTGGCATTGAGCATCCAGTCTCAGGTTCATCAATCAAGACATCCTCTTCTCTTCTGGCTTCATCATCATTTATACAAGGAGCACCTCTGAAAAGTAATAATTTGTTGGGAAGAATGTATCTTAAATATTGGTGTCACCTATGGCACCTGAAGATCTGAAGCTTTGGAGAGGAATGCAACAAGATACTCCCTGTTCCCCTCCCATCCTCTACTCATGGTGAAAAACATTATTCCATTAAATAAAAGGTGGCAGATATCAAAAGCTGCAGGTCTTGATAGGAAGCAGATTGAAAGACCACTAAAAAAGTGATAGATATAGGGCTACAATTGATTTTCTGATAACTCATTAATTATTTTTATGGAGTAAGAAAGAGAGGCAAACAACAGCATATGGAGGAAGTTACAAGTGATTTGTGTGGGTTTAAGACAGAAAAACCCACCTGTTGCCATCAGGCAGTGGTTAAAAGAGTCTGGTCTCTGTGAGCATGGAGCTTTACAGCCTGGATGTCCAACTGAGATGAGTAGCAAAGAACTGCAGAGCCCATTGATTTTAATCCTCTCCCACCCACTCCAGAACTTTCTCTGTAGTCCTTACATCAGGGATGATGAAAATCCTGTTTCAGCCTTTGGGCAGTAGAAAAACTGAATCTGTAAAAAGCCTTGCTCTTGAATGTGCAAGAAACTGAGCCAGTTTGGGATTGGCATTATGATTTTAAATTGCAGCCACGCAAAACTCTACATCAGATAAAGCAGGTATGTGAAAAGCTTGGCAGTTTCAGTCAAATCCTCTCTGAAATTGAGTTCAGCCCTAAATCACTAAGTGAAGAGAATCTGATGTTAAAAAAAACCAGAACCTGTGATCTCCCATGAACAGAAGCAGATAAATTCTTCATGGCTTTGAACTAGAACCTCTGCAAAGTAGTGTAAGAGGTCTACAGGCATATGTAATTTGTCAGCCATTTTCTAGGAATAAACAACTAATAGATCCAAAATTGGAGCAAGTTGTGAAGATTTGCCGATATTCCCTTTTCTCAGCCTCACCACAGAACTTCAGACGGGAGAGTTATTTGTTATTTCTCATTGGTAGATACAGAGTCATACTGCCGGGCTCCTTAACTATGACCCATGACTATGGACATCTTCTGATTTACCATTTTCTCACCTTTCAGTGAACACAGAAACATAACAGTCCTCTTCTTCTTTCCATTCACCTTCACAGGGCTTCCCACCATTCATTGGAGCAGGATTATTACACTTACGGGTCCTTCTTGTTTTGAAGGAAGCATCACATGGACTCCATTCAGACCAGCAACCCCAGCGGCCATCTACGGCAACTGAAAGAAATAGAAACCCCATCTTTTGATAGGCCTGTTCCATATATAGCATTACTCTTGAGGTCACATGTGAGAGTGATGCTAATAAATTTGTAACAGCCATTTTCAGATGATTTTAAATTGTTACTGTTAGAGGAGTAGATTGTCTCTAGAAAGTTTTCTAAAGACATGGTCAGCCAAATTCCAGCTGCTTCAAGAAAACCTAAAAATATCTTCCTTTCTAATTTTGATTGTAAGTAACATTTAAAACCAGAAGCAGCTTATTTTTTACCTCTATTGAACACACAGGTGTCTGAATTTTCATTGTGACGACAATAATTTTAGCTAGCTCAATATTTAATGAGTTATTCAAATAAATCTGACCTCTAAACCCATGTCTAAACCCCAGATCTACATCCCCTGCAAGTTAAATTAAAACTGTCTTGTATTAAACCCTGGGATATTTAATCTGTGTCACCATGAAGTTATATAAAACTTTTTATTTTCATAACCTTTATTTTCTGCATACAATATACTTTCTACATTCATCTCTATCTGCATATGTTTCATTGTTTCTCTCAAAATATTTATTGGGGTCAAGAAGACCTGTAGCTGCCCAAGTGGTTTTCCCTTTTGTCCCTTCTTGATCGTGGAAAATTAATATACATAATAATAAATATAATACCGCAAGTCTCTTCTGTTTCTAATAACTATGGCACTAGTGCTAATTTCATTCAAAACGCTATTTGCACAAACTTCTTTAAATTCTTCAGAATGATGATTATGTTCTCTTTCCTTAAGATAACTGAGTTTTCCTTCCATGTTGTAATCAACAATTCTTATCTCCATTAGCCATTTATTCTCAAGCATAGCAGGATGAAGGGAAAGCAAAGGAATGGGTTTCTTAATTTTTGCATCTATTATCTTTGATCTCAACCTCATCCCTATTGCTGGTTTCCTGAATTCCTGTTATCTGAAGTAGGTAGTCAATGAAACATTTATTATGTCTTTACATTTCTTTTGAGCCATGCCTATTCAGTTTGATTTTTTATTTTTAATCCTACCTTTCTGCTTATATTTTCTGACCATCACCATGTGGTGAGATGTGCTAAGGGAAGGTCATGTCAGATTTGATCAAATAAGACACCTGAAGGACGTATTTGCATCATGGCAGTGTCACCCCAAGTACCTGATTTGTAACCAGGAGCTCGTGTCTCGCAGTTTTTGCCGTAGGTGCCAGCCTGGCACAGGCAGAGGCACTCTGTCCCAGAAAGCACAGGTTTGCCATTGTTGGGGCATGGGGCACACTGGCAAGGGTCAAACCTGCCTGCATATTCCCTCAGGGCTCTCCTCAGGTTGCGACGCTTGGTCACAGCACATGGCACATTCTTCACCAGGTCCACAATGGGCGACACCTGGTAGACAGACATTCAGTGAACAGTTACAGAGGCACAGCAGGGTCCTTCTGTGGGTAGCTGCAGGATTTCAAAGGCACTGGAGCCAACAGGTGAAGCCATATCATACAGAAGCCAGGTAAGTTGGAAGCTGTGGGTGCTTTAAAGGACCATGACAGTGCTATACATCTATATTGCCCTGTTTATACTGCTTTTATTTCCCCAATTTAGGGCTCTGTGAACCAGTTGAAAGCCAGCCAGGTTGGACACCATCTGTAAAAATTCAGGACACCACGGATGATGGGGGCTTTGCTTATACATGATCCCTGCCATGTGACATATTCCTATCTTGCCTTCAGGAGCTCAGCACATGCTGCATACAGGCAGGTTTTGCTATTTACCTCCAGGGCTTTGCCACTGCCAGCAAGCAGCTGCTGTGCCAGCAGAGGACCCAGGCACCTCACTACATTCAAACAACACTAGGCACTGCCTTAAATGAGCAGGACAGAGATATCAGTAGACTGATGCATTGTTTCAGTTTGCCTGTGTCATCCCTTGCGACACAGGCTTTAAAAAGGAAAAAAAAGGCATTGTCAGCACTCTGCACTCCTTTCTTGCACAGAAACTAACCTCTGCCCATGCCTCAGTTCCTGCAGGTGCTGGAGCTATTCACTCATGTTCCTTCCTCTAACTGTCCACAGAGGGTGCAAACCTGGTGTGGCTTATAAATTGACATGCACATGAAGTAGTTCTAATAAATGTTGTGAATGTTTACGTTATGCCCATACCTATGTGCATTCATATCACACACAGCACCATCACAATACCTGTAGAGCTCTCTAAACAGCTGCTAACTGGTGAGGCCTTTACTATCTCGATGTTTTGTTGTTCCATTACCTCAAAATCAATCACCATGGGATTGTCCTTTGTTGATTCCAGCCAGTTTGTGAAGACTGTGTGTCCTGGAAAAGCCCCCTTTTTCTCCCAGGCCAGAGCTGCTGCATACTCTGACCTGCCTCCTCTTACCAGGGAGACTGACCTTTCCGCTGACTCCAAAATTGAACCTGAAAGGGATTTAATCACAGTATGATCAGAAAAAGGCCTCCAAAACCAGTCAATATAACTACAATTCTAAGAAGACATGTAAGAGGTTACAAAAGAATATACTAAGATTAAATATCTGAAGCTGCCCTTGGAAGAATGAAGCCTAAGCATAGAAAAACAATCCCTGCTATTCCAAAAGCCTGTCATAGTCTTCCAAATGAAAGTGTCTGAAACCATAGCCATGGAAGTATTCAAGGTTACACTAGACATTTGTGGAAAATGCAGGGGATATAGCAGACTCCTCTGGAAGAACAAACTACAGGGCAGGATCTTTAGTGCTAGGTGTAAACGTTTACCTCAGAAATGGACATTGACCATAAAATGAGGACAAAACCATGATGGCGGTGACGATAACTCTGTGTTTAGTTATGCATCAGAAAATGTACCAACAGTTCGCAGTTCCTAAGACACGTTTCTGGCAGTACCAGGGAACTGCAGCACCAAGATGTCTGCGTGGCATGAGGAAGATGGGAAATAAAGGTCAGGGAATGTGTCATATCTGATCAACTGTCTCAATGAGGCCTGAGAAACCCTTAAAGAAGTTCAGAGGCACAGTCATGGTCACATGTTTTAAGTTGTGCTCATTTCTAAGTTCGCCATGACTAGCCCTGGACCCATGGGGAGTGTTTGTTGGATCTGTAACTGAATGGAAGAGACAGTGCCACAGGACCCCAAATAATGGCTCTCCAGAGCAGTGGAAGAGTGCTCCTACACCATAATTTCTTTTGAATGTAAGATGATATTTTCAGTGCTTGCTTCAGAGACAAACAGCAAAACATTGTCTCCTTTGACAGTGGTGGAAGACCATTTGTAGTTCAACAAAACCATAAGGTAACCTGAGGCACCTAGGTAAGGGGAATGGTATCTCTCAGGATAAGCAGTAAGACATGGGATCTTTTCTTATCATGGTCACCTTCATGTTTCACAGTCATCTTGTTTGTGGTGCATCTGGTGCTGACTTTCTTTTTCTTCCTGAATAACACACGTTTTGTTGTTTCTGTTCGGACACACTCTGTTGATTCATCCACTGACAGTCCTGGAAATGCCACAGAGAATTTTCAATACTATATTCACATTATGCTACAGCAGACAGGCTCCCACATCAAGGCAAACCTTAGCAGGTCTCCCTGTTCTTCACCTGACACTGGAGACTTCACTACTGCAGACACCTGCTCCCCCAGATTCAAATGTCACTGGATTGAGTCACTCTTACTATCCCCTATAGTTACTCTCCTATATCCACATTAGATAAAGGACTGGCATTAAGGTTCATGGTTTTTAACCTTAGATTTCCACTTTTTTTTTTTTATTATTTTTTAATTTTTACAGTCTGTCAGTCATGGGAATATTTCTACAATAATATCTAATCAATACCAAACAACTTTAGTGACAGCATCCCTTGTCTTGATCTGAAGGTCTCAAGAGGTTTCCTTGAACACAATGACATTTACCAAGTGAGATTGTAGAGAAAAACTTCTTCTTGCTCTGTATCTAGGCAGTGTTAGTAATTTCTGGGCCTATGCGAATCTAAATGATTTTTTTTCTGTTGGAGAACTTACTGTGTGGTGTAAGACCTAAAAGCAATAATAAGGACAGCTGGTATACAAATAATGATATTTTATTTTTAAAGATTACATACCCGAGTTCTTCAGTTCCTCAGAGCTGTACTGATAAAGAATGTCATAGGAACCACCCATCTTCCCAGAGGTGTAGTAATGAGTGCCAAAGTCATCAAATATTTGGCTGTATAAAACATAGTGGTACTCCAGAGGCAGGTGGTTAAGTGCTTTTAGAAAGACATCTGAGAGCTGCAGATCTGACTGTTTCATTGTGAAGTTTGCAACAGAAATTACTTTATGGACTCTAATAAAGTTGGAGTTCTAGAAATAAGAAAAGGGGAGCCTTAGCACCTTCGTAGGCAGTTAACTGCAGAAAGCAGACAACCCAAGAGTTTGTCCTCAGATACACCATAATAACTGACTAATCCTCTGTATCATGCTGCTTTAACCATGAACAAACTAGTGATGGAATTTCCAAGAGCCTTGAAAACAATGATCCTTACTCCTTTACATTGTGGGAGTATATTGCAACCCGATGGCAATCAGGACTTCCTTGAGCACCTACCAAAGAGAAAGCAAAAGAATTCCTGCCATAAAAACACACTATCAACTGATAAGACAACCAAAGTTTCCAGCAGAAAGGCTGTAGGCTATAACCATCCATGGGTTATTTGCAACTAATTTGGTGAGTATTTTGGCTACTAACTCCCTGTTATGAACCTTCACAACTTACCAGTCTGCTAAAACTAAAACTAAACCAAAGATAAAGATCTAATTGAGTTCAAGTGTCAGGCTCTTAATGTGAGAGGCAAAGAAAACAAACAGAAAATTCAAAACATGGAAATATCTCTTACATTTAGAAGAAAACCTGAAGTCTTTTAATCAATCAATTCACATATTTTTGAAATTATTCATGTGGTAGTTTAACTAAAGAGAAAGTGGAGAAACAGATTCTACTGAACAAAGGGATTTATAAAGTGACAAGGTGAATGGAAGGCACAATGCCTTCAAAAAGAGATCAAAAGCAAAAGGAGGGCAGAAAATTGAAGCCAGTGATCAAATGGCAGATAAGAAAGAGTCATTACAAAACAAAATTACATTTGCCACTGATTTAGACAAAGGTTCTTCTACTGAAATTTGCTGCCAGTAGGTCAGCTTTAGTCCAGTTCTACTTCCAAGGTCACTTGACTTAGAAGATGCAAGGATGCATCTAGACAGATAGTTCTTCCAGCCAGGACTGAGCAACATAACACAAGCTCGACATCAGCTCTGAGTTCTGCTCTGCACTGCTCATTTCAGTGCTCTCATGTGCACACTAGAAAATAACCTAAGGCCTTTCAGCATTCTGTTGCATTGAGAATAAGAACAAAATAAATAAAATATGCAAAGGTATGCAGATTATATTTGACTCCTAAAATAAACTGTGATAATTTTTAGGATTTAGAGGAAATTCAGGTTCTGACCCTCAATTTTTTCAGTTTTGACACATAAAATTTCAGGCCATTTTGGCAAATGTTGATTCTAAAACCTTAGCTGGTTTTAGCATGCACTTGCATGTTGAATATTAATTTCTGTTTGACGTGCATCTCACATTTACATTTTCCACTGGTAAAAGTACCTTAAGAGCTTTTATTATTAGCAATTAGGTTCCTAGCAATTTACCTTACAGTTGTCAAATGCAGTAATTTCTATGTTAAATCTCTGAGGCATGAACAACGTTGGAAACCCTCACTTGTAGAACAATCTCAGGAAATAGCATTCCAAAGTCTCAAGTAGTTTTTAGGTACATGTTTAATTATAGTGGTAAACACTGCTACCAGTATAAAGCTTGATCCATGAGTACCAGGTATTAATACAAAATGTTAACATATCAGAGATGATTATTCCCAAACACAGCCTGCTGTAAGTCAAGCATGAGCACTTAAGTTTGGGTTTGTTCTATAAACTACTTCATTGACAAAAAGCAGCCAAACACAAGTTGAGCTGGACTAGTGTTGAAACAAGTAGTTATAACTGTAAATTTTCTAACAAAGCAGGATTTAATCTGACCATGCTGATTAATTAATTTTTCATCCCAAACATTATGGTATTAATTCTGCTTAGGAGCAGTGTTGCCACAAAATCATATCTGTCCCTGCTTGACAAAAAAAAAGGATGGACATATCTTCCTGTCTTTGAGCTTAGTTTTTTAAATGTAGTTCAAGCAGTCCAACTGAATTAACAGCTGTCAGAAATACTAGGAACACAGGCTAAGGGAATGGACCCTAATTCTGATACAAAGCCTTCAGAAGTCCTTTGGTGTTACAGCATGAGAGTTCAATGACAAGTAAGTGATGAAAATAGTATATAAAAATAACAACACAGAGCAGGATGGGCAGGATTAGTAAATTTCTTTACGATGAAGTGTATTAGACAATATTCAATCCACTTTAACAACCTTTCCCTGTTTAGTATCTTGATCAGTGACATAGGCAGTGGGCTCAAGTGCACCCTCAGCAAATTTGCCAGTGACACTAAGCTGAACAGTGCAGTTGACATCTTTGGGGGATGAGATGCTATCCAGAGGAACCTGGACAAGCTTGAGAAGTGGCCCAGGTGTAAGGCAACTGATAAGGCAACTGTTGTAATACCCCCATCTGACTCACTTTGCATTCCAATAGAACTTGTTCACAGGGAGGAGATGACAAGCCTTGCTTGCAAACCCCCAAACAAGTCCTCATTAGCATTTCCAAAGAGATCCAAAGAGAGGAAGGAGACAGTGGTAAGGGTCTGTATATGGCCTATAGCCTGCATATGATAGAGATAAGGACTGGGGAGAGAAGTGGGCAGAGGTCTGCTCTGGTTGTTCAATCTGCTATGTCTCAACCAGGCTTACTAAGCAAAACAGGTCTAGAAAATGAGGGGCTGCACTGGTGGGCTTTGGGAGGTTCACTGACACCAGCCCTCCCCCATTGGCTGGCCCAAGGGTAACTTCTCCCTAAAAAGGAAACGGTGGCCTGGGAGATGGAACCTCTGTCTGTTATCTGGGACGGGTCACAGGACATGACATGATGTGAACCTTGTGGTGTTCAACAAGGCCACGTGCAAGGTCCTCAGCCTGTGCCAGAGCAACCTCTGATACCAAAACAGGCTGGGTGATGAAGGGATTGAGAGCAGCCCTGCAGAGAAGGACTTGGGGGTGGTGGATGAAAAGCTTTACGTGAGCCAAAAATGGGTGCTCACCACCCAGAAAGACAACTGTTTCCTGGGCTGCACCAAAAGAAAGGTGATCAGCAGGCCAAGGGAGGTGACTGCACATACATGCTTATAAATACTTAAAAGTGTGGGTGTCAGAAGGAGGGGCTAGTCTTTTTTCAGTAGTGCTTAGCAAAAGAATAAGAGATAATGGGCAAAAACTTGAACATTGGAAGTTCCTCTAAACCTAAGGAGGAACTTCTTTACTTTGAGGGCAGCAGAGCACTGGAACAGGCTGCCAGGAGAGGTGATGGAGTCTCCATCTTCAGAGACTTGTACAATCTACCTGGACATCATCTTGTGCAACCTGCTTTAGGTCAACCTGCCCTGCCCTGTACTAGATGATCTCCAGAGGTCCCTTCAAACTCCTAACACTCTGCTTCTGGCCCTCTACTCTGCTCTCGTAACATCTGACCTGGAATACTGCATCCAGTTCTGGGGGCCTCAGCACAGGAAAGATATGAACCTGTTGGAACATGTGCAGAAGAGGACTACAGAAATGATCAGAGGGATGGGGTACCTCTCCTATGAGGTAAAGCTGAGAGGGCTGGATTTTTTCAGCCTAGAGAAGAGGAGGCTCAGGGAGACTTTATCACAGGTTTTCGGTAATTTAGGGGTGGTCTATAAGAAAGATGGGGATAGATGTCTTATCAGGCCCTGTTGTAATAGGGCAAGGGGTCATAGTCCTAAACTAAAATAGGGTAGATTTAGACTAGATATACGGAAGAGGTTTTTTTTTTATGAGGGTGGTGAAACACTAGAACAGGTTACCCAAACAGGTGGTAGATACCCCAACCTTGGAAACATTCAAAGTCAAGTTGGATGAAGCTCTGATGTAGTTGAAGATGTCTCTGATGATTGCAGAAGGGTGGTGGACTATCATTCTATGCTTAAAGATCAGAAACCAAGAAGACATTCTAGGTGACCAAGCATTTTAGCTTTAAATTTTCTGACAAACAAAAATAAACCTGAAAATTTCAAGTTTTCATATCCCTTCTGTGCCAATATAGAAAAATGCATGACCTTCAAGTAGCTAGAATCCTCTAGAGAACCTGGAATGCTCATATGAAAGCCTTCTGCCTAGAGTTTAATACATAGGTCTGACTTTGACCTTCTACAGCCTGATTAATTCCTCCTCTTTTAAGTGATTTGTATGAACTTCTATTTTCACAATTAAAAGAAGTTATTGCAAATTCATTTATGGGTCTCTCAAACATATAAGGATACATTTGTCTACAAGCACAGAAATAAAATCTATACAGATATAAAAAGAGTCTTTCCTTATGTTACATACTTGTCCATATGTTTGTAGAAAAAATGAAGAAGACTCACGTTAAAACTCTTGCTATAGATCCACAAAGAAGGGATTTTGACCTGTGTCATCTTCAGCAAAGACCAGATTCAGGTTTAATTGCCGGGCCAGTGTTAAACCATGACACACACATACACACATACATTCCTGAGAGCACTTAAATTTCTTTGTAGTTGTCTGCTAATGTTACTATATGGCATGCTGTCTTATTAATCTGTAACTAGAGCAGGGCAAGGAATGGTTTATCTGATCTGATAATATCCAATCTATATCAAATCCATACTTTTTATTATTAAATAAGCCTGTGATTTCTGTACTGAAACAGTACACCCAGGCTGCATTACAGAAGGTATGTTACAACCAGGAACATTCTGTATTATCAGCAGAGGAACTTAGTAATGGGTACCTCTAGTGTTGTTTTTTAAAAAAAGAACTGTAATGCTAATGCCTTGACAAGGAAAGTACCCTTTGGTAGTGTAGTTATGAAATGAGCAGGTAAAAACAAAGTGAAAGAAAGAAATCGTAGGCAATGTTCAATTTACCTTCTTATATGAGGCTTCAATGGCTTTCTTGAAAGAGGAAGATGATATGACTTCAACCCTTGTCTTTCTTGAGAATAAGACTGGGATACCAGAAGATCTTTTACCACTAGAAGTGGATGAACTGCTTCCATGGTCACTATCACTCAGAGGAGTCAAGTCATTGTAGAAATCTGATGTTACATCATCCTCTTCATCTGTTACCTGGAGACTCAGTAAACCAAAATGCTTTTGCTCAAATAACACAAACCAGAAACCTATTAGGCAAGGAATTCTCTATTTCTTATGGAAGAAATATACTTGATTATATGAGATGTGACAGTAAGACAAAATAGTGCTGTTAACATGAAAGATGAGGCTGAGAAAGGTTAATAGACAAGATAAATACAGGAGAAGAAGTAGATTTACTAGTAGGTATTTCTACCAAGGGGAAAAAAACCAAACAAAATATGTAACACCTTCTAAAATTCTCCATGCCATGACCCAAAGCTTAGGAATAATTTTCAATAAATGTTTAACACACACACTTTTCAGAGACTCAGAATTTTATGATATGTTTACACTTTGACAAGGTTCTATTTTAGTGACTTCTATATTGTACACTCTCAAACACTTGATATTTTCTCTCCTTTCTTCTTAATTCCCAGATAAATCAGATTTTCTTCCTGAGTGTCAGAGTACACTTACAATATAAGCACCCATAGTGCATGGTGGTAAGGGCATGCACTAAGAACAGGTGGAGAGAAACCAGGAGCAAACCTGTCTGCTCAAGCTGGCAAGCCACCGTGGTGCTGTTTATAATGTACAAAGACAACTGTAGCATCAGTTCGGAAATTATTTATCCCCTGAAACTGAGGCAAATCCCTGTGAATGTTTGAAAGAGTAAATTTTTTCCTCCCCTAGACTTGTTTAATAAGTAGGGCTGCTAAAGACCTTGGGAGATGAGGTGGTCCATTCCCCTGATCCATTTCCATTCTCCAAGAAGCCCTGTGCACTTGTATGAAAGCACACTGGAGTTCCAAGATGAAAGTCTGATCTAATGACCCTCATGTATCAAAGGCTACTCTAAATGTTAAAAGATGTAGATGCACTCCTCAAGGTGAGATTTACAAACCCTTAATAGGTCTGCCAATTGGGCATCAGTAACTTAATAAACCACAGAGCTTTAAAGAGACCTGGGCAAACCAAGGGTTTTTTGTTTTTCCTCACTGAGTATTTCTGCATGCAATAACATTTCACCTTTATTGACAAAACTACATGTCATGGCCAATCCAACTTCAGTTTCCATGGAACACATTAGGATATCCTTTGTTCAGTGACTGCTGCTAAAGTCATACAAAAACCTCACAGCACTCATGGGAACAATCAGCAGCTCAAACTTCATCTGTTAGCTGAGCTTTTAATGTCCTGTCCTCCCAGTGTGTTGTTTATTGCCTCCATATAGGACCTGCTGATGTGCACACAGACAGATGCTGTGCTGTAACTATGGTATTCAAAGTGTTTTCTAAATATCAGTCTAAAAGTCTTAAGAAAAAAAAAAAATCAGTGATTCCCAGATTTTTTATAAGATACAAGCCAGGCCTTTTTTGTCCTTGGAATGTCCTACAAGAATCCTCCTCAGACTGTGTACCTTCCACCTCCCAGACTCAGTGTCTGTCTTGCTGTTCTTTGGAGGACCTGGGAAGGGAACAGGTAGGACTAAGGGCCTGAAATGTCTTGAGGAGGAACGGTACCCAAGTCTGTATTTGACTAAAAGGAAGATGGAAATAGGACAGCCATTGGTACTGCCAGGATACAGCAGTGTGCCTGACATGAACTTTGGATTTGAACAAGCCTCTGGCCAGATTACAGCAGGTCAGGAGCAACACTTTTGGTACTCAGTCAGAAAAAAGACAAGCAGTAGACACAAGGAAGCAGGAGAGAAGTACAGATCTATCATGATGATACTGATACATGATGCAGTGGTGACTAAACACAGATCGGAAAGGCGTGAGTAGCAGCACCCTGACTACTCCATTTAACCCATTTCCACACATTACCTGAAGCATGTTCAGGCCTCACTAGGTTGAGAAATCTTGTCCTAAGATATTACTGCCTGAGGCTTCAGTGCATAACTTGGGTTGTGGTCATGGCAACAGTTTTTCAGCTAGGAGTTGCTGCTTGAGAATACCTGAAAACTGACAGCCTTGAGGTTCGCTGGAACGCGATATGATTTCCTTGTCTCATTGTGCTTCACTGTTGTGCATTGTCCTCCATTGAACGAGTTGCCAAGGACTTCCCCTCGGCTCTCTCCTGCCAGAATGTGAAATCTAGCAAAAAATTATTTCCAGAGATTGAATGATCCCAGAAAGACACACAGATGTGAAATATTAGTGGTATATGGCTGCACTGCAGATTTTGTAGGTTTGAGCAAAACAGTATGAGCATCTGGGTTTTGCTACTTCTTGGAAGGAAATTCCCTACAAAAACACCTCATTCCCACTGAACTGACTTGAAAAACACTGTAGTAGCATTACTGCTTCCTACTCTACTGCAGTGCCTAACCCTCTAGGTAATCCCAATGTCAGCATGAGACAGTCACTCTTCAGCAGAGAAACACCTAAGTGTGGCCTATGAAAATGAGCAAGCAATTCTCCATTTCTACCATAAGTGATGTTACTAGAATGCATTGAGTTCAAAATTCAAGGAAAAAATGCAAGACAACCTGGAACAAGCATGTCATATTTACATTCTACACACCTGTTTCATTGCACTTTTATAATTTCTTATTAATTTTAATTTGAGAGACTGTGTGTTTTAATGGGAATTCTCACATGCTAATTGAGGAGTACCTACTATGTAAATTAGAGAGATAACAACCTCAAGTTTGTGAAATATAAAGAAAGTTGGCTTACCCACTGGCTATTAGCTGCACACCAGGGATGCTCTCATACTTTCTGTTACATACAGTTCTTTTCCTCCCACAATTTCTTTCATCAGAGTTGTCCCCACAGTCATTTTCTCCATTACATTCCAATTTTTTTGCAATACAGCGACCTGCATTAGAGAAAGAGCAGTAGCAAAAGACTTTACACAAAGATTGATGAAGTCTGAATGCAGAACAGGGCAGTACTTCTTTTTCACTAGTTCAGGTGTGAACTTGCTATGGGAATTAACAGTGAGGCAGTGCTAAAATTGTTTCAAAGAGAAATGGTTGTTCCAGTTCTGCCAATTGTGCCTTGCTTCAAAGC
The DNA here is from genome assembly GCA_038090715.1 of Florisuga fusca. Lineage (NCBI taxonomy): Eukaryota > Metazoa > Chordata > Aves > Apodiformes > Trochilidae > Florisuga > Florisuga fusca. The sequence goes on from JAAWXA010000012.1 coordinate 1,691,405, forward strand.
TGCAAAGACTTAACTTAAGGTTTAGCAAAAGGATGTGTGGCTAAAGTTATTTTGAAGCTAATCTGGCCTATTTAAATTGAAGGAAACAAGGAATACCCACAAATTTAATAGCAAGTTAACTTTATGTACGTTTGTTCATGAAAAACTTGTGCAAAAAAGAATTATTGGAAGAGTGCTACTGCCTACTTATCATGGTCATGTTGACATCCCAGGTTAGAGGTTGTATTTGACTTACTTTTAGTTACAGAAGAAACTGCAGACATAAGCTGCTACTAATACATATGAAGTTCTCAGGTAGACTCCTCCCTACTCCTTTTCTGTGGAGTTTGTGCACAGAACATACACGATTTGGAACACCTTGACCTTTTTTATCCCGGTACCTAATCCTATCGCTATTTACTAATGCAGCAATTATGCAATGAAGATTATCATTACCACTTTCACACTGGAATTTATTCTTGCAATCAACTTCCACTATGTTGCAAAGCTTAGTTGGGAAGCAGGAGCGGGAATCCACCAGTGGCTCTGCACAGGCCTGACCCCCAAACTGGGATGGCTGCAGGACTGTCCGGACACGAAACTGGAAGGTGGAAGAATTAAAATCAGGCTTGTTTGTGTAAGATGGTTTTGTAGATCTGTCCCTCCACCCCCTCACCCAGCTCAGAACCACATCTCTCAATGCTGCTCGAGCTTTATCAAAACCAGAGCCTGAAGGAAATAATGTTATTTTTTTCCCTTAAAGTAGGCTTTTAACCATGACATCACCCCAGGTAAGCCAAGCAGGAACTACATGTGTCCCCATCCCCAAATCAGATGGCTTGGCTCCAATACCTGGGGCCTCTTGTTTGAGGAGCACTGAATGACTGAGGAGGAAAAAAATAGTTTTCCTGTAAGTTTGTATTACTAAAGAAGATCTGGGAGCAAAATCTGGATCTCACTGACTCCTCTTTTTTCTGCAAGTCTGTACCCTTTGCACATAATAACTAAGCTGAAGGCTGCTAGACAAATAATTTCAGATCTTTTTCCCAGTACTCTTCAAAGGACTGCTGACAAAACCTCTCTGCATGTGACTGAACAGTTCCTCCTCTAAGAACTGTCTCCAGTGGAAAAGCACAGTTTCTTGCAGATTTCCATTGCTTCCCCTCCCATAGACAGACTCTGGAGTCAAACAGTACAGGAAGATGTCTAGTAAAAATCAGTAACCAAGTGACTATGCAGGAAGTATGCGAGGAACAGCACTAGAGCTGAAAGATATCTCAAGATAACCTTTCCTTGTACTCTATTTGGGATCCATAGTGATATTATTTGTGTGAACTTCTGCCTCTTCATCCCTCTCCCTCATTGGGAGCTTGCTTACTGTAGTCTTCATGCTTATCTTAGAAGTCACATCCTCCATTCTGATGGCTGTTTATACTTAAAAAGGTCACAAACAGTGATCTTTACAGCTTGAAGAGAAAAATGGACCACACTCCACAAAACCAACTTTTTCCTTGAAACATCGAATGTGTTGCATCAATATTTAAAGTTAATAAAAATCAACAACTCTTCTATACCTTGATGTGTAGGTGAGAAACAGCCTTGAGAGGATAACAATTACAAAAAAACCCCAGCAAAATAGTTCACTTGAGAGTGATGCCCCCTTTCAGCTCTTGCAGCTTGTTTGCTGTCTCGTATTTTGTTTCTACCTGCTGTGCTCTCACACTCTCCATTTTATTTGAAGGATGGGAAGCCCACGGGGTGGTTCACATCTCATGCCTAGAACAGCCCCTTCCTGTCTTTCTTGGCTTGTATGACCATCAGAAAGCGAGGTATGCATGTAATTACATGATATCTGACAGGTTTTTCAAGCCTGCTTCTCAGGCATGAACTTCTGAAGCTGAGTGGGATATTCAGGGGAGAGCTGTAGACTGTCTGCATAGAAACTCAGAGCTTCTATGATGGTCAGCCTCAAAACTCAGACCCACCAGCCAACCCCAGGCAACCTGCACTTTGCCCCCTTCTACTCTCTACAACCTTGTGTTTGCCAGGGCTTGGTTTCTTGAGGTGAAATCCACTTAACTTGACTTTTCACCCCTGTTTTTTGTGTAGGTTATAAAGGCTGGGTAAATGGTGCTCTGGATTTCTTAACAGCAATCTCAAACTTATTCTGACTACCAATGTAAGGCATAACCTGCACATGTCTAGCCAGTGCTGGTTCAGATTTGTCAGATAACTCTTTTTAATGTATTATTTGACCCTGTTCTCCTTTTCTTTAGAACACATGGAATGCTATGGAGAAGACACAGAGATACTGTTACTTTCTCCTGCTTAAACAAACATGCAAACTCTACAGATTAATTTACCTTTTATGTGGAAAACTCATTTGTAGTTACAACAATGTAGCTTGTGAAGAAAATCCTCATAAATGAATTTATACTAATAAAATCACCTGTTTCTGTTTTGATATGCTTATTTTGACTTTTTTCTCTTCTACTGTTATAAACAATTTCCCTTGCTAACTTAAAGTCTAGTTTTTAGATCAGTTGCCATAAAGTTGAATGTCTGAAACAGAGGTAACCTAAGCATAATTTCTTGTCTCTAACCCATATAATACATTTTCTACCTACTTGTTTTTTAATGCATGGGTCACATTCTGACCAAGGGCCAAAGTCTCCAAGTTGACAGCTGATAGGACATGTTTGCTGGTTACATGCACGGAATTCCTGCTTTGTGCACAGCTGGTCACAGAAGTTTTGGCTATAATATTCATCCATTCTTATTTGCCTAAAAAAGTTTAGCAAGTTATGCTAGGAATGAATCATAGATTGTAAATGTTCTCTTTCTGTGGGTGAAATCTGATAGAGAAAATTATTTGAGCCTAATGAAAAAAGTTGAGATAACAGGTAGTTGCAAACTGCTGATTAAAATAAAAATCCAATTATGCCTGAAGTTTACAGAGCAATTCTTTTTGAGTCATGTCACTTCAAATATCCCAGAAAACAGCTACAGGAAGAGCCAGAAGATATAGAGGTTTCCCACAAGTTTAGAGTATGCCTCTGAAATGCATTTAATTTGGTGCTGCTGAGTTTTATTTGATTTTCTCTGTTGTCATAAAATTAGTCATACAGGTAGAAACTTTTGCATGCTTGCTATGCTGGAGCTCAGCCCTCCTGTGGCATTGCTCTGTGATGGTCAGGGCTCCCAGGGCAGGGCACTGGGCACCATCCCCACATGATCACAGGGGCTGGTTGCTCAATGCATGCTTCTGGCAAGGCCACTGCTGGACCTCAGTGTTCTCTCCTTGCTACATGTTGGCAGATACAGGTTTGTTTGGAGGCACTGCAGTGCTCTGTGCACATAATTTTGTAATTTTTAAGTCTTGCGATTTGGTAAACACTTGGATAAGACAATTTTTCTTGGTGTATTGTGGAAACTGAACCTTCAGACACAGGTCCCCCTCCCCAGAAGTGGTAGTTTCTCAGGGAATAAATAGAAACACAGAAGTAATGAGGTAGTTTGGTCCTACCTTTGCCTTGTCTGTGTGCCATAATTGCAGGTGTGTGAGCAGGCAGACCATGGCCCCCAAGGGTAATGTTCACAGTAGCACCCCTGGCTGCTCCCGATCACCAGGCTCAGCAGGATCAGATGCATTAACATCTTCTTGGGCGTAAGGAAAGTGACCACCTACAATACACAGACAGGTACCAAAAGCTAAAGAAACTGTTACTTACAGTTGTGCTGTATCCTTAGTGAGATATCTTTTCTAATTTGCAGACCTTTTAAGTCTGATACATGATACAAAGTTCCTAAGCAATGTATCCAGAAAGGGGCAACAACACATGGTATACTTTTATCAGTACTTCAGTTAACACTTAAGGACCAGAAGTCACAATGTTTGGGTTTTTTTGGCCACTTATTTATTCGGAGTCCTAATAACGACCGTGCGTTATTTCTGTTCAAGATGTTGCTTAAAAATAATTTTCAACATGACAAGTGAAGACCTGATGTTATTCATTGCTTAGACGTATTCTCAAAAATAGTTTCTAGGACTAAGAATAAAGGCATGTGACAGCTCTTCCCCTAAAACATGTAAAACCACAAAGAGGACCTTAACAGTAAGCAGCCCCATCTATTACCCTGTAACCAATTCATTTTTACCTGCCTATAAACCCCCTTTGCATGTTTTGCTGCAGCGAACTCTTCCTTCAGCTCTCTGTTGTTCTGAGTTTTGACTAGCTTATCTAAATTGCAAATCATCATACTCAGTGCTCATCTGGATTTTCTACCAACAGCAGAAGACAGAACAGTTAGCCTATTTCACACTCCAGTGGTCAATTAAACTTTTTTGATGAGGCATAAGATTATAGGTAGTCTTTAGGAAGTAATAATGCTTAGTAAACTTGGAAAATATTTTTTTCTGGACAAACTATTCACTTATTGAGAAATGCAAAAGATTTTTCCCTCTCATCAGGAGATTCTGTTACAGTAAAATGTTATGATTTTGGTTTGACCCAAAAATTCCTCAACCCAATAGGAAGTTACAAAATCAAATATTTACTTTAAAATAATACTCCAAAAGATTTAATCTTGAAAAATTTGAAATGCAATGTGCAATTATTTTAGGTTTTTAGTCACATATGTTGTTACAAGATTTATTCTTTGCTGAGAAGAATTAAGTTATGTCAAGTCAAAACATTGCTTCCTCCTTTAGTAAAGAAAAGCAGTAAGTCTTAATACAGTTGTGCTGAAAACTCAGAGCACTTCTCACTCAATAATTCATCAGTGATTAGGTCTTTCAAAGAGAGTTAAGTATAATCAAACCCAAAATATTGTAAAACTGATGACAGAGAAATCAGCAGCCTTTCCTCTGGAACCAAGAGTAGAAGGAGGTATTTAATCTTATTCCTTACCTGAGTTCCTGGCTCCTTTGGCAGGCAATGCTGGCAAAAAAAAAAAAAAAGATATTAAGGACTGCAGAACTTTGTTCATTCCTTCACTGTACTGTATGTATAAAAATATTCTTTATTCTCATCTGTGAGCAAAACGTTGGCCAATTAATACATCAGAAGTATACCAACAGCTGGTAAGTATATGAGAGATTCATTCGATGTTTTAAAGGAAAAAAAAAACCCAAACAAAAAAACCCACCCCACAAAACACTTCCCCATGTATCTTTCTCTTCATTGAATCTAACAAAAAAGCTTCCTTATTAGTTTATTGTAAGACTGTTAGCTGCAAAGTCGGTCAACTTTGCAGACTAGTGTGGCCTTGGCAGGATTTGCTGCAGTCTCTCAAATGACAGGTTGGAGGTTTTGTTTGATTTGGTTACCCGTTAATGAAGAGAAATGTGGTCTCTTAGCAGATATGGTCAGAACAAAACTGCCTCTCCACCAGCACACCCAGAGAGACATGCTCTGGCAAACTGTGGAAGAAGAGCTGTGTGTACAAATGTAACTGCCCAACACAAGCTGAGAGGAATAAAAATACTTTTGCATTCAGGCCATAATGGCTCTATGAACTGCAGGTCTCTTTGTGCTGCCTGATAGAGCTGCACAACCTTGCTGCTCTCACTTTGAAGGCATGATCATAATTCATTACTGCTTTCACTAGGAAACAGGAGACAGAGTCCGGGTCAAGGCAAAATACATGTCTGCTGCTGAACCCTCTTGGAAAAATCTGAGCTTCAACAGAATGCAATAATCCAAATACCTTTGAGGTTACTTACAGATTTTTGCCCTCTGTGATGAACTCCAGGCACACAAAGTGCCCAGGGAAGTGCAGCCAGCAGACAAGAGCTGCTGAGAGACTCTGCCCTATAGTAAAGGCATCACCCTGAGATTGAGGTGCCAGGGCAGGAATTAAAATGGAAAGTGAGAGAATACACCCATGCAAAATAGAAGCAGCAATGAAAAGCACAAACCAAGGAAGTAGTTTGCCCTAAAAAAATAATCTGAAAGTCTGTAAGAGAAAACAAAACCTCACAAATAGCAGCCTGCATCCCACCCAGAGGGAAATGATGCAATGAATCCAGCCCATTCCATCAGATTGGCAGAAACATGTCAAGATGAAAGAGTCCTTAAAACATGTTTCCCAATTTGTTGGGACCCAAGGTCATACACATCCTTTAAAAACAACTCACAGTTTCCTGCACAGCTTTATTTTCCAGTTGCCTTTTTGTTTTGTTTTGTTTTTTTAAAATTGTGATGAAGAAAGTGTTATTACACAACTTGAGGACACAATTAGCAAATGGATGTTCTGCTGGATCCTTATTAAACCATGTAAACTTGTCATAAGAAATCAAAATAGTCATCAGTCTGCCTCCATAGTTGCTGCTGGGTAGGTTTTGTAAAGTTGTATGAAAAATAGTGGCTTCAACCTTTCAGAGGGCATCTCCTGACCTTCAGCACTTCCAGCTCACTTAGGGGAGCCCCTCCAGCCTCAGTGGGACCCCAAATGGGAGACTGGCTTATCCCAGCCTTGTAGAAACAAAACACATCTGTGAGCTGCAAGCCAGTGTTCATAGGTGTCTAATGCAGTTGGCTAAAATCTTCATGGAGAGAAACTATTTTTACACTTTATCTTGACTGTGTGTGCCTGGCTGTGTTGTCCTTGCAGGAAATCTCTGAGTGATTGAAATCCCCCATGAGAACCAGGCCTGTGGTCATGAGGCTACTTTCAGCTACAGGCTGGTTTGTCTCACCTCTGTCCCTGGCAAGGTGTTGGAAAAAATAATTCTGGGTGTCATGACAAAACATGTGAAAGCAAAGAATGTCATTGGGAGAAGTCAGCACGGGTTCACCCAAGGAAAGCCATGCTTGACCAACCAGCTTGCCTTCTGCGGTGTCATTACTGGCTGGCTAGATGAGGGGAGAGCAGTGGATGTTGTCTACCTTGACTTCAGCAAGGCTTTTGATGCTGCCTCCCCTAACATCCTCATTAGGAAACTCAAGAAGTGTGGGCTGCATGAGTGGACAGTGATGTACATTGAGATCTGGCTGTGTGACAGAACTCAGAGGGTGGTGATCAATGGAGCAGGGTCCAGTTGGAGGCCTGTAACCAGCAGAGTCCCCCAGGGGTCAGTGCTTGGTCTGGTGTTGTTCAACATGTTCATTAATGACCTGGGCAAGGGGACAGAGTGCATCCTCAGCAGGTTCCATGATTGATACAGAGCTGGGAGGGGAGGCTGACACTGCAGAGGGCTGTGCTGCCATCCAGAGTGACCTGTACAGGCTGCAGAGCTGGGCGGAGAAAAGAACCTGATGAGGTTTAATGAGAGCAAGTGTAGGGTCCTGGGGAGGAAGAACCCAAAGGACCAATACAGGTTAGGGGTGGACCTGCTGGAAAGCAGTTTGGAGGGGAAGGGTCTGGGGGTCCTGGCAGGTAAGTAAAGTATCTGTGAGCCAGCAGTGTGCCCTTGCTGCCATGAAGGCCAAGGGAATCCTAAAACAGCACAAAGAAAGGTGTGCCCAGTGGGTTGAGGGAGGTCATTCTCCACATCTGCTCTGATCTGGTGAGGCCCCAGATGGAATACTGCATCCAGTTCTGGGCTCTCCTGTTCAAGAGAGACAGGGAACAGTGATTGGGGGACTGGAGCATCTTTGTTCTACAGAAAGACTGAGGGAGCTGGAACTCTTTAGCCTGGAGAAGAGAAGACTGGAAGGAGACCTTGTAATTGTCTACAAGTATCTAAGGAGTGGGTGCAAGGAAGATGGAGCCAGCCTATTCCCAGTTGTTCCCAGTGACAGAATCATAGAATCATAGAATTAGCCAGGTTGGAAGGGACCTCAGAGATCATCAAGTCCAACCCTTGACCCACCACTGCAGTTGCTAGACTATGGCAGTGAGTGCCACATCCAGTCTCTTTTTAAATATCTCCAGGGACGGAGAATCCACCACCTCACCGGGCAGCCCATTCCAATGCCTGATCACCCTCTCCGTAAAGAAATTCTTTCTAATATCTAACCTAAACCTCCCCTGGCACAACTTAAGACTGTGCCCTCTTGTCTTGCTGATAGTTGCCTGGGAAAAGAGACCAACCCCCACCTGGCTCCAGCCTCCTTTCAGGGAGTTTCAGAGAGTGATGAGGTCTCCCCTTCTCCAGGCTGAACAGCCCCAGCTCCGTCAGCCTCTCCTCATAGGATCTGTGCTCGAGTCCCTTCACCAGCCTGGTTGCCCTCCTTTGGACCTGCTCCAGCACCTCAATCTCCTTCCTGAACTGAGGGGCCCAGAACTGGACACAGTACTCGAGATGTGGCCTCACCAGCGCTGAGTACAGGGGCAGAATCACTTCCCTGGACCTGCTGGCCACGCTGTTCCTGACACAGGCCAGGATGCCATTGGCCTTCTTGGCCACCTGGGCACACTGATGGCTCATGTTCAGCTTCTTGACAATCCAGACTCCCAGGTCCCTTTCTGCCTGGCTGCTCTCCTACCATGAATGAGAAGCAATGGGCACAAGCTGGAAGATAGAAAATTTCCCTTAAATGTAAAAAAAAAAGTTTTTATTCTGAGGGTGCCAGGGCACTGGAACAGGGTGCCCAGAGAGATTGTGGAGTCCCCTCCTCTGGAGATATTCAAAACCCATCTGGATGCACTCCTGTGTAATGTGCTCCAAGTGATCCTGCTTTAGGGGGAGAATTGGACTAGGTGATCTCTAGAGGTCCCTTCCAACTGTGATAATTCTGTGATTCTGTGATGGACTTTAGCAACAAAGAGCTAAAACATAGCTGCATGCAACTTCTGACATGACCCAGGAAGACATCAGCTCATCTGCAGGCAGGAGAAATGATCAGAGGAATGAGAGTTTTGGATCAGAACAACAAAGCTGGCACTCGTGTAACCAAAATGACTAGAGAAAACAGCTTCTCCCAAGTGTGTCAGCTCATCTTGTGACACTGCAGAACATCTCTCTCATATATATATGTACCTCCATTGCTCCCAGGTTTTGTCTGCAGGATATCCTGAGATCAGTCTTGCTCTCTTTTGCACTAGTTGGAGACCAGCACCTGCATGTGCATCTTTCCTTTATATAACAGGATGTGTTAGGACATCTGAACATCAGGCTATACTGTACTGTTGACACTTCACCTCGTGTTCTCTTTCTGTCCTACTTGTAAAGTCAACTACTTGCAAAGTTTCCTCATAACTTTTTAGAAGTATGAGAAATCACATGAGTTTGCTCAGAGATAACACATAGAAAGTTTAGTTAGTAATATGACAAGTGATGGCTCATACAACCATCCTCCTAGGACTGATTTTCACATGGATAGGCATTAGCACCAAAAGATGCTCTTCAGAACTGTGGTTCTGCAGGCTTTCACATCCTTTTGTTGCTGTGCCTTGTCAGATCTCTGGTTTCAAGCTCTGGTGTAATATTCCCCAAAGATCAAAACACTCTAATCGGAATCAAATTGGAAGCAAACCAATGTATAGATAGATGCAGTATTACAGCACTTAGACTTCAGGGGTGCCCATGCACATATCCATGACCTCAGTTTCATTATTTCTACAACAAACATTCCTCCAGCAAACCAATAAAACACTCCCTCATCTCTGCTGCAATGTGTTTCTAAAAGATCATTTTTCAAAGAATGGGAAAATATTATCTGAAGGGAAATGGACAAATCCAATGAGTATTCTACCTGAGATTATAGTGTTTCTAGCTGGGTTTCACAAGGTCACTCGTCATCTACTTAACCCTATATCTGTTTCCTCTTACTTGGAAAAAACATATTATCCTCCCAGGTCAATCTCTGACCCCTGTCCGGAAGCAGCCTATGTTCTCACACCAAAGCTCTGCTCAGGGGAGAAACTCTAGAACTGTAAAGGGGAAGAGCAGAAAGAAGGTGGCAAACAGTTCTTTAATTTAAGTGACATTTCCCTGCTGCTTTCCAGATCCCCTAGGTGTGGGGACAGGAAAAAACATTTATCTTATCCAATAAAATTCACTGATGTGGACTGGTACCACCTAACTCTAGTTCTCTGGGTGACAAACAGCAAGAGTTTACAGAGCATCACTCCTCATCTCACACAGATCTTGCTGACAACCAGGTGTCTGCTCACTCATCCTTCCTCACCACTGTGGCTTCAACTACCTGCTCTCTGGAAATGTCTGGAGTTTTAAGAGCATAAACCTGTACTATTACCTAGAAATATTTTCCCCTCAAAATCTGCCTGAAAATAAAGTACAAGAGAAATCTGTCACCTCCACACAGACAATTAAAAATTAATATAAGGCAGGACTGTGTGGAAAATACACTTTGCACTTAATTCAATAATTCAGTGATGTATTTTTCCTCCTATTTAAACTTTTATCACCCTATATACTCCCCATGAGAAGGAACACTGAAACAAATAATTGAGGCACCTTTAAGCACAAAAGGCCATCCAAATGGCTTCAATACCAAGCTGTTTTGACATATCCTGTGGCAACAAGGAAAGCAAACCATAAAATATCTTATTTACACTGTCCATCACTGGGCTGTCTGATGACAGCAGTGGCACAACAGTGGGGGGTTGCCAGCCCCTTGTCGCTTGTGCTTTGCTTCACTGGGAAACCCAGGCTGCTGCCTCCCCCCCCAAGGCTGCTACCACTGATCTGGAGGTGAGGGATGAAAAGCAGAGGGAAAGGCTTTGAGAAGAGGGATTTATTGCATCAGCACAGAGGCTGCTGTAGAAAAAAAACAACTTCTGTCCAATGGCTGTGTTAGCAGATTAAGATTTTACACTGCAAGATTTGAAAGTGCTAAGTTGTAGCTGCCCTCGCTGGCTGCTTAGTCTAACAAACAGCCAGGTGTTACCTCTCTTCTAGGGAATTTACTGCTCCTTGACTTTAATTGACTATCTGAAGCACCTGGTGCATTACTAGGAGCCCAGGATTCAGGACTTCATCGTGGGTGGATTTGACACCAAGGTCACTCTGGGGCAGAAGCCTGCAAAACCAGCCACTGCTTCTGAAAACATGTTCAGGTGTCTTTGCTACAAATCAGGGAGTTAAGCCATGAAAGCCACATTCATGACTTGCATCACCAGGAAGACCCAGCACCAGACTTTTTTTGCTGAGCCTCAGCCATATGACATGCACCTCATGGTAATGTGTAGGCTGGAGCCAAGGAGGGAAACCCCAGCTCAGCACGTTCATTCCCATGCTTTCAGGATGCCTCTTCTTCATCCCACAGATCTCCTGGAAATTCAATGAAGGCTTTTCACCTTTAGAGGTCACATTGGATTTGACCCCTGCTAACAGCCAGATATGTCTGATAGACTGAAGGACAATGACAGGATTACCTGAGCACAGCTACCAAATAGGCACATTCCCCTAAAGAAGCAAAACCACCTTTCTGCCAGGTGCTGAAATGCTTAAAATTTATTTTTTTTTTCTACCATGCAGGGGAAAAACAAAATTCTAGGGAAACTAAATCCCATTTTCCATGCTTGTGAGGCACTCCAGCAGCAAAGGATAAGGAACCAGTCAGAAACGTTGCATGCTGGCATTCGCTTAGCACACAGCCTCCTGCTGTCAGAAACATACACACCACACTTGCATGGCCTGCCCAGGGGGAGAACAGCATTCTCTGTTCATGGTATATCTGTTTCATGAGATGAGTAGGCACCCCAGGACAGCTTGGGCCACAGATCTTGGGGGAGTCCCTTTCCACCACCCCTGCATGGGCTGCCTGGAACAATTTATATAATTTATAATTATGTTAATAATACTAAAGGTATAATGTATAAGGCTTATTTTCTGTAACATATTATTTCTATAAGCACACAATTTACTGGGATGGATTTCTCTGTGGAGGACAAGTGAAAGGCTGGCTCATGTCCCAGTGAATAACACAGATTACAAAATACAGTTTTGTGCCCTTGTTCGTTGAAGAGGAGCTGTAAAGGGCAAGTTTACCCCCAGCAATCCAAAGCAGATACGTGACTTCCAGCTTCACAGAAGTGAACCTTTTTTGCTCTATGGAGGCTTTTAAGGACCACTCAGACTACCACAGATGCCCCTACCCTCAAGTGGGGTGAATGCAAGTGGGAGCAGTAGGCTTTCAGCTCCACACTCTCATTCTGCTTCACCCAGCTGCCATTGAGGGCCTGGCCTGCAGTTCATAGCTGCTGCATGTGGGTTGTCACCACCACCTTGTCCTACACTGGCTAGTCATCTATCACCTGGCAACATGAGACCATAGTCTCTCTGTTTGCAGTCACATCCTAAATTACTCCTAGTCATAAAATCACTTAGAAAATTAACTCTCTTGGAACTGGAGTAAGAGATGGATGCTGAAGTCTGAGACAACAAATAGGGCTGGAGATCCAGGATCCCTGAGACAGCACCCAGTAGCTCATAGTGAAAATTGCATCTCTGTTTTGTTTTCCTATGAGAATTTATAAAGCTTCTGTAGTGCTAGCAATCAGGTGTGACAACAGAGCTGCAAGGCATTTGTGTCCAATAGTTAAGCAGGAATTTTACAGAAAAGATGAGAAAATACCTGTCATTCATGTAACAAATAACTCTGCATCTGTATCTGTGCTCAATGAAGGTGGTGGTACCTTGAGTACCTGTGAACATACCAAGAGTTCAGGAGACACTATCTTGTGCCACAGCTAATTTCCCTGATACTGAACCAGGTCATCCCATGGGCAGCAAGAGAATCTGGAGTGCCCATTGCCTGTCTGAAGGGAACAAACTCACAAAAGTTGATGAAAGTACATGGGGAAAAAGATGTGTTCCAGGCCACTTGAAATACACTTTGCAACTTCAGAAGCCATCTGCTGTATTGGACTTCCTGGTATCAGAATGGAAGGTTTAGTAATGTACATACGTAAGATGAACACTGAAAACTGAAATTTTCCTGTAAAGTTCCATGGACTGACTTCAATTAGCTTAGAGACAGTCTGCTGGTAGGATGCAACTTCCTGAAGCAGGGAACATGGTGCTGAAAATGGTCTTGCCCGATAGATAAAAGGATAGAAAAAGCTCCAAAGCAATAATGATCCCTGATAAACAGTGGTACTTACTATCAAAAAAGTCTGATAATCTTCAGCCAAAGCATCTGGTAATTACCTTGTTTGATTAAGCCACCCCACAGGGAAGAGGTGAAGGGAACTGGGTGCATCTCTAATCACAGGTTCTGTCCTAGCATTCCCATTCCCTTTTCAGATTCACCGCCTCTGTGCAAAAAGAGATGATATTCTGACTCCACTGTCCTTTGAGAGTCCTACGACAATTTCCCTTTCTCTGTAGAATCTAAACCATGTCCATGGCCATGTCCTTTACTATATGGGGCTTCATGGCAGTTTTCCTGGACCAAAACATACCATCAACTCTGCACAAGTGGTGCTGTGATACTACCTTTCGTGTAACATGGCCTTAGCAACTCTTTATGCAAATGAACCAGAGATAACACTGTTGTTCTGAGTTTGAGTGTTTAAGATTTATATACATATGCTTATATAAATTATATATATGAATTTAAAAGATACCAGATCTGTACAGATTACACCAGCTTCTCTTTTTGTTCCCTCATTTGCCTGTGTAGACATAAAAGCCAGAGTGTGAAGGGGTATTTGAAGGCTTTAGGAAATTTGTGCTGAAGGAGATCAATGCAATGAGGATTTACCAATGAAAATCCACTCTGCAAGGCTTTATCTGTCAGGTCAGGTTCAGAGTAATTCCTGTACCATGGCTATCAGAAGAGTCTTTTTTTGACTTAAATACCATTGCTCAGGGAGAATATGGTTATGTGTAGCAACTGCTGCACTAGGGAGCTGTGCCATTTGGCTACATTCACCTATTTTGCAAGTAAGAGTATACTTGTGGCTGTGGGGTTTCCTCCTCTCTCTCCTCCAGTTGGTAAAGCCCTGCCAAAGAAAGAGGCATGGATTGGTGCCAGCTTGGCATTCATTGAAGTCCTTTTTGCCAGCACTTTTCCCCCATCCTGGCAAACTTAGGGGCAGGGAGCCATGGAGCACAGCACGTAAGCATCCGCCCTCCTGGGAACTGCACCACTTGCTGCTGGAAAAGGCCTCTGGGCATGGGTTTGAGGGACACAAATATTCTCCATGCCTCTTTGTGTGTGTGCCTTTTCCTGACTGCCTTTGTGCCTGACTGTTACAGAAAGATCTTTCTGTCTGATACAAAAGGAGTGGCATATCTCACCTTATGTAGGAAAATTACATAGCAGGTTAGTGCTAAAAACATCAGTGAACAAAGCCTAGGAGGGAAAAAGGATTTTCTTTGTTGCAGTGTATATTTTTCACATCATGAAGGCCCTGTGCTACATGAAAGAGCAGTCCTGCAAGCCTTTATATGTATTAATACCTTTATAGCCCCAAAAAGGCTTTTGAGGGACTTAAAATTAATGCAATTAAGATACAGAATTGCACAATTAGGAGCAGCTTTACTGTAGGCAAACTTCACCACTAGGGAGCACCAACAGACAAAGTTTTTAGAGCTTTTCTGTGTGGAAATCAAACTATGAATGTAAAATAGAGAATGCATTAAACATTGTCACCAAAAAATGTTTTAAATTGCAATTTTAAAAAACTGCCCACTGAGAAGTGAGATGAATCAGGAATAACGTAGCAAGAGATTTTAATTTATTTGATCTGTAGGCAAGCTCTTTACACTAATACCAATCAAGAGCTGTGCTGATTCATCTTCACAATTCACAGATTTTGTTTTCTGAGTTTCTGTGTGATTGCTAATATTATCATGATAAAATAGACAAATATGGAGCCTTACTCCAGCCCTCCTTACTTTCTCTTGCTGCTGGATATGGTCACAAAACATCAGCATTGCTGCCATGTCTGTACCAGGGTGAGGTGACATTAAAGGACAGTGTCAAAATGCATTGTGAAACTCTGGCTGATTTGGTTTTAGCTGTACAGCCCACCAGCCAGGTTCCATAGGGGTGTTCAGGGGCCTCAGGACATTGAAATGAGGCAAAGCTCAAATCAACACATCCTTGACTTCTAAATGGCTTTGTGGATACAAACCAATATGTATAATAAACTGATGATTAATGTAGAATTTCACATCTTGTCTTCAGCTTCTCACACCGGAAGATGGAAATAGCTTTGAGAATCTGGTGACTCAGCAGTCACCCAAACTGCAACTCTTCTAAAGTTCATTTTCCCCAACAACCTGAATGTGCACTCATGACTGTGCCATCCATCTGGAGAACAGCCCCAGCATACATCATGCCGATTCCCATGAAACACAGGAGGTTTGACTGGAGACTGGCCTTTAGCCATTGCTTGTGGGGCCTCTTCTCTGTGGCTAGAGCCATGGCTGTAAGGAAATTCTCCAAGCAAACATGCTAATGTGTAGCTCTCAAAAGATCCAGGATGCAAAGTTCTATAAACTCGATGCAGTGGATGATGGCACACTGAGCACTCTTATGAAAACTCTTTTGGTCACTGTACGTAGACTAAACTGAATTCATCCAGCCTGCCATGGTAGTCCATTTTCAGTTGGATTAAGGCTCTCCACTTTCCCAATAGCATGTTGTTTCATATCTTGTTCTTCTCAATAGTCATGTAACTGAACTGCATGTGCTCTGAATATGAAGATAATATGTAATTGAATTGACAACAGTAGTTACATACTTAAGTTTTGCCTGATTTGCTCTCCAAAACTGGATAGAAGAAACCCTTTCACAGAGGGCGAAAGTCTTGAGGGTTGCTGGGCATTGTATGGTGTACAATGCAGTGTAGAAACAATGTCCTATTCTAAGCTACTTTCCCTTTGGTATCAGAACAACTAGCCTAAATATCATATCTTAGAAACCTGGTTTCTGGTTTCTGTTTTTTAGTTATAGCAGCCATCTAAAGGATGCCTCTCCAAAATGCCCTACAGGCCACACACACAGGCTGAAGTTTGGTGATGGGCAAGGGCTGCATGAAAAGGACCCTGAGCTGTGAGTGGGCCCAAGCTCTCTGCTGCAACTCTGTTGTGTTTTTACCAGCAATATTTCTGAGCATACCTAAAAATCAAGCCCTGGCTTTTGTTAGCTGACATGCAAAAGCTTCACAACAAGGATCATGAAAACTGTCAGCCTAGAAAGCTTTCTCTCTGTCTGTCTGGTACACACCTGACCCAGCCTCTTTTGTGTCCTCAGTGCAGCACAATGCAGACTACTGAAGAGATAAAAATCAGCCTCAGCTTTGCCTAACAGCCCATCTTTGTCTGACAGTCCCACAAGGTCCCAAGGCCAGCAAACCCACAATTCAGCAAATCCAGGAATGAACTGCAAGGTGCATGTGCTGGCTGGCTTAATTTTCCTCATTTGTATTCATGTCCTGAAATATCCAAATAGGCACTAACACACAGTGAAGCTGACCATCAGCTACTGACATATGCAAACAGTCGGTGTTCTCCAAGTGAAGCATGGGATGAATCCTTCTGCATCTTTCCCAGGACACAGACTCCCCTGTCTGGAAGGTGGGCTCAACCCTTCCTGCTGAAGCTTTTGCCCTTCATGAGCTTCCCAGTGCCCCCATCCCAGCAGCAGCAGGAATAGGAGCTGCCCTGAAGACAGGTAGAGCTCAGAGACATCAGCTGCAGGAGGACAGTGTTGTTTGCCCAGACTCCAGCACTGCTGAACCTGCACTTAGGAGATCATGGGGCAGTCCTGACCTGGTGTTGATGAGCTCAGTCATAACTGCATTGCTATAAATGGTTTCAACACCATTCAGCTAAACTGAGAGATATTTTGTCTCATGCTGGTGCGAGGGGGAAATGTTGATCTTTAGTGTGTCCACACTGCCAGGCTCACAAGGTGATCCAAAGATAACCCGCTATGTGAGACAGCTTTAAAAAACGAGTTTACAGCAGTCAATCTCTCTTTAGTGACCTAAATGAGTTTAACAGTCATCCCACTATGCCAGACCTCACTTGACAAAAATAAATCCAGAGGAGGGAGAGTACATTCAGGTAGGATTGAGCCCTTTAAAGCAGCTCCACTGGACAAAGAATGATTTATGGTGTACCTCTTCCACAGATAAGCAGGAGACTTCAGGTACTTTTGTAATCATACACGTCTCCTCCTCTGGAAGCAGTGGCTATTTTCTCACCACAGCCCAACAAAGGAAATGTAAGAGGCATCTGTGCTTTGTTTAAAGCTCCATTAGCCTTTCTTGAACTGTAAATTATTTGGCAGCAGCTGAGACAAAAGGGGAAGACAGGGCTGGATTCCAAACAAAAAGTCTAGTTCAAGTCTTTCAGATTTATAGTCCCTTTGAATAGTTACTCCATAATTATAAAACTTATTAGTGGAAATCGACACATTTAGTACATGTTTAATTGCTAAACAGACTACTGTAAAATATATTTTTTATATATAAATGCTCAATAACATTTCAGCTAGGGCCGTTTTCCATGGCAACCTTCACCCTAGTCTCCTTCTTACTCTCCATCACCCAGTGAATAGAAAAAAGAATAGACAAATGGGTTTAGGGTCTGTGTAACACACTTGAAATTTTCAGCGAGGAGAGTTAGGAATAATAAATTGGGTTTTCTCCCATTTCCAGCCCCCTGGTCTAACCCTGATGACAACACAGGAGAATATAAAGGCTCAGCCTGTGGGGGTCAGCAGCAGGGAGCACAGTGCCCCGATGGCATCTGCAGCATTATCAGCAGAGCATTTGTGAGTAATTGCATTAATTGCCTTTAATTACACTCTGTGACCTGATATATGCTGCTTCCAAGGAACGTGACACACTACCAATCACGATGGATTTAGAAAGAAACTTGAGCAAGTATATGATTAGATCCTTATAATCAGAGCTGCAGCTGGAATGACAGACCTGCGCATGTGTATTGTGCACCTGTTTTACAGGTCATCCACAACAGAAGCAGATGAGTAAGCAGCAGGTCCTTCTTCACATAAGAAACTGTATATGAAGTATTCCAGAAAAAAAGGAAAAATCTGACCATAGTGAGTTGCTTCCTTTGCCTGAGACTAAACATCACCATTCTGTCATTGCTGTCCCTACCCCTGTAGAAAGGCTTTACAGACAACAAGTTACACAACAATTTCTGTTGGATGGTGACATTTTTGCCACAGACAGGAGAGTTATAAGTTACCATAGCTTTCCACAAATCCTGAAGGGAATTTTATCTCAAAGTCAATCCCTTTTTAGTTTCAGTTTTGCAAACATGAACAAACACTTACACATATTTATATTTTGTGGTGGGGCAATTCTGTACAACGTTGGACAGAATTTAGTGACGGCATCCAAAAATCAATGGAGGAGTTGCATTAGAAAGTCATGCTCTCAGCTCTTCATCAAGCCTTGGCATGGACCCAAACTCCCAGTCTATCATCCCAGAAGCAGAACCAGGAGCTGTGGTTGTAGATTTTTCTAATGATGCTTTGCATGTGCACATGTGCCTCTGTGAAAGGCAGATAGCCTGAGATGGCTCTGCTGATGGAGTAGAGATGACTGTTTCTCCATCCCATGTCTTACAGTGGGATGGAGTTGGTGTTGTTGTCATGACATCTTTACATCACTTACCTTCAATTATGGGACCTGTGCTCTTCTTCACAACTCAGAATGTTTTATTCATGATTCATTTATAGTAAGACATACATCAGGAAACTTTGAGGACAGTGAAACTCCTTCGCATGCTAATGGCTAGGCTTCCACTGAGGCTCTCTAATTCTCATGCTGTAAATTGACATTTGTGTGTCTGAAAGAGAGTGGTATGATAAATTTGCTGCATGAACATTTACCTGAATGTGACCAGCATGCAGAGCACAGCTGTCTGTGCAAATTTAATGTGCCTACCTCTGTATCCAAGGATAACTGCATGCATGACTCCCTGAACACCTGTATGAAGATGGGAGAAAAACTAGATGCTATGTCATATGGCTCAGGCAGTCATTCTGCCTGACACCCTACTTCTCACTCTCTCCACTGTGTTCCTTCAAAGCCTGTGGTGAGACCTGCAGACTGACCCAGCTCCCAGCTCAACTGCAGCTGGCATCTGTGATCTTCTATAGCTACATTATAAATGCTTGCATATCCAGGAAAATAAAGAGGGCTTTCCATTATGCCTACATAATCTACTCACGAAGCTATATCCTCTATAGTAGCCATGAGGAAACTCACATACTTGTACTGATGAAGAGGAGAAAACTGACTTTTTCCTTGCTTCCAGGGATGGATGTCCTTGCAGTCACTGGCTGCCTCTTTGCCTGCCAAAATCTCAGTAGATCCTCAGTGAGTAATTTTTTAACTTATCTTCAGTTTTACCCGCATTCTGAGGGATTCAAGAGGTGGCCCCAGTAGGTCATGTTGTTATTTTGTTGTTGTAGTTTTACTTAGTTTTGCTTATTTTTTAAAATTATCTTTAAAATGTATTGTAGAAAACATGTACACACTTACTTGTGAGTACTTACTTTTCCTCATCTATTTTAGACTCAAGAGTTTATTCATTATTTTTAAAATTTCTTGTTCACCTCTACATCCACAACACAATCTTCAAGTTATTTACTTTCTTTGATAAAGGTATTGCTCATTGCTGACCATCAGCTCTGCTTCTCACCTCATGTTGTAGCACAGCTGAGTGCAGCCTGGACCCCCCTCTGCTCTCTGCTCCCTGCTAGCTCCATGAACTCACATGCACTGTGCAGAAGCAAGGGATGTAACAGAAGGTTTTTGTTCTGTGCCTGTGAGCCACAAGGATGCAGGATGCAAGGAGACTGAAGGGGGAGGGAGCTCATGAAGATACAATCCCACATCACCCTCTGGGACTTAACTCTACAGGAAGGACATCTCATGACTAACATATCACACTTGGGCCACACTTGGCTACATCAACACTGTTAATTGCAGGCATTTTGAGGCTTTTTTTCCCACCCACACTTTGCTAGACCCTCCTATTCTCAGTGCTTGGCTATGGGCAGTCTGGGCTTCCAGCTCCCATACACATTCCCAGTGTATAACCACTCCAGATGTGACACTCATATTTGCTTGTCCAGTTTACAATGCATCAGTGACCTCCTGCTGCTGTCCTCCACTGGTCCTGTTCTCCATCCATCCATCCATCCATTCATCCATCCCTATATCCACTCACCCACCCTATTTGCACAGAGGCTTGGTAGCAATTTGGGCTGCCCTGGTGATACTTTATCCTACACATTTTTCTCCAGACTGCCATCATGTCCCTCTCTGATCAGGCATCACAAGCTGCTTTACAGCCAACTGAAGGGGCATGTAGGCCTTCTGGGGACTATTAAAGGAATATTTTGAGATTGTGGGTTTGGCTATTTCTATTTTGATGTTTGAAGTCAGTCTTGGTGAGAGAATCTGGAATGAGCTGAAAACACAGTGCAGGATCAGCAATCATCAGACCTATAGGCTGTGTTATATGAATAACACCTTTGCCCTCTAAAGATACTGATAATGAGATTTTTCAGCACTTGTAATGGTGCCTTGTGATGAAAGCTGACTGCACCACTGCATTAACTTAGCCAAGAGAACCTGTAGAAACAAATTAAGCAACATATATAAGCGATTTACCTTCTTTTTTTCTGCTATTCACCCCCACCAAGAAGCTCATGCAAAGTATCTTCCATTTCATTAAAGGCAATTTAAGTCATTAATGTCCATCTGACACTACAGTGTTACTTTTGCTCTTTAGAGGTAAGAAAATGGCTAATTATATGAATTTTTAAGCTGCACAGAAACAGCAGGGTGGAATTACAGAATGCTACACCTGAGGTTAGCTCCATCTATAAGTATAAACAGGCAACTCCTTCAGAAAAAACCTAAAAAAGGCCAAACTTAAAAGCAAGGTCATAAGCAGAGTATTGGGAAGAATAGTAAAGGACTCTTAATTTTTAAATTCTTTCAACATTTTTAATTCATAGAGGCTGGCACTTTTTTGTTGTTGTTGTTAAAATAATTAAGATCAAGTCAGTTGGAGCTTTCTGTACATGAAATTTCAGACTCAGTGAGTGTAGCAAGTGAGTATGGATTGAAGGGATTAGTATAGAGACTAGAGCTGGAAGCTTGGAGAAGGGGATAATAGGAAAGAAATATTTTAATTGTTTTTGAACAGGATACTTAAATCATAAAATCATTTGGTATCACCACATTAACTCAGCTTCATTTTTCTTATGAATTAGGTAGGTGAGATTCAGCTTCACTGACAGAAATTTCATATTATTATTTCAGTGATCATAAAGATCTTGTGGAAAAATTAGAATGGCTGAGGAAAAGAAGAATGAGTTTCCTAAAAAAAATGTTAATTGCCCCAAATGTACACTATCTAATTAGACATGATAAAGCTCACATGTCATAGCAGCTGTGCATAAAGTCTTTCCACTTCTAGAATCTTAGCAATCTGACTAAAATGAAAGACTGTGTGATCCAGAGTCAATTTTTATGGTTACCTAATTAAATAAAGTAAAATAATACTGAAAGTATACACTGTAGATTTGTAGGACACATTCAGCTGCAGGTGAAGCATGCAAACAGCACTGTACAACAACAAGGTTGTGCTGAACACTTTCCCAAGAGAAATCACATTTTATTTAACATAAATATTGCCTCCTGTATATGTGCATGTGTGCGTGTTTATAGCCAGGCTTAGTTTTCTGCTGAACACAAAGCAAGTTTGCTGTAAAGGTGCTACTAAAATACTGATTTAATTTTTTAAATACCAGTTAAAGCCTAATTGCACTATTAAATCCTTAAAAATAGGAGTAACAACAGATCTTTTTCAGGTCCTTATGAATACCCATGAAAACTACATCTGTATAAGTCACAGCAGAACCTTACTATCTGCTTTCAGGCAAGTGGTTTGCTGCCTCACCATCACCCCTTGCAAGGGGAAACATGCACTGCCATTTAGTGCCACAATATCAGCACCAAGTCCAGGGCTACCATATGCTTGGACTGTACAGATCAGTGTTGCAGTAAGAATTATTGTGTTTTATAATGCATGACAATATAGCTTTTAGATCACAACACTGCTGAATCAAGCAGCAGAGTCATGCCACACTTGACAGTGGCTGGCACTGTAAATAACACACTGAGCACTTGCAAGAGCAGCAGTTAGGGACATGAGGATCTGGCATTACATGTGTTCAGCAGTGGGGTTTTATAGGTTGCAAAGCTGCTGTAAAACACCCATCTTGATTTAAGTCTTGAATTTTTCCAGGTATAGAAAAAGCATATTTGAATATTTGTCTGGAGGCTCTAAGGTAAATTGCCCCTCACAGCTTCCTGCACTGCACATTCATTGTTTGTTTTCCACTGGCCCATTTTCTCCTGATTTGGTCCTTGAAAAACACTGTGAAAGGAATTATCCTAGGCTGATGCAACTCAGATCCTCTAAATCCTATCAAACTTCAGTGTATTTGGGTTTCACAGGCACATTTTTGGACAGGGAAAAGATGGGGGGACAGGGAGAGACAGTCCTGAAAGTGGATGTTTTCTTGTCCCCCCCCCCCCACAAAAAAAAGTCGATACTAGACTTATGGGTTGGAAAAGAAGGACAAGTAGAGGTGCCTGAGGGTAGCTTAGGTCACAATTAGTGACTACACAATACCTGTAAAATCCACGTTGCTAGTGCAACAGTCTTAATACGGGACTTGCCGATCAGCCCGAGTGGAACTATTTTGAACACAGGACTGGATTCAGTGTAATTAAACATTAATGAGACATTAACATAGATGAGTGCCAGGCAATAAGCTGGTACATATGCTGCTTTAGTAAGAGGCAGGGATAATCAACATCTGTTTTTACTCAGAAAAGAAAAACGGTTTTCTGTTCAGAAAGTAAATGTGCTCTGAACAACCCAAGACAGAGGAAGAAAGAACTCTTTGTAGTAGTAGCTGGTCAAACACTTGGTTTGATATGAAAAGCGAGACATTTAGCTTCAATTCTCTATACTTCTGCACAATGCTATTGGATTAAAAGTTAATACAAAATTGTGAGTGCAACTGTCTGACCTATTGATTTAATTCTTCTAGCAGGTCAAGAGCTTTTTCTGACTATCTGGAAAAAGGGGGAAAAAAAAGTAGTTGGTCATTCACTGAATAATTAATTTTAATACCATATATATATAAGTTCTCACATCAGTTACTTGGTCTTTTAAATTAAGTTTCTTTTTACTGTAAAATATGCATTGTTTAATCAAAAATCTAATCTTATCTGCACAAAGAGAACATCAGGGAAAAGCTCCTCAGAGCTCCACAGTGTTAAACTTTATGATTACAGGAAGATTAACACACTTTACACTTACTTACACCAGCAACCACAGTTGCTTCCTTCACCAACAAACAGACTTTGAATAGCTCCAGGAAGGGTGGGGTTGTTATTTGGTTTCATCTGCTCCTATTTCTGGTTTTAAATTGCTGATTTGTCATGATCATGCTAAACTGCAGCCAAATTTTATATAACTACAACCATTTAGTTGAATGCTTGGAAAGGCGAGAGCCTACCTGATGTGTCTGATTGTGGACAGAGTGGTGGGATAGTGCGAGGCCCTAAACAAATTATTGCCAATAATAGGCCAAAGCCTAAATTTCTTCTATCTTACATGGTCCATAATACCTGGCTGGGTGCTCCATGCTCTTCTGCTGTGAATGAAATTAGAGTAGTTTGAAAGAAGTTCCCCCTTTCCTTCCCAAGTTCATGCATGCCAATTATGGACATGTACAAACAGGTTCAGCCTAGTTAAGCCTGCACATTTAACTTTTGTAAGAAGGGCAATGCAGATTACCTGATTTTTTGCATAGTGCATTGTCTGCAGAAACAGATGTAAGGAGAAATAATCCTCATATTACAATAAAGCACCTGATCAGCCCATATTAGAGCTTTAGTGATGCAGTAATTCAAGCACACAACAAACTAGTCATTAGAAGGTTTGATTAATTAGAGCACTGCTATTTTGTGCAAGTCCATGAATCATGGGTATGATTATCTATTTGTATAAGTACACAGTTAATCATCCTAAAGCATTCAATGTGGAAGCTTACTTTTCATCTGAAAAAGGCTGCTGCTGTCTTTATTTCATTGAACACAGAACTCAAAGACACAATAGCTTGTCAGATTGGACTTCAGAGAGAAGGATTTAATACCAGGCCCTGTGACAAGATGTGACTACAGCTAAGAAGTACTCCTGGCTCTTCACTCTGCTGTAAATTATGTGTGCAAATCTTTAGCCCAAAAACATGCTCTTACAGAAATCCTGGCTGGGTGAACAGCAAGGCAATCATGAATATAAGTACATCAAAGAGATGAAGGCATAGCAGGATCTTTTCCTCCAAGATAATGTTTTCAAGCATCTGATAATCCTGTCTAGCCAAGGTTATTAGGAAGGATCAAATATGGAAATAATTGAACCAGCATAATTATGTGACTCTATAATGACAAACCAGTGGGGTGTTCAAGGGTGAGCTATCCAAGCAGAGTTTACTTTCATATCTGTATTATATGAGTTAACTGTTTTCCTATTTATCACTAGACAACTGCTATTGGATTTTGATTTATGTGAAAGATTAGGCTTTATTTACCACCAAAAGTAATATTTTTTCTTTCTGTTATGAAGCATCTCCTAAGCACCTTCCCAGCCTGCAGCTATTTGCAGCTTAGGCACTTCCTGGCATGAATCCACTGCTTGTATATTTAGTAACCTTCAATAAATTTATTTTTCATTAACTCGTTTAGTTTCCTTTTCGGTCGATGAAAACCTTCCACAACCACTCTAGCATACCTGGGAAAAGAGCTCACAGCAGGTGAGACCCATTCCTTTTGTTTGCTCTGAACATGCCTCCAACAAGATTCATTTATTGCCTTCTACTGATTGTGGGCCACCCTTCCCATGCCACTCATGTTTTCATAACCATCTATCATTCCTCCTCATATCAGCCTATTCTTCAACCTGAAGAATCTTCACCTAGTATTTCCTGAGGTGGAAGTTAGCCACAACTTTGCTTATCCTTGTTTCCCTTCTCTGAGTTATTTGGAGATCTGTGCCATGCTCCTTAAGACTGGTGAGCCATACTGCACTCACTACTCAAGATGCAGGTGCTGCTTAGATGAACACATAATGTTGTATGCTGTTTTTCTCCTATTACTTTCTTCATTTTCCCTACCATGTTTTGCTTTTTGATTGTCAAAACAAATGTATTTTATTGCACCATTATTTACAGTTTTTTTCAGTGCTGATGCTGACTGTCATTAGAGGATTTAAAGGTACAAAAATGACAAATACACATTTCTCAGTAGCCAAGATAATAGGCTACATCCATTCACTGTATTCACTGATAATTGCATATTTAATTTCAGTTAAAATATAAAATCAGACACTTATTCTTGAAATATTCCAGTGCCAATTGAATTATTGAAATGTATTGGCCACCTTGGGAGCTTGCAGTGACTCTACACGAGATACAAGGCCTAAGCATGTAAAAGTACAGCCAGCAGCTTTACTCCTGACATATTCTCCTGCTTTGTATTTTTTTAATGCTGAAATTAGAGGAAGGGCAGAGGGTGGCAGATACATGACACAGTGGAAAGGGAGTGCGCTCAGATTTTGGGTCAACTATTTTAATAAATGTGGGCAAGTCTTCCCAATACTGCAGGGTAATAAATGGTATGTGCTATCAGGAAACAAGCCCTCAAAAACATTTTGCAAGATCTTTGATGGCTCTGGTCAGAGTGCCAGGTTGATGAGTACAACACTAGAGAAAGATGAAAGCATTAAACGTCTGATGGCGTCAGTGTTCTCACCCGCAGCACCCTATCTGCAGGATGGGTCTGCAGTGGGCTTGGAAGTGCAGAAATAAGCGAATTCATTGCAGTATCGCCCAGTAACATTATGTACCATCCTCCTGGATTTGAACGCAAGCTGAAAAGATGGGTTTCACATTTTTTTCTGAGTTACTAGCAAACCAAACCCAGAAGACTTAGACAATTAGCTTACAATAGGCTTTTGTGCTCCAAAGTGAGATTTATTCTGGTTGTTCCATCCACCTGGTACCTGAGGTATCTAAAATAAGACCCAGTTTTTGTCCTCCAATTCCTCCTTGCAAATTGTACAAGCTTTATTTTAAGATGTTTATGAGTTTTTTTATTCTTTTTTCCTCAGAAGTTTCACCCTTGAAAGGAGACAAAAAAAAAAAAAAAAGGAGGTGGCAAGAGAAAAGAATTCTCTGTGCTTAGCAATCCATTAGCTTAGCTCTGGTTGCTAAGACAGTACCTGTGGGATAAAAAGCAGAGAGGAGACATTTTAAAGAGCAGGCAAATTTAATTCATTCCTCCTCTATGGAGTCACTATCAAAAAGACTGCCTTGGCTCCTGTCTCCTTGGCTTCACATGGGGACATGTGAAAGGGCATGAAGAGTGTGAGAGAGGAGCACTTCTGCTGGCTTTGCCTGTGACTCTGTAAGAGAGACGTCTGTCCTGGAGCCCAACACTTTGGCCTTGCTCGGAAGAAAAAGCAATACAAACCATAAACTCCAAGCTGTTGCCACACAGAAAGGCTCCAGCACACTTCGTGGCTGCAGGATGCTGCAAAGCTCAGCCTTTCTGGTCATGCTTCTGGGTGAAGAGAGCTCTTGATGAGGGCTTGCCTTTTACTCCCTCTGAGGAACAGGTCTCTAAACTCCACAGGAAAGTCCTGGAGGGATGGGTGGAATGAACTCACCTGCTGGCTGGCACTAAGATTGAGGCAGCATCTAGTCTGCTCCACCAGTGCCTGCAGGCAGGCTGAGCTGGAACCAGTGGTGGGCTCTCCTGACTGTGCCCAACTGAGCTGTGGGCAGCAATGTGGAGAGGGGGAGGGAGAGCACTGGGACAAGACTAAAAATTCAGAGGTCTAGTCCCTGCTTTCCACCTCCCTCCTGCTTGCAAGACACCACCAATGGTTAGAGGAGCAGTACAGGCTCCTGCAGGCTACAAAGCTGGGTCATACACTTTGGTGCTTGAGGCAAATAGGGCTGTAAAGCCCTGATAGGGAGAGGGGTACCAAAGCCTGCTGCATCCCTGGCAGCACCAACCCATCACAGCAACCCATGGCATTCAAGGGTCACACAGTAACCATGTGGAAATGGTACTCCTGCTGCAATGCCCTCACGAGCCAGTCCATATATGCCCATAACAGAGAACAATCAGCAGCAACCTCATGAATGTTTACAAGTATGGAAAAGGATGAGTCTCAGGAGGATGCAGCCAGGCTCTTCTCAGTGATGTCCAATGATAGGACAAGGGGTAACAGGTGCAAGCTGGAGCATAGGAGGTTCCACATAGACAAGAAAAAGCTTTTTCACTGTGAGGGTGACAGAGCACTGGAACAGGATGTCCAGGGAAGTTGTGGAGTCTTCTTCTTTGGAGACATTCAAATCCTGCCTGAATGTGTTCCTGAGGGACCTACACTAGGTGATCCTGCTCTGGCAGGGGGGTTAGATTTGATCTTTTGAGGTCCCCTCCAACCCCTAACATTCTGTGAACGTAATAGCACAGCCTGGGTCTAACATCCAAGTCCACCTTGTACCACAGAACTGTGTTTAAGAAGCCTCCTACATGCAAAGGCTTGAATGCAGCAAAGAAGCCATAAACCCAGAATACAGGTACCAGAGCTTTATTAGATGTTTCACTGGATACAAAGAAATGGATTTCATATCACTCCTTTTTTTACATTAAATACACATTATAATAAAAATTCACATTTGCTATACAGAACTGTAGGCATTTTTTACACAACATTTATTGAAGTACCATTGAATGTATCCTAAAAAGAGAAGGTGCAGCTCTGTGAACCTTTGTGGGCACAACACACAGGGAGCTCCATGTCTGTGGTGTTACACAATCGTCCTTCCCACGGAAACGGAGAAAAGTCAATCAAATGCATTCATGCTCATTGAGAATAATAAGGCTTCTGTACAGTGACCCTGAACAGTGTCAGGAGGCAGTGTGGCAATAACATCCAAATCATCACCTACATGATCCTAAAGCTACTGATGACTGAATCAGTCAAAAATTTAACAGCTGTCCTGGCAAGTCCAGACATCTCTTATTTTCATTTTTGAAGTTATATTTTTAACGCTGTATTTTTTATTTTCAATAATAAGTACACATAAACTCAGGATTTTGCTTTAAGGATGCCAGCTTCACAGCAAAGCTGATTTCAGCTGCTCAAGGAGTCTCTCACAATCAAAGCTTCTTTGCAGAACCCAGAGCTGAGGGAAGAACCCAGTACCTGTCATCTCACTGCAGAAAAAAGTACCTAAGGGTATGTCCATCTTAGGAGATATGAATGGGCATATCATCCAATCTGTTCTTAATTTGGAGTGAGAAAGTTTATAACTGATTCCTCACCAGCCAAGGTGATGCCCATTTAAGAGGACATACATACATAGCTGTGAGTGTGGAGACAGATCATTCTGGGGCATTAGATGTAGGATACTGACACCTTTTAGCCCCGTGCTTCACATCTTGTAAGAACTTGTGGATTGCTACAGTCTACTGAGCTACAAGCCTACTGCACTCACTTTGAGCAGTGTTGCTCACGGCTGGCATTTGAAGGGATGTGTACGCAGAAGGTGAGATAAGGAGCGTAAGAGACAAAGGAGAAAAAAGAGAATATGCTGCATTGTAACTAGACAGTGGAAACAGAAGAGGGTCTGAAATCAGACTTCTGCCTTCCCTCCAATCACTCTTCAGGTGGGTCTGACTGAAGCTTACCTACCACCAAAAAAATGTACTGCAGAGCAGACAAGCTCTGCCTAATGTCCAAGCAGCCAGGCATGAGGCAAATCCTTTCTGGGCTCAGTATGTCTTTCAGAATTACCCCTGGTGTCAGGTAAAAACCATGAAGAGAGAGCTAGACTTGGCTGCAGGAATGGCAGAGAGGTCATGCCTGTGGGCAAGGTATAGATTACTAACCAGAGCACTAGGTCCGGACAGGTGCTGTGACATTACTGCAGCTTTTTTAATTACAGCTGCTGTGGCTCCTGAAAGCAAAATGCTGTATGTGGGCAGGCCAGGCCAGCTGCTCAGCCTTTGACATTTATCATCTTTTGCATAAGTTTTTTTACAGTCTGACCTAGACTGGAGCAGAGTTCAAAGCTCTTCCTGCAAATGTACAGCTACATTCTATCACGGGACATGAGCAGTATTGCATAGCATCTAGGGGCATCCCCAAAGCCAGAGTACCACCACCCTCCTACCATGATTGTATCGCAGAAGAACTTTAGGCCATTCAATTACACGGTCTCTATTCCTACTGGCATCAGCAGGAGTTGTGTGTGCACGGAAGTGATTTGATCTGTATCACACTAGAAACCATGTCTTTGCTACCTTGTACAATCAAGGTAACTGATCAGGCAAACATCCTACTCTTCAATTACCAATATCTAAGTGAGCTCCAAATAACTTCAAGTTTGACTCCTTAGTGCCGAAAGGTGACCGAGTCAGCCCTACGGACAATCCCCAATAACATTTGAAATCAGAACTGATAATCACAAGGTTTAAACAAGATTATGCAAATGAATTAGGCAGGTTAAATAACTGCCTTTTGCCTTTAGGATTAACTATTTCTTTGTACATTGTAGGCAATCCATACTCCCATATACATACACTCCTACAAAACAGCAGCACAGTAAAAACTACATAGATCACTGAACTCCAACATACTTGTAATCACTACATTGCACATACTATACATCATAGTTTAATCTCATCATTGGGTTAACATATACAATTCAGAACACATTGACTGTATGTAACACAGAAGCTGCCACTGAGGTATGCCAAGTACATCATGTACACTATTAGTTTTTACTTCACTGAAAAGGACTGTAGAAGTTTAAAATGATGTTAACTGAACTGCTGAAATCACCAAACAGCCTACTCAGTTACTAATAGCTAATGCTCCACATACTATATTCAGGATAAACAGCACTGGAGCTATGTTTTCAGGGCACTCCACTTTTTTATATTGTAGAATTAATCTCCACAATTTGAAATTTCCTTTGCAACACAGCATATACTTACTATACACTGAGTATCTGCTCCCTTTCATCACAGGGTAAAACTTCAGTAACTGTTCTGAAGTTAGCAGAAATGGTCTAGATTTGTACCAGTATGACAGAAAGACTTAGATCAGCATACAGGATCACACATTCCCTCTAATACACATATGCATGTATATACATATATATATATATATATGTATATATATATATACACACATGTGTATATTTAAACGAATGGCTTGAAATGGCAGGCCCTACAAAACCAGTAATGTCACCTGCAGTGAATGCAAATAACCCACTGATTTTAAAACTGGGCTCCTGTGGTCTGATTCCCATCTCACCCTCTCCACACAAGGCAGGAATCAGACCCCAGGACCACCTGCTCTTTGGTCCAAATCACTGCACGTCGGATCAGTACCAACAAAGACATCTCAGCTCATGTAAACTGAAGAATGGAGCCAGGCAGGTTTATACCAACTGTGGCTAAGCCTGTGTCCAAGCCTGTGTCCCACAGCACACTCACAGTTTTTCAAGTATGACTGAAAAGAAGGGATGGAGTAATCATGTGAGATGTCAGAAAACAATACGACGTGATTTGTATACAATGAACACAATAAGAAGGAAAACAAGCACAACAAGAAAAAAAATGTTTTGGTGGAGAATGACATGACAGTTTGTGTAAACAGATGCATATGGAGAGCAATAGTGTAGACAAGAATTTTTCTTTTGATGGGCTGATTACAGTCACCTAACTTCCCATGCCAGACTCCACATAATACATGTGACAAATCAGGTCAGACAAGTCATCTGACCCAACTCCACAAGCACATTTCTGGTTGAAATTATATGAGTTTTTAGCTGCACAGGGGTGGCAAAACTGGGCTCTCAGATGGTCCAGTTGTGCTGCATAGTCCCTTCTGGCTTCTTGTTTTCTTGCAAGATGTCCCAAAAAGTGTCAATAGGGAGTGCATTCCTATCAGGACAGTTCATTTACAGTTTTGGGGCCTTGCAGATGAAATCCCCAGAAAAGCGTGGATAGCATGATCCCCTCCCACACTTTTTTGTTTTCGTAATTAAGGCAAGTTTGTTTACATTTCCCTAACAAAGTGCTGTGCTTTCTCAGCAGAAAGGAGATTGACAACTAAATGAAAACATGTATTTTCTGACCCAATGTAGCATTTTGTGAAGATTTTTTCCCCCCATTAATGGAGAAACTATATGATTTGTCTATTATCCTTCCTGGCAGAGGATTTTTTTTTTTGCTTAGCTTTTATTTTCCAGCACCCAGATGACAATTAAAATAAAACTGACACTAAGCAAATATTTCATAATAATGCAAAACAAGCTCAAGATAGCTCCATATTTATTCATATTTACAGGCACACACACATTTTTCCTACCTACAGCAGAACAGCTGCTTTGAGCACACCCCTGGGTAAGCATAAAGCTCAGTGTGTTATGTGTGTGTGTTTTCACTGGGGGATCCCAGGAGGAACTCAGTGTTGTTGGTACTCTGACATTCAGTAGAATTTCAGTGAGAAACCAAAGGAAAAAACCTATATATGTTCCTCCCATGGGTTCAGATTACTTTACTACATTTAAATAATAGGATAACCCTGTTGACTACACTTAGATAGATGAGTGATGGCAGGGATAATCTGGAAGCAAACAAATCCAGCTAGTCAGAAAAATGAAAAGAGCATTTCACACCACATTGCCAGTGAATAAGCAAACATTTTAATGTTTCTATGTGGGACACCCACATAGGGTGGGTTAAAAAAAAAAAAAACATATGCTCAAGTTTGGTTTTGTGTCTTACACAAATTTTTGCTTGAAGAGCCTGTGAAACCAGGAAACAATGTGTATCAACCCACCCCATATCTTGCTTGGACATGGATGAAAGCACTACAGACCCTACCCTTGTTCAACGTAAATATGGGCTGTGTGTGTGCCTTGGTAAATTTTTGGAGTAGTTTCGGTAAAGTTTTCATAATGTAAGAAACTTAACTGGCTTCGATCACAGGTTTCACTGGGGATGAATCTTACAGTCCCAAACTGTACAGAAAAAACTGCTACTGAAAGAGGCATTATAACTTTGTAACAACTGCACAGGGTTTTCTAACAAAATTTATAATATTCCACTGTCCAGAAAGCAGAATATCATTATGGAGGTGTGCATGGATGTCTTTGTATCATATACATACATTTAAATGTGTCTTTGTAGTACACATACACTTAAATATTTCTTCATAGTACACACACACTTTTTCCAAGGCATCCTCTCAGTACAAAATAGCAGCAAGTGTTCCTTTTATTCCATCTCTTCCTGAACTAAAAATATTGAAAAAAAAATATCTACAGCTCCCCCCTTAATCTATCTGTCTGATAAGACCTTTTTTGTTTTTATAAGCTCTGATGGTACATGATAGTCCTTATTATCTGATAGAAAAAAGAAAATGACCGTATGATATCACTCTCTCTTCTCACGCTCTAGTAACATCAGTGGAAACTTGACCTTAATCTTATCCCACAAAACACTGCAATATTTCAAAGAACATTTTCATTGTAGGACATGATAGCATCTATTCTTTTGCACAAATAACAAGTTTGCTTGCCAAAGGTGTGTGCCTGTGCATTGATGTATCCAGAAAATATAACTGATTGTATTGTACCCAGTTAGGTGTCATACAGTGGCAATGCTTGTGTTTTGTAACTCATGCAGTTTTCCATATACTTGAGCTTTATGTATGTTTCATTAAAAGTAGAATGGGATCAGCAATCCTGCTGCTAGAACAGTGCCATTCAGTAGACTTCCAAGCTTGTGTTACATAGTATTACACCCTACAAACAATTTTAAAACTATACAGTGCTGTTTATTAGCTAGAAATGTAACCACTATGCTCTTTAGTAGAGCCATTTTTCACTGATGAAACTGGCACTGATTTTTTTTTTTTTTAAATCAGCAGAGAAGTGTTGTGTTAG
This sequence comes from Florisuga fusca, assembly GCA_038090715.1. Classification (NCBI taxonomy): domain Eukaryota; kingdom Metazoa; phylum Chordata; class Aves; order Apodiformes; family Trochilidae; genus Florisuga; species Florisuga fusca. Next base: position 1,724,362 of record JAAWXA010000012.1, read on the forward strand.
TAGCTACCTTAAAGAGAAGCCTGGACTATTTTTTTTAAGTGCAGTTTTAGTCCTGCAGAAAGCAGGTTTCCCCTGTGGGACAAAATCCCACTGAGCTTAAAGTACACATAGTTTACTGATCCTGTGTTCAATCCATGCTAAATACAGGAAAATTTCCTATTGTATTCTGTGGATGTTGGATCAGGTGCTTAGAAAAGATTAACCTTGGGAGGGAGTGATGCTCCAAGCTGGCCTAACTTTGTTCCTGCTAGAACCAGGTAAAAAATGCACTGGCAGCTCCTAGCACAGAATTAGGACAGTGCCACACATCTGCTGACTCACCTGGGACAGAGGCACTGGAAAAGCCCATTTTGCAAATGAAAAGCAAGCAGGATTTAATCTGTGCTCCATGGAAAATACAAAACACATCACGTTTACTGTCCACTGATTATGTATGTGCTAGAGGCAGGACTTTGGATTTATTTCACAAAGGCATTTAAACCTGTACCCCACTGATAAGTATGATCACTTAAACCACCTAATAAATGAGATGTAGCAAGTTAAAAGTTTCAGGTCAGATGTACTGTCCTTAGTGTCTTGGTGTAATTCTCACACCACCAGGAATCCTGCTGTGGGCAGGCAGAGGGCAATATACAGCCCATAGCTCCAAAAGCAGCAAATTTCCTGGCACTGTTCCTAACCATAGAAGACACAACATGAATCACATTTGGTACTTCACAGAAAAAATGTAAATGGCCTTCTTTTATCAAACACTGTAAACGTATGTAGTTTTGCTCTTCACATGAAACACAAATGTAAAAAATGATCATAATTGATTAAAACATTTCCCTTATGTCCACCCACTGAAACCCTAAACACCTCAATGTGTTACAGGAAGATCAGCCTTTTACAAGATAATTCTATTAAAATGCAATTTTTTTAAAAAATTCATTTTTATGCAACAGCCCACAAATTATAGTACTATCAAGTAGTGTCATCTTCACCTTCATCCAGGGCATAGTTGAGCTTAATGACTGTGCTGATAAAGTCACCAAGCTCTACAAAATCTGCTGTGATAATATTCACACCACTTTCTCCTGGTTTCTGTGTTCGAATCCACTGCATCATGGCAGGAAGAGCCCTAAAGAGAAACAGAAAAAATAATAATTCATAAAGCAGTGAGACAAACGCATCAAGGCAAGATTTCCAACACTGTCTCCCATGGATCTTACTTGGTTTCTAATGGAACTGTGTGGGAAAGAACACAGGTTACTGCTCAGGCTTTCTGAAAACTATTATTTTTATAATTTTCATTCTCTGTGGGAATAATATGTTGATTGTATTTCAACTTCTCTTGTACAGAAGAATAAAAGGAAGACCATATAGGCTCACAGTTATTACTGATCTTGCCTAGGTGCAAGGGCATGAACATTTGCAACATCATCCAGCCATATGACCCCATGGGAATTATTTATGGAAAAAGAACTAATAGGCAACCCAAGAATTTGCAAAGCATGCTTGGTACATTCAAGGAAATACTAGAAACTAATATTTTGAGACACACTGGAGCATATACTGAATACCCTTTCTCTTCCATTATTAACATCCCAGCCATGAATTATAGTTACCAGTGGCCAGTAACTGAAATAAAAACACTGCCATTGTATGTCATTGTAACTCTTCTCCAAGATGGCATATTTTTATTAGGTCAGACCCTTAGTACACGAACACTGGAGTGTAAAAGATGTCTACCTAACTGTGTTTGTGAGGACAAAGAAATTTTTCTGACACCAGGAAAATATAAATGTATAATAAAAAGAAATAAGGAAAATAAACATTTCCCCAGCCCTGCTGAGGAAGTCAAGCAGCAAGAACCATTCTTCAGAAGACAGAAGTTAACAGCATTCCAAGAAAATAAGGTACAGATTGTTCAGAGAAAATTAATTTTTTAAAGAAAAGATATTTTTCAGAGCAGGTAACTGACCATTGGAACAAACTCCCAAAGACTTTGACAAGGTCTGCAGCACTTGGGAGTCTTTAAATCAACTCCAAAAATATACTCTTGGTCAACCTTGGGCTGCTGAGTTAAATAAAAGAACCTACAGACTGGGCAGGGCCACAGTCAGTTTAGATTAACAACATGTTCTCCCTTTTCTCTAAAATCTGTAAATCTGTCATTCCACCTCAGTCAACATGTTGTACAGCCTCTTTCAGAGAGGTAAGAAACCTGTAAAATGTCGGTCTGACAGTAAGTTAAATCAAGCTGAACATTCTGAACCTAAAAGCTTTAGGAAAACAGACCTAAAGAAAGCAGAACTACTGACTGACACAGATTGTACTTCTCAGTGGCTACCAGAATCAGCCATTAAAAAAAACAATTTAGTACTGAAAAAACCACAACCAGTTATAAGTAGCCCCCTTTGTGATTTTACTGGAGTATGAATGACACTGAGGTTTTGCTTCTGAAAAATGTACTTAAATTCACCATAAGATCCATGCTTAATCCCAGCAACACATTTTATCACTGTAATTTATTCAATATGATTGGCGTATATGTATGTGTGCACACCTGCCCATAAATCTGATTTTAAGCACTCTGCTATGTAAGTACCCAGACAGCATCTTTTGTTGTAAGTTTATTCAATCCTGAAAAGCATTTCCTGGAACTCTAACAGGCACAGGTCAGGTGTTATATACTCAGCAATGCGCTGACTGCTTGAAGAACGTCTGTTAGAAACCAGAACCATGACAGATCTCAGCATAACAGCACAGACCACCAAGTTGATAAAAGACAGCTCAGAGCAGTTGAAAAATCCACTGCATCTTCACATGCAGGAGACAGTGTTGAACACTGGACAAAGACACAAGGAACTGAACTTCGAAGGTGGCAATGTGTTGACTTTGCCTTTAATACCATGCTATTTAAGCTCAGAAAGTTTCAGGTTTAAAGGGGAACTGACTGATAGTAGACTGCAATGGATTTTTTCTTCCTTCCTTTCATCTGCTTAAGTTGATACCCTTGATATTCTACTACACCCTTGAGGCACAATTAACTTCTGGTGTCCTTTATTTGTTCTGAAGATGGTTCTTCTGTACTTTTGTTTTCAGACAATATAGTCTGCTGTCTATACACTTAGCCATATAGTATGAAATACTGTTTTCTTTTTCCTACTCTTTGTATTAAGCCAGTCTTTAACAGATAGTCATGCTTCCTTTCAATTAGTGATCTATCTTAAAGTCAGTTTTCCATGCCATTTCACCTCCAGTGAGGCTTGGCAGTTAAATGGGTTATTTACACTTTACTGCTACTTGACAAAGGACACAGCTGCATGACCCTTCGCACACATGCAAATTAGGTAAAGTCACAGAAATATTTTGTTCATGAAACTGTTTTGACTCAGTCAAAAAGTGAATGAGCTTATTAAAGAAACACATTCCTCTAAAACAACCCACCTGAACAAAAGATTCCAGTAACCTAAAAGAATTGATCTAGGCTATGCAACTCTTGTTTATGATAAACATTTATACAAACCCCCATACAGACCATGTTCCTCCCAAAGCACAATCTTTCAAGCGGATTACATCCACGACTAAGAAACCACACATTGCTCAGTTTCTGTACAAGTATCTCACAATAACTACTAGAATGAACCTGTGTTAATGTTAATCAGGATGTCTTTGTGATAGCAGCACAAACCTCACACTCTCTTCCTCCTAATTTTGAGTCTTTGCATGCCATAAACTAGTAATTGTTCTCATTAAGTTTTTTTAGTCAGAGGAACACAATCCATGCTGTGTGACAGCCACCTCCCAGAGGCAAATCAAAGCTTAAGTCAGTCCAGCAGTTCAGCTATCTGGGATGCATTATTTCCTCGGATGCCAAGATTGACAAAGAGATAGACAACAGATTAGCAAAGGCATACAGAGCATTTGGAAGACTTCATAAAAGAGCCTGGAGCAATAAACACCTGAAGAAAAGCACAAAGATTGGTGTCTACAGAGCCACTGTACTGTCTACTCTTTTATATGGGTCTGAATCATGGGTCATCTACTGCCACCACCTATGACTCCTTGAACACTTCCATCAGTGCTGCCTCCGTACAACCCTAAACATCCACTGGACTGACTGTGTGACCAATGTCACTGTCCTTGAACAGGCAGGAGTCACCAGTACTGAGGCCATGATACTGAGGACACAGCTGTGCTGGGTAGGGCACGTCTCCAGGATGGAGGATCACCACCTCCCTAAGATTGTGCTCTGTGGTGACCTTGCCACCGGCTGCTGCAACAGAGGAGCCCCAGAGAGGAGACACAAGGACTCCCTGAAACAATCCCTCAGCTTTGGCCATACTGACTGCCATCAGTGGTCCCCTTTGGCCTCCAGTTGGGAGATAGGGACACAGCATCCATAACACTGCTGCCTCCTCCACACATAGAATCAGTCTGGAGGAGAAAAGACAGGAGGATTCGGTCTTGGGATCTCTGCTGGTCACTGTTGCAATAACACAGTAGGGCAGAAAGCACTGTGCTGTGCCTGACCCCTCACAGGACACTTTCTGCTGTGCCTTTTGCAGCCGCACTGCCTGTCCCCCATCACCCTTATCAGCTGTCAGCGCGCTTGCGGCACGTGTGGGGACAGAGAGGCCTCCTGAAATCTTTGTTTGTGAAGCCAAGACATGATGATGATGTGGTTGTCCCTTAGTCTCCTCTTTTCCAAGCTACATGGTCACAGTACAGAAGAAGTACTGTGAAGTAGGGAAGCCACCTAACCTGGACAATGCCACTGCATTGTGCAGAGATATTTAATGTGGATATATTTCTTCCGACACCAAGGCTTTTATCATGAGGTGACACCTCACTAGACCAGTCAGGGGCACTAATCATTTGGGTATGGACTGGGTATCAGGATGGCTTACATGCATGCTAACATGCCCTGTATCACCCTTTCAAGTGTTTTTTTGGTGAGGAGCTGGTACTTTCTCATATAGGTTGCTATAATGACTTTCATTTACAACCCAGTAAAAACTAGGCTCAGCTTTGACAGTTATTTTATTACCTCTATTTTCCTTCTTTTTGGTTGTTCGTTTAAACAGAAATGTGCCAACATTTCTTTTTAACTTTTTGTCTTGTTTCAGGAGCCATTTTCTGATGCTTTAAAGAGCTTAACAGAGAAACAATGCCCTTGACTACAAAATATGCATAGCCATTTAGCCCTTTCCAAAGCTATTAAATAAACAAAACATTTTTATTATATTTTTTTTAATCTATCAAAGATCTCAAGTGGACTCCAACAATCCTGAATTTTTTTTAAAAACAGTAATTAAACATCCAAATAGCTTTGATTTAAGCAGCATAACTGTGAATCCCACCTTAAGTTTTCAGAAAGAAAATATGACATAACAAATTGCACAAAAAATACCTTTCAAAAAAATTGCTCTTGGGCTATTTTAGGTCAGAGGTGTGGTTGGGTTTTTTAAGCGCTTGAGTCATCAAAGTGTGATCAAAGTATGACAGAAGACTAAGGACAGCAGTGCTTCAAGACAGGACCTTCCGTGGTAAAACAGCTGCTCCCCTCTGCAGAGCTTTCAAGGGAGGGGAGGAGGCAAAGCAGCTTTGTAAACAAAAGGGCTGTTTGCTGCGAGGGCAGACTTTGCTCACTAAAGGCAGAGAACAACGCGCTTTTTTTTTTTTTTTTTTTTTTTTTTTTTTTTTTTTTTTTTTTTTTTTTTTTAATGCAGAGTGAGAAACTGGTCTCATGTACTGAGTGCAGTGCTGCCTGGCATTAAGCACCCATTACCAGTAAGCATCAGGGAGAACTGAGGAAGGTCCACTTGCTTCAGGGCAAAGTGATGTGTTATTCCACCCCGCCCCAGCAAAGCACACACCGTTCCTACCTGCAGCCTTTTACAAAGGGGTTTTATTTTTCAAGGAAAACAGTACTCCTCTGCAGGAGGACATACTCACACAGCCTAAATCTGAATCTCCATGCTCTTTAGTTTCTCCTCTCCATCCAATTTTAAGCATGTTTTCAAGAACACTGATTAATTCTGGAGCTGTAATTCAGCACACCTGACTTTGGCTTTTCAAGGATGCTGAGAATTCATTGCTCCAGTGGGAGAAGTGGATGTCTCATGTGTCACTGAATCATAAAAACCCTGACTGCAAAGAACCTTGAAAACTCGTTCAAGTTCATCCAGCTCACCCTTAGGCAGGATCAGCTACACAAAGATCAACCGTACAGACCACTTCTGCTACATGTTCAATTTAATCAGTACTTCCAACGCCCCAGTGATGAAGATGTCACAACCTTCCTCTGTATTCAGACCATCTACATACATTCCATTACACATCCTCATTAGCTTCGACCAGAGTACCCAAAAATAAATCCCACCAAAAATAACAGCATTAAGGCATGCTGCTCAAGTGTTCACTATGTCCTCACTCTATTCCCACTAATGATTTACTGTTCATCCCTAAACAGGCTTCCCTTGTAGAACATGAGCCTTGGGTACCATTCCACAGTACATTGTTCTACCACAATTTTCTCTGTGGTAAAACTAGTCAAAAAGGTCCTCTTTTTTTTATGTGCCAGCTGCTTGTTTCTGCTCCCTCACAATTTACCATTCTCTTAGTTGTGCTGAGACAACAAAAAATCAGAACATGGAAATGGTCTGGATTAACAGAAATCAACTGATCATTTTTGCTATCCCTCTGTCCCAAATGGCCCAAATCATTGATGATATTTGATTTACAATAGGACATCCAAAACTGCTGAATTGACACAACCAAGGGAAAAAATGCACAAAAGTAAAGAGATTTCCATGATCTTAAAATGAACAGGTTGGGAAGGAACTGTTTCGATTCATGTCCCTATCACGGCAGACTTACCACAACCAGAAAAAGTGGGCAATGCTGGTTAAATTTTGTTATTAATAGTCTCAAAGGTACACAGGTGGGAATGGACTTTGCACTGCGTAAGATGTCATGTTGCAAGAGCTACTGACATTAACATCCAAAAGCCCTGGATTTATTCTTCTGAAATGCTTATCTACAACTCAGTCACCTCCAATTGCTTTAAACAGTTTTGAGAATGCATCTGATCAGAGTACTGTGCTGCGGTTAGATGAATATTTTAATGTAACTGATCATAGCACTGTACTCTGGAGAGTCACCAGGGGCCAGGTGCCTTCTGGAGAATCACCAGGGGCAAGGTGCCTTTACTCTCCTATTGAGCTGTTCGCTTTCTGGGTTTCATTTTTAAGGGGGAGGCAGAAATGAGCTTAACAGGGCCTTTCCTGCCCTCTTTTCGAAGAGTATTTCACCTGAATTAATTGAACCTATACCTCTATGCTTGTATAAAATTGCAATGAGATATTGAAAAGTAGCAAATGGTAATTCTGGAGATGATTAATGTTCAACAACCCATTTTTTCCTGATTCCATGTTTTTAGCCATTGTATCTGGGGCACTAACTAATAGCATTAGGAGTGCCAGACGGCTGGGAAAGGAGACAGTAAATTCTGTAGAACAAAAGATCTCATTAATGAGGCAAGTCTAGTATTTTGGCTACTTTTTGGCCAATGTAGTGGGGAACTGAAGTGGGCAATACCAGAGCTAAAAGTTTTAACTGCTACCACATAGAGTAATGCATTTAGTTTTTACATCATGACTGAAGAAGGCATTGTAACACATATAGTTATGCTACTATGAACAAATACATGACAGTCCATGGATTAACAGGAAAACTACTGCCTGCCCTGCCAGTGCCTGTGTTGGAAGCCTAGCTTTCCTCAGTGATCCAGCAGATCCTGTTAGACAAGCTCATCATCTGCTCCTCTGAGAAGTTATATCATTAGTGATCACACTGGGGAGAAACATCTCCCATTTTCATAACAGTGGTGCAGGTAGGAAAACAGAAGGCACCAGAGAGATCTGTCATTCCTTCCAACATTTTGTGACCCAGATATAAGCCTGGGCAATCATTTATACAGGTGCTTCCATGTGCTTGAGACAGTCAGTTCTGGTCCCAGTTCCACACAGAAATCTGGCTGTTGAAGAAATGAGAAGAAATTCACAGAAATGACAAGTGTGGACTATGGAAACAGGCTCTGGAACTTCGTGCACAGAGAAAACTAAGCCAAGGGCTTAATTTTCTCCAAGGGGTGTCACCACGTGTTAACCACATGTCAGTGAAGCTGCCGAAGAACTTGGTAAGCGACTCCAGATAAGGAGTTTCACTTGCTGCTGATAGCTCAGCCCATTATTACAAAACTCGCATTCTTGAATGATGTAGGAAATCAAAGAGATTAAAAAGCAATTAATAAAAAGAAGGGGTGTGTGGAGGAAACACTCTGAAATTAAACGAGGAGAACAAAGACACATTATTTACCAGAGCAAAAAGAAGAGGTGATTTTTACCAGTGTTTAGTCTTGCTCAGAGACTTGGAACACAGATATATTAGCAGAGCAAATCTGAATGGAAACCATTTTTTTACTAACTAGTAAAGTTATCAAAAAGGTATGTATAACTATCAGGGAAAGAAGAGCAGCCAGAGAGTTCAGACCTCTGTAGCAGGCAGAGTTCATTTAAGAAACTTCTGGCAGCCAAGACTATGACTCCTACATGGCCTGTAACAATTTCACACATCATTGCAGTTTCCACTGAAAAAGATATTACAATAAAATTAAATTACTTGAATAGGTAAAATATGTACGATTTCTTACAGTCTAATGGTGTAGGCTACAAAATTAATGTTTTCTTCCTACAGATGCTTCAAAATTAAACTCTCACCTTTATTTGAATCCTTTTTTATTGAATCTTTTTCTATTGAATACAGAGCAAAGCAATTTCCATTTTCTTTCAGATAAACAGCTCTAAGTGGTTCCAATTATTTTGTCCCATCAAGTGAAGATCAAAGTCAGTCTGCAGTAGCAGAAAACAGATAACCAAAGTATAGAAAACTGAATACAGCTGTTTGCCATAGTAACTTGCTCAGTATATTCCACAATATATTATTCAGACAGATAAACTGTGGAATAATTGATATTGAATGTAATATTGAAAAATGCAAAGCAAGTAACCATACTCAAATCAGAGAAAGGTGAAGAAAAGTCTTGCAGCATTTCCAGAAACAGGATTCTTTTCTGATTCTTCAGAGAAGGTGGAAATCTGCTTCACTTGTGAAACACCAGCAAGCAGAAAAAAGCTTAAATGGAAAACTATGACAAAAATAATTTCCTTTGAAAAAAGATAGAGGCAGAAAGCAATTTTTTTACACTGTTGCTACCAGGGCAGCAAGAAGTAGAGAAGGAAGTAAGAGCTTCAGGCTGCTCATCCAAATAGCAGAACTTGAGCATAATTTCAGGTCTGATTTGAGTGATGTTGTAATTAAAATGAGTCAGGAAATCAGATGGTAGGGGGCAAAATTATAAAGCAACATGCAATTTTTCAGTTAATTAAAAAAATTAAATGTCTAGTTAATGTTCAATGCAGCAAATTAAACATTATTTTCATAATTTTTTGTCTTCTAAAATTTAAATAATTTTAAATTGTGTCATTTTCAAATCATGTTATGTTGAAACTGTCAAAACATTTTGACTATTGAAGTATTTCTAAAACATTAAGTTAGAAAATATCAGGATGAAATGTTTCCTACATAACTTCCTCAAATACATTTAGTCATCAGATTTTACAAGCAATATCAATTGTGCTCACAAAGCTGTCTTTCCCGTAAATTTCTGTTTAGCATCAAAATTCCTCTCTGCAGTACCTCTCCATCTGAGGCACCACTTCTTCCTCCTGCTGCCGTTTCCATTGATTATACTAGCAAACACCTTTTAGCATGGAATGAATCCACCCCAACTCTTTCTCCACCAAGCTAGTTTTCCCATTTCCCCTGTGACAGAGAGATGGCACTGAGGGTCCTGACTACACTGCTGTGAGTGGCACTAATGGTCTTCCAACCAGCAATCCCAGCCCAGCACCTGGACTGCAGGCTGCAGGGTTCAGGAGTGTCACACACTCACTAGGTCCTCTACAACAGCTGCTTCAGCTGACCAGAGAGGGAGGCTAAGCTGCTTCTTATCCTTTGTACACTTTCTGGCTTCTAGCTCTGGCCTCACACACCACAGCTAAACAAGTTTTGTTAATCAGCTGCATCCCACAGGCAATATCCTTCTAAATAGCATCCTGGGCATTGCTGTGAATCATCTACCAGCAGCAGCCTTCCCTGAGCTATTCCTCATTCCTTCCACTTACTCTCCTCACAACCCAGTTAACAAGCCCAAAGCATTCATATGATAAACTCTGTATATAAAACCAATTATAATTATGCCAAATACAGTACCCAGGTGATTTTATGGAACAGCCACTGCTCTTTCACAGTGAGAAATGTTTGTTGTGGCTTCATCTGGGAGACAGGCTCACCAGGCTATCTTTCTGCCAAGGTGGTCCCACACCAGGAGGATTTGTTCCCGTAGCGTAGGCTTCTCCAGCTTCTCCATAACAAATAGCCCCAAGGGTGCATGCCTCCCCATCCCAGAGCGGTGGCTCCTCACATGCCTCTGGACCACAAGCAGCCCAGCAGGTAGAGGAACACTGTGCCATATGGTCCTGTCCTCCCATCTCCAGTGGCAAAGCAAATGGCATGGACAAGTGCTGTGCACAGCAGCCTTTGAAAAGGTTAGCAGTCATGATATTCTCCCATAAAAGGGAGGGATCTGCTAATGCTCTCTGCTCCTCTTTCAAAGTTCATATAACTCCTCTTAAAAGCAGTCAGCTTTCTCACTCTTGCTTTTCCAGCTGCAAGACTGTTGTAAAACTTCACTGCTCACATGGCAGGGAGCCCTTCTCTCTCTTCCAGCCTAAACTTAGTCAGTGTATAACTGTTACTCTGCTGAGATCACTGGCCTTCATCTGAAACTGTTCTTTTTCCTCCCTCATTTTCAGTCGTCTGTGCTATTTACAGACAGTAACCACAGAGTCTCTCAGGCTTCATTGTGCTAGGGTAAACAAGACAAGCTCTCTCAATGTCTTCAGCAATTCATTTCCTGATTATCCTGGTCAGTAGTCTTTCACTGCTTCTGCGCCAATTTTAATCTACTCCCCAGAATATGGATGACCAGAATTGCACAGTATATCAAAAAGGATATCCTACCTGCTGCACTGTGGGCAGTCATGCCACCCCCTTTCTGTGCATGCTGGAAAGGCTTTGGTTCATATCAAGAGGACACTGCTTTTTTCCCCATGTATTTTCTACTGAGGGCTCAGCCAGCCATGGAGGACACTCCAGCATCTTGGCTTCCCCAGCTGATGAGATGTTCCCATGATTATAACCTTGCATTTTATACCACTGACTTCCAGCTCATTTCTAATTATTGCAGGCAGCCAGTTCTTGATGTATGATACCCCCCAGCTTTCCTCTGTTATGATGATAGCTTCTTACTTTGTGTCATGAGCAAACTCCATTTACAGTCTCCTACAGCTAAATCCAATCTCCTTCATGGAAATATTAGAGTACTAGGCTCTTTGAAGAATGCTGCTCAGGACTCAGTGTTGGCAACACGTCTGTTTAGTATCTTTATTAATGATCAGGATGAGGGGATTGAGGGCATCCTGTCATTTTGCAGATGACACCAAGCTGGGTGGGAGTATTAATCTGATTGAGGGTAGCAAGGCTCCACAGAAGGATCTGGACAGGATGGATTGATGGGCCAAGGCCAACTGTCTGAGGTTCAACAAAGTCAAGTGCTGGATACTGCACTTGGGTCAAAACAATCCCAGGCAATGCTGCAGGCCTGGGAAGAATGGCTAGAAAGCTACCCAGAGGAAAAGGACCTGAAGGTGTTAATAGGTAGTCAGTTGAATATGAGCCAGTAGTGTGCTCAGGTGGCCAAGGCCAACAGCATCCTGGCTGGTATCAGAAATAGTGTGGCCAGCATTGGAGGGCAATGATTCTGCCCCTGTACTCAGCACTGGTGAGGCCAAACCTTGAGTACTGTGTTCACTACAAGAAGGACACTGAGGTGCTGAAGCATGTCCAAAGAAGGGTAGTGAAGCTCATAAAGGGTCTAGAGCACAAGTCCCATGAAGAGCAGCTGAGATAATCAGGGCTGTTCAGCCGGGAGAGAAGGAGACTGAGGGGAGACCTTAATTGTTCTCTACAACTACCTTACAGGAGGTTGGACCCAGGTGGGTGTCAGTCTCTTCTCCCAAGCCACATGTGACAGGATGAGAGGAAATGTGTCACCACAGGAGGTTTAGATTCAATATGAGAAGAAACTTCTTCACTAAAAGGGTTTTCAGGCACTGGAATAGGGTGCCCAGGGAGGAAGCAGAATTACCATCCTTGGAGGTGTTTAGAAGATTTGTAGATGTGATGCTTAGGAACATGGTTTAGCACTGGAGTCAGTAGGGCTCGGTTAATGGTGGAACTTGATGATCTTAAAGGTCTTTTCCAACCAGAACAATTCTGTGATTACCTTATTTTCAGTTTGCTACTTCCAATCTAGTACAGTTCCAATAACATTACTGATTCCCAAATTCCATTTTGGTTGATAATATTCTACTTAACACTTCACCAGCTGCATTACTGAAATCCCCCAATTTTCCTGTTTTATTTCCATAGAAGTAGTTAAAAAAACAAATTAGGGTTGTTTGACATCATCCACCTTTGGAAAAACCTCAAACAAGAGTAATACAGTTGTTTTAACAAATTCACAAGGGCCTGTCACTAAGGTAACAGCAGTACAATTTACTTAACCACAGTTTGTGAAGGAATCCACCGTAGGGAATAAAAGCTGCTTGTTTCTCTCCAATGGATATTTATGTTGACCTGTTAGTCATCTTATTAACAACTATTAGTGGCAGATTTGTAATCAAATGCTAATAGTAATTTTTTCTTTTAACTCAGCCTTGTAACCATCAACCTTGAAATTATTAGATGATGCAAATAATGGCAACATATCACAACCAACAGGAAAATTCAGATCAGTCATAAAGCTGAGTCAGACTCTTCCACATTGGACAGTCCCAAACTTGTAACTCTAGACTACATCTACTATAATGCTGTCTGCTTTGACTTCAAATAATTTTTATGTTTCAAAGAGGGCAATCAGGCCATTTCACTTTTGGACAAAAAAATTAGGCTGAAATTTCTTAGGGAAAAAAAAAAAATTGAAACTAGGTTCTGACTTACTTTTGCTGCAAAAATTAAAAATTCCGGAGATGTGCCACAGTATTACTTAGATGATAGAGTTTCCTTGAAGAACTCTGTCCTTTGACAGTGTATATTACCATAAACATTAGGTAAATTATTATTGCTAATAATACTGCTCCTTTTGCTTGGCCAGTGGTATTCACCCTATAGCTAATGGACACCCTATAGCTTGCAGACAGTGATACAGAGGGGAAAGACAATTCAGGGTACTTAACTCCTAAATATCCACTGTGGCGTTAATTACATCTGGCCCAAAATCAAGAATGCTGTACTGCAATAAACCCCAGCATTCAAAATGTGATTTTGTTTTGAATGAGAAAGGAAATACAAAATATTGACCTTTCCTATCAAAGAATGTTCAAGGCCAATTACTAAATACAAAAATGAAAAGCTGCAAATATAAAACCAGCACTAAGTATTGCAATTAGCACTTACGTAAATAGAAAGACAAGAGAGAATGGAAGTACAAGTTAAGATGTTTTGACATAAATAATTTTGCTCTAATAGACAACTCCCTGGAGAACAACATTGAAAGATGAATTCCTGAAAACAACGGTAGACTTCAATATATCTGCTGTTTTCAATAAAGAACTGCATAAATGGGAAAAAAGAACAAATTGTTTTGTGATCACTGGGTTGAAACAATTTATACAAACACGCGCTTGCTGCCACATCTAACAAATCGAGCAATGGCAGATCAAACACTTTAAAAATAAATATAAGAATAACCATTATACAACTGATATGATCTCAAATTGGCTTTGAAAAGAAAAATGTTTTGATGATTTGGAGGGCTCTTACTGGTTCTGATCAACACCAAAAAAGGCAGACATTGTGAGAAGTCACATGTTTCCAGTAATACTGGTAACTACTCATATTTTATTTAGTGAAAGCTCCATATCAATGAACTAGGGTTGCTGTACCACAAATGAAATAAACCACATCACAGACTATTAGAGAAAAGGTACACTAGAGAATGCATTATGTAGCTTGTAAAAGTACAGCAAGGGATTGCAGAGGATGCATCAACAATAAGGTAAAATCCTCCTGCAGTGAGGCTAGAACAGATTTTTTGGTTGACATATGCCATAACAAAGAGGTAAGAGAATCATAGAATAATTTGGGTTGGAAAGAACTTTTAAAACCACCCCTCCCAACAATGGTCATGCTGGACCACTGTGCAACATCTGCACAGAGACACAGAGCTGCCACGTCAGCCATTTGTGCACTGAGAGTCCCTGCAGTGCCTCATGCTCCTCTTGTGGGATAGAGAAGAAGCTGCAGTCACCATAGAACTGTTGCAGTCCCCTTCGCTCTACACAAGATGCTGATGGTGATCAGCCTCGTTTGAGGTTTTGCCTTGTATCAAGGGTCAAGGACCAGCCAGATGGACCTTGCACTCCAGTGCAAGGGGAGGGGACATCTGTGTGACAGCACATGTGACCCAACACATAACACACTGGTACATCAGCAGACATTTTAGAGATGACAATAGCTCACAAGTGTGAGCCTGCAGAAAAATACACTATACTTTAAAAAAAAGAAAAAAGAAAAAAGATGTACTCTGAGAAGAAGAATTGCACAGCCAGGACAATTGATGCTGGCTCTAAGCAGAGGGAAGCCCAGGTTATTCAGAGGGAATTACAGTAGATGAGCCTTGTGGTCAGTCCATCCAAAGCACTATTGCCGGCTACGAAAGAATAAAGAAAAGTCCTGACTGAGCCAAAAAATATTTTTTTAAGCAACAGTCTACCTATAAGTTTCATCAGAAACAGCTTGGAGGGAAAAAAGACCCAGATGTTCATCATATGGATTACTGCTTCCACAAATGTTCCTCAGACTACAGAGCTGTACTAGGTGTCCTTGAATTTCAGAATTTCATAATCAGCTTGAAAGCTATCTTGTGGATAAATCTGGTAAAGCTTGTGTAAAAATCTCTGTGCTCATTTTGTACCTTAGAAATGAAGAAAAGGTCCAGCCCATCAAGGAGCAGTTCCCTGCATGATCAAGGTTAAAAGCAGTTAGGCAGACACAGGCCAAGCAATAACAAATATATCTCCCCTGGGCTCAGCACCTGTTAGCATTTATTAGCTGTAGAGTTTCCTTAGTGATCTAAGTAATGCTAGGAAGATGAAAGAAAATACAACTGATTTAATGAGCCATTTGCAGTATCACTACAGCAGCCGTGCAGATTGAAGCATAAAATCTTTGAGACAAGTAGACATTAGTGACAGCTTACAGAAGCGATGCTGGGGGAGTGAACATTTGCTTTTCATGAAGAAAAACACTTGCTGCCTTCTGTACATGCATGGTTAGACTGTGCTCAGTATGATTATGGGACCACATAAAATATCTTTACAAGTAGTCACACACCACAGACTGTAACTGCAAGCATTTTGCTGTATAACATGATAAAAGTGACAAGCAGGCCAAACAGAGGAAAAGACTGTGAGACAGTCCCACACAGCCCCTAGAAAATACCAAGCCAACTACCCCAAAACAAAACCCCAAAGCCAAGCCAAAACTCTTTCTGGTGGTCAAAGAGCTGGTGATCACCATGTCAACCTCCTTTCTGACTAAATCACATAGGCTGCTAACATATAGGTAGATAAATATTTTACCTAAGTTATTAAAAAATCATGTGCTTTTGTATTTTGTGACACTTTACTACTATTCTAGGCTCACGAATAAAGCCATCAGACACAACAACCCAGCACTTCCCAACAAAATGCTAAATGCTATACTAAAATCCTTGTGCAGACAGATGCTCTGATGATGAAATGTCACTGAAACCAATCTGAGCATACACAGCCCATCAGGATTTTAGTATGCAGTCCTGGTGATGTGGCAGACAGATGCATCAAACGAAACCGAGGTCTTTGTGCTGCTCTGTGTGTGAACACCACGATTGCCCCTTGTGTGGAAAGGCTAGAAAAATAATTAAGGATAGGAAGAATAGAAATACTAAGGATTTGTCTTTATTGCACAGAGTACTTTCAATTCCCTTGTGATATAAAAAAAAAAAAGAAAAAAGAAAAAGCCAACAACAACAGCAAAAAACCCCAGCTCCTGCCCAAGCCAAATGCAGTGAGTGACAAATGTGCTTGTACTACACAAATTAGTGAGGGATCAAGTCTGCACAAGCCTCTCAGCAAATAAAAGCTTCCTAAGCCATTTGCAGTTCTATGGGCTCACAGAGTCCTACACCCAAACCAACTCACCAAAGCTGTTGCTCTTCTGCAGCCCATAATGGAGACAGACATCAAGGTGACAAGCAGGAAGGCAATTAGTAAGTGCAGTTGCGATTTATGTTGCTTTTTCTTTTAAACATAAAATAGTTTAGGAATGGCATCACTTAGTATCAAGCATGGATCACAATCATAATCACATCCCACTCTTCCAGCAACAGAAAAATTTAAAAATTCAGTGGCTGAGATGCGGTTTGGAGAAAGAGTGTGTTCTTAGTAACTGACTAAAAAAAATCCTACTTCTTGAAACTGGAGGGATTATTTGCCATTTAATAACTATCTGCTAGATAGCTACATAAATCTGCCCCTGCTTAGTTTATGACTGTACAAAGAACGTCTTTTCTCCAGACAGCTTCTGTGGCCTATTTACCATCCCTTTTGTTAAAAGTGT
Organism: Florisuga fusca; assembly: GCA_038090715.1. Taxonomy (NCBI): domain Eukaryota; kingdom Metazoa; phylum Chordata; class Aves; order Apodiformes; family Trochilidae; genus Florisuga; species Florisuga fusca. Next base: position 1,741,195 of record JAAWXA010000012.1, read on the forward strand.
GGCTGCTTTGCCTCCACTTCAAAGGTTCAACCTCATGTGCAGGTTTCTAAATTGTTTTTAATTTGTTTTAGTTTCTAAGGGAAAAGATTTAGTGTAATGGGTAAAAATTTAGTTACATGCGAGCTACAGGGAACATTATCCTTAGAGATTATTTTGGAAATCAAGTGGTAAGAGGCTGGGTATGCATTTTCTGTTTCTCAAAAGTTTTAAAATTACCACAGGATTTTTTCATCCTCTGAAAGAGGATTATTCAACATAAGAGACAAAAAAAGAATATCCTGCTTGTCTACAGTGTCAGAGGCAAAACCAGTGATTTCACTGCAAATCAGAAAAACTAGATTATTATGAAGAACAGATCTACACTCATCAAAAGCTTGCTTCATAACAGACTTTCAGACAGACTGAAGGCAGCTGCGTCACTGTGAATTTAATTCAATAAGCAGAGGGGATGTAATTCGTTTGGTACATACTGTTTGCTAATCAAAGAGTATTTCTTGGCATCCAAATTGTGCATGACAGAATGTTAAGTCTGAAAACATATTGTTAGTCCTCAAAGTTTTTAATCAAATCCAAGAACCATAACATGCACACATGAGAGCGATTCACATAATGAAAATGAAAGTTACATTATAAAGTTCTTCAATGCTAAGCTGTGGTCCTAGAAAGAACTTAGAAGAAATAGCTTTTCCATCTTGCACTGGTGCAGGATAGAAAGCTTGATGACTTTATAATTTCTCTTTCTTTCAGATTATTGTCCCAAAGGGTATTATGTGTGATGATAGCAATAAAGCCTGTGAGCAAGCATTACCAGTGAAAAAGAGTCCTGATATATCTTCTACTGAATTCAGTCTTAGGAGCATGAAACTGTTTGTTTGTTTGTTTGTTTGTTTGTTTCTTTCTTTCTTTCTTTCTTTCTTTCTCTCTGTACTGTGGGAAACAGGATGAGGAACAACATCACTTGTCTTTTTTGAAATGCGTTGCCCTAGAAAATTGCTCTACTGCAGTTTGAACATGTGGACCTCCACCATCGCAAGCTTCTGTGACAATGAGCTATTAAACCAACCATTTTGAGTTGGCTGCAGAGGTATATATCACTGTGCTCTTTCATAATGTGACCTACAAAGTAGCAGAAAGGAGTATAGATTGCTGTAAAGTGTCTGCTTGCAGGTTTCCTGGCCTTACAAATGCTGAAACTGAAAGACTGAAAGAATGGCCCTCAGGTGGCCATTGCTCTTCTCATGGTAAATAATCTTGAGAGCAACAGCTTCAGAGATCAAAACCTGTTATCTTTATTGGTTCCAAAAATGATTTAAACATACTCAGAATTTTCTGAATTAAGCCAGTATGTAAACAAAAACGGACACTGTACAGCTGGAGAGGGGGGAAAGAGAAGACCTAGGGTTTGATTTGAAAATGACAAAGACCATTTCTTAAACATAATACTTAATTTAGAGGGTAATAAAGCCCTGTACCAGAATTAGTTTCACATTTGTATTTAGATCTTCAAAATTCAATGCAAGGGATAAACTCAACCTAAGAGTGGTTCCCAAACTGCTGCCAAGAGCAAGATACTGCATTCCTAATGCAAAGGTCTTTACCAGCACTTATTAATAAGCAGAAAATAGTATAAAATGTGTAACTCTATGCAGCAGCTAGGAAGAAAAGCACGCATGTTATCTACCTGAACACAATAGTGGAATTTTAATCTGTGTATTTATTATGAAAAGGTCAGAATAAACTTTTAGTAAATAATTACAAGATTGTTCAGAGAACCAAACACAGTGCAGCTAGAACACATGCCTTGTCTCTTTCAATGCAGATTACATAGTTATAAGTGACTGAAACATTCTTGCAGCAAGACTGAAAAGAATTCTGTAAATTATACTAATTGTGCTGTATCCTTTAACTGCTCATCTTTTTTAAAAAAAAAATTTTAAATTATTTTTTTAAAAAGATTACCATTAAATGAGGAGCTGTTCTGACCATATTTGATGCTTACTTTCAGAGCGGTTAATATACAAGCTCGGTTTCTGCAAAGATTAACACACACTATGAAGCCTGCTTCTTCCTAGTAGTATTTTTGTAGTAAGTAGTAGGATTTCAAAATGAGATGCCACACTTGGGAGATTAAATACCAGCTTTGAGATAATTTTAAAGGTCCATTTTTTTTTCAGTTGTTAAAAGAATTATGCAAAAGAAAAAAATAAATGCAACGATGCAACAGATGTGTTTATACATCGCTTATAAATAAACTTGTCGCTTGTGAAAATCGCAGTTACAATTCAAAAAAATCCAGTATTTCCAGGTACTCTGGCCTGATTCTTCACTGAAATTTCAAGCTACTGTAAATTTCCTGCAGTGATAGAGGTTCACGTCATTAAGAGCTTACAGGAAAACATATTCAGAATCCACTTGAAAAACAAACAGATAAAAGTGCACAAGTACTTCTGATTAGAAAACCTTTTGTGTCAGTGTTTTACTGTTTCAGGTGAAATTTTTCCCTTTTTTTTTTTTTTTTTTTTTTAATTTAACGGTTGCTTAGGAAAACTGACATAAAAATGGTCCAATTTTCTCAAAAATGAGGAACATTTCTTTGCAGGGTCACAGATACTGACTGCACCATTCTACCCATAGAAGGAGACAGTATTCCCAGTAGTCCTTCCTGGCACAGTAACATTCATGCAGAGAGCAGAACATCAGCAGGCCACTGATACATAATATAATTTTTCACACTCAGCAACCTGTCTTTTTTGAGGGGAAAAAAAATAATCTCTTGTGTCTTGGCATTAAATTTCAGGTTTCCTACCAAGTAGTCAAGAACACAGTTACACATACATGCCTTTAAGCTGAAAACTGTCTGTCATTTATCAAAGTCAAAATAGTATAAACAATTCATGCCTTGCACAGATGGCTTGTTTTGTAATTTAACAACTAATGACCTGTCAACACAGTATTCCATGTACACAACCTCTACAATGGTCTGCAGCCTCTTTCCCATAAGATAAATGAAGGTCTGTTAGGAGGCAAATCTCTCTAATGGTGTCCTGATATCTTTGATATATTGTGTAATGGTATGCAGAGCAAAGCACCACGTCTTTAAGATGTACAGAGGTAGTCACAGATGCAAATTCTGCAATGTCAGGTTTTTTGATGACCCCAAAAAAATAATTACTGACATGATGCCTGATGCATAAATAAAAACTTATATGATTTAGATCTTTCAGGTAGATTTTTTCACATTCTCAGTAAGGAAATCTAAGGCGAGATGTATAGTACTTATGGTAAGAAACCATGTTTAAAAGGAAAAAAATAAAGGAAGAACCTTCCATTCAGTGGAAAAAAAAAAGACTAAGCCAATTCCATAAGGTCTCACAAGACCTTAGATTGTCTTTCAAGATACAAAAGCTTCTCCTTTAATGTATTTCTCTTCAAATATTTTAAGATTATGCCCAAGTTCTCACTCACCCACAGCAGCATGGAAGAAACACAACTGCTGGAGTTTCTTTAAAAAGGATTAGAAAAGCAGCATCACCAGAGCACACATTCAGCACACGTTACTCACCAGAAACTTACCTTTCTGTGATTGTTTCTCTGAGACCACTAGCAACCCCCTTCACAACTGTGCTAGCCTTTGGCGTCAGCACTACTTGAGATATAAAAAAGGAGCCTTTCTTTCTTCTCTCAGTGATCGATGCCTGAAGAAACTGAATCAGCTTTTCCGGGTCTGTTGTGTTTGCCCAAGGAGCTGGCATCATCTGGCCTGGCCAAAGAAATGGTACTTCCAGAGCCACTGGGCTGTGGTAGAACACCAGGACTTGGTGTTCCTTTTCCCACAGGTACTGGAGGCTGACTTCATGGGCAAATATAGCAGGACACATTTTGTTTCCATATGTGTCTTTGAGCATTTGGACAAGCTTTTCATGATGGTATTTCTGCATTCCGTAGAAGTGATTGAAGTCCAAGAAGATCACTTCTTTTGGATGGTCAGTGAGAAACGCATTGATCTCTTCCAGGCCCTCCTTGACTTTGGCACTGAATAAACCATGAGCAAAGTAGAGTTCGTTGTCTGGATCTCTGGGCTTGGTGGAAATTCTAAGATCAAAATACCGTATACCTGCCCCCAGCTGGCTTGTGAAGTTCATGGTTTGTGTAGCCAGCCACTTCCTCATCAACTTTTTAGCCACAGTCCCAAAAACAGACACAAAATTCTGGACCGTCTCTGGCTGTTCAGGCCCAACAGGAGAGGCTTCATCAATGTAGAAGCTAAATGAGTCATGAGACCCTAAAAACACAACAGAGGAAAGTAACATTATATTAAAATATTAAAAGTCATTAGTGATGCTTCTGTAGTAAAGATAATTTTTTGACCTGTACCATCACCCACCCCCCCCTTCCTTGCCATTTTTCTCAATATGCTGCAGTTGTCTGTCAGCCTTTACCTCTCCAGCATTTCCCAGGAACTTGAAGGAAATATAATGCCTGTTTCACTGCTTGCCTGGCTGCTACCTCACTCTCTTCTGGCTCTTACTTTGGTCTTTAAGATCACTGACATCAGCAGGCTCTGAACATCAAAGCAATCCTGGTGTAACTCTAGCAAAGCTAGGCACATAATAAATCCCTAGAGCCAACAATGAAAGTCTGGTCTCACACACTGAATCGTGCACCATCGAGTTTGCAGAACCAAAGCCAAAAACATCCCCCCTACACTTTTACAGCCATGTAACATAAAGAGTTGAAAAATGCCAAGGGCATGTAACCCTTCTGAACTATTCTTTTTTTCAAGTCTTCTCTGGTCATCAACAATATTACTGAATACTGTTTTTCTGCTCAAATCCACCTCTAAAATTCTTTGCTTTACTTTGCTATGTAAGTACAACAGACAGACCCAGGCATTGTATTTCACTGATAAAATATAGTAATTCCACTGCATGCTCTAAACAAGAGAAAGACATACTGCTTAACATGCCCATGTACAATTTACCATTTTCCATAACTTAAAGTTGAATCCAAATCTGTAATACACTTTGCTATGCAAAATTATCTGTGTCTCCAGGTATGCCAATTAAAATAAAAGCAACCACAAAACGAAAAACCTACCACCGTATTATGTTCAGCATTTGGGCATTTACACAAAAGCAGCTGATACAGCTAAGGACATCTGCACATTCTTTTGCAAGGTACTTCTTCTTGCTTTAGGGAGACATGATCTCCAGCTGTCAGAAATCAGGCAAGGAAGGAAAGAGACCAGCATGGCTGAATTGAGACCTAGTGGTCAAACTAAAAGGCAAGATGGACATACACCATCAGTTTAAGAGGGGACAGGTGTTCTGGGAAGAGTATAGGGATGTTTCCTGGTTGTGTAGTAACAAGGTCAGAAAGGCCAAGGCACAGCTAGAACTGAACTTGGCAAGAGGAATAAAGAAAATGAAGAAAGGCTTCTACAGGTACCTAAACCAGAAAAGGGAGGTTAAAGAAAGTGCACTGCCTCTAATGAGCCACTGGTAACAACAGACGAGGATAAGGCTGAGATTCTCAACAACTTCTCTGCCTCAGTCTTCACTGGCAACCTGTCTCCTCGTGGCTCTCATGTTGACAGACCAGAGGATGGTGACAAGAGAGACGAAGTACCCCTACACTGTAAATGAAGACAAGGTTTGTGTCCATCTGAGGAACCTGAAGATATATTAGTCCATGGGACCTGATGAGATGCATTCCAGAGTCCTGAGTGAACTGGCTGATGTAGTTGCCAAGCCACTCTCAATGATATTTGAAATGTCATGGCAGTCATGTGAAGTCCTATGACAGGGAAGATCATGGAACAGATACTCCTAGAAGGCATGGTAAGACACATGGGGGACAGGGAGGTGATTCAAGGCAGCCAACATGGCTTTACTAGGGGCAAATCCTGCCTGACCAACCTTGCTGCTTTTTACAGTGAAGAGATTACGTCAGTTGACAAGCGGAAAGCAGTGAATGTGATCTATCTGGACTTCAGCAAGGCCTTTGACACGGTCCCCCACAATATCCTACTCACCAAATTGGAGAGATCAGGATTTTTTGGGTGGACTAATAAAGGTATAAGGAATTGGATGAATGGTTGCATCCAGAGGGTAGTGGTCAACAGCTCAAAGTCCAGATAGAGGCCAGTGAAAAGTGGCGTCCCTCAGGGGCCCATGCTTGGACCTGTACCGTTTAATATTTTTATCAAGAAAATGGCCTGTGGGATCAAGTGCACCATCAGCAAGTTTGCAGGTGTCACCAAGCTGAGTGGTGCTGTCAATAAGCCAGAGGGATGGGATGGCATCAAACTGGTGAGGTGGGGCCAGGTGAACCTCATAAGGCTGAACAAGACCAAGTGGAGGGTTGTGCACCTGGGTCAGAACAATCCTCACCATCAGTACAGGCTGAAGGATGAGGTTCCAGAAAGCAGCCCTGCAGAAAAGGATTTGTGGGTGCTGGTGGATGAAAAGATGGACATGTGACAACAGTACACCTTGCAGGCCAGAAGGCTAATTGCATCCTGGGCTGCATCAAAAGAAGCATGGCCAGCAGATTGAGGAGGGTGATTCTGACACTTTGCTCTGGTAGGACCTCACCTGGAGTACTGTATCCATCTCTGGAGCCCTCAATACACAAAGGACATGGACCTGATGGAGCAGGTCCAGAGGAGGGCCACAAAAATGATCAGGGATGAGGCTGGAACACCTCTCATATGAAGACAGGCTGAGAGAAATGGGGTTGTTCTGGAGAAGAGAAGGCTCCAGGGAGACCTAATAGCAACCCTCTGGTATGTGAGGGGGGCCTACAGAAAGGCTGTAGATGGACTGTTTGCAAAGGAAAACTAATTGCTCTTCATCGTATCACTCCAGGCAGATGTTTTAAATTAGAGAAGAGTAGATGTAGACTGGATGTTAGGAAAAAGTTCTTTACCATGAGGGTAGTGAGAAAAATGGAACAGGCTGCCCAGGGAGGTAGCTGAGGCCTCATCCCTGGCAATACTCAAGGTGAGGCTTGACAAGTTGAAGATGATCTTGCTTATTGCATGGGAGCTAGACTAGATGACCTTTAGAGGTCTCTTCCAATTCAAGTTATTCTACGATTCTATTAGCACTACCCTTGTCTACAATTAGCTCTCTGCTGACAGGTTATACTGAAATACTGCCTGGCTGCAGACAGAGCCACACTTCCACTGTCCCAGCTGGATGGGATGCTTTTGGTCAGACTCATCACAGCAAGCAGGTCTGCTCCCTCAGCATACATCACATTCCTTGTGAAACTCCTCCGGTGTCAGCACAACTTGTATGTCTTAAATGGACTGCAGCACTAGGGTCTCAGAGATCCAGTTTCTAGCACCAAAATAAGTTCAGGAGTCTTGATACTTGATACTTGAGACTGCTACTGATGCTTCTGTAGGTGCTTTTCAAAATTCCTTTCCGAAGCATGCATGCTGTGGCAAATAAGTATATCACATTAATTAAATCCTGCTAGTCAGTCATTTCTGATGGTGATGCTATTTTAACTGAACTGGAACAAACCTTATAAACTGAAGTGACAGCTATAACATCTTCTTCTTTAACAATAAATCAAGTCATGACAAATCATCTTACACTCTGGCTTGGATCTGACTTTGTTTAATCTGAAAAATGTCTTTAAATTTTTTATTCTCCAGGGTTGGCTTTTCAAAATGCATTTTACTTTAAACATATATACATTTTCCATTTCGATTAAGGTTTCTACTCTTATGTGTTGAAGTGATAGCATATTCCTCACAGAATCTGATTAGCTCCTGAAGTATCTGTTTACACATTGATATCCTAGGGGACCTGATCTGCATACAGAATTTTAATGATGATTAGAGCAGTGACTTGTGTTTCAACTGTATTACAGGAAAATCGATGACATACATTAAATGTACTGCTCCATGTAACCTCCACTAATCTAGAAATCAAAGCAAATCCAGTCTTGTTCAAAACAAGACATAGCTTCTGATGTTAGCAAGTCACAGATCTTGCAAATCCTTGCTTTGTCCATTGAAGTTGCTTTTATTTCAGTAGGATTTTATGTCAGAATAAGTACGTGTATAAATATGATCTAATATTAGAGCAGTGGGATCAAAATGGTACTAGATTTTATTAAAGCATTTGCCCTTTATGGTCTGATCTACAGACACTGGCAACCTGAAGTTGCAGATGAGACAGCTACACTTAACCATCGTGGCCAATATGCAATACAGTGCCAAATGTTGCTTAAAATTACCTAAGTTGAAAGAGTCAGCACAGTTCCTACAACAGAAAACCAAGGGGAACAACTTGTCAGCAGGTAGCCTTTAGCTACTGGTAATACAAATCAGAGAAGAGTGTAGGAGGTGATGGAAACACCACAATTAGAAACAATTGAATATTATATGCAGAATAGTTTAGAAAAATATTTTTGCTTTATTAAGGTGTTCATGCACATATTTGAGCCTTTGAATGGGGATTCCTGTGTATAACACATGAAGAAATGCACACAGTGCACTGAGAACCTCCATAGAATCATTTGATGGGAAAAAACCTTGAAGACCATCAAGTCCAACACTTTAACTCATTCTGGAAAGTCCCCATTAAGCCATGTCCCTGTTTTGTAACTCTAGCAAATGGGCCCTATTTAATACTACAAAAAGACTTAACTTGTTTGAAACTGAACAAAGCAGATGTAGATTCCTTCTGACTGAAAAACGCAGTGTAAGTAAGTGTGACTTCCACAAGTGTAAGTAATTCGAACTGGTCATTTAAATATTTCTTTTCACCATGCATTCATTTACATTTCATGAAGTAGTTTGCGTTGGCAGAGACCTGAAAGATCATCTAGTTCCAACCCCTATGCCAATGGCAGGGGCACCACCAACTATACCAGGTTGTTCAAAGCTCCATCTAACCTGGCCTTGAACACTCTCAGGGAGAGCTCAGACACAACTCCAGTGGAGATGTGCCAGTGTTTCTCCACCCCCATAGTGAAGAATTTTCTTCTAATATCTCTTCTAAATTTCCTCCAAATTTACCCTTTCCCAGCTTAAAACTGATCCCCCTCATCCTGTCCCTCCCTGCCCTTATAAAAAATCCCATCCCAGCTTTTCTGTGGCTCCTTCAGCTACCGGAAAGATGCTGGAAATTCTCCCCAGAGCCTCCTCTTCTCCAGGCTGAACAACCCCAACTCTCTCAGCCTGTTTTCATAGGAACAGTGCTCCAGCCCTCTAGTCATCTATGTGGTCCTCCTCTGGACTCACTCCAACAGCTCCATGTCCTTTGTGTGTTGAGAGACTCCAGGTGGGGTCTCATGATAGTGGAGTAAAGGGGGAGAATCACCTCTCTCAACCTGCTGGCTACACGTCTTTGGATGCAGCCCAGGATATGGCTGCCTTTCTGGGCTGCAAGTACACATCACTGGCTCATGTCGAGCTTCCCAACAAACAATACCCCCAGGTCCTTTTGCCTTCATCCTGCCCTGTTTTCCTAACAAGTTTACCGATATAATTCAAGGAAATTCAAAATTCGTGCACCTGGCAGAGGAAATTACAGTATGAGCTTTTCCACTGTTATGCCTCAAATCACCATGTTCCTGCTAATGAGAGGATCCTGTATAAACATGCCCATGCTTTTAGCAACCAGGTGTTCTTCCAGCTTCGCTTTGGTGTACAGGAATACTCCCACCATACTCTTCCACTGGAAAGTGGATTTCTGGTTTCTCTGTATAGCCAAATCTCAGCACCCTTGAAGACAGGTGCAGAGTACATTCAGAAATACTAATGGAATGATGCCTGCAAACTTTGGAAGTTAGTAGTGCTTTCACATCAACTATCTTTATTATAATAGAACAGGGGATTCAATGACCTGATGCATGGGACAGTCTACACCACAGGGATTTAAGTCTGCGACATGAGGAAACAAATGAGGGGGGAAATGATTCATTCCAAGTCATACTTAAGAGGACTAGACTGATATTCCTGTTGTGTGCAAACATTATTTTCTCACCAGTTTACTAAGTGCTTAGCACTTCCTCAATATTTCATGCTGCTCTCCCACTGTTTCAACAACACCACATATCATTGATCTAAGGAGTCAAGAATGAGTGCTTATGGATCAGGATCACAGGGATGGCAAACCAGGGCTAAAAATAGTGTGCATATGCTACTTCTGGCTAGTCAGGAACAGAAAGGGGACAAAGACTAAACAACTGGAAGAAGCCTCAAATTTAAAGGGCATGTTTTTATGAGGAACTTTCATGAGACGTTTACTGCAAGAGCAGAACAGCAGTGCACAGGCAATCTGGAGAGCATCAAAAACTTTTTTTTTCTGTAGTCACAGAAGAAGAAACACTGATGGAGATGGTTTGAATTAAGAAAGAAATGGCTAGGGACTTGAGGTTGATGGCAGCCTTAGCCAGAGTAACTGAAGTGAGTGTAAGAATTTAGAACACTGAGGACAGCAAGGAAGGCAAAAAGCTGAGTAAAGCTTCTGTATTTTAAAGCAGCAGTCTTACCTTGTTCAGGAAATTAGTAAGTGGTATCTAGAGGGAGAATTATCTTAAATGCCAAGGAGAGATATTGCTGAAATTGAAAGACAATGTCTCTAAAGGACATGAACAATCCACCTTGGTGTGAAAGAAAACAAGGAGGCAAATTTGGCTGAATGGATAACTCCCAAAACAACAGTAACTTAGAAAGCCAGGTACAGTGGTGTATTCAGGGACCCTGGGAGAAACACAGGAGGAATGCAAGGAGGGAGATTGTCTTGAGTTCCACAAGGGATGGGAAAGGCAACAAAGAGCTCCTACAGCTCCATCAGCAGCAGAAAAGAGCAAGGAGAATGCTGGCCCACGGCTGAGCAGAGTGGGAGACCTTGTAATGCAGAGCAAGGAAACCAGTGAAGTACTTGGTATCTTCCTTGCCTCAGTCTTCACTCACAAGGTCTGATCTCACACATCCCATGTACTTTGTCTTTTTCAAACTGCTTATTATTAGTAAATGGCAACTTAATCTAAATCAGATATATATAAGTGGATGGGACAAGAAAGGATTAATCTGAATTCATCAGGTCAAGATCAGTGTAAGGCTGCCCTTCCCCTCACCTTTGACAGGTTTCTCGACTGCAGAAGGCAACAGTTACTCTCGGGAAAGCAGGAAAATCCAGGAAGCAACAATCTGACATTAATTTCAATTGCCAAGCAAGTCTTCATGGAAACCATGTCCAACTTCTGAATGGTACAAAAAGTGACTGGGAACAGTTATCACAGATTTAGCAGAAGAAAATAATGACTGACCAACCCAATTGCCTTCTAAGATGAAATGAGGGCTTTGAGGAAAAGGAAATTTTCCTTTTACTTCAGCAAGGCTATTAGCACAGTCTGCTATAATATGCTTGAAGCCTAGCTGGGAAGACACTCGCTAGACGAGTGCACCATAAGGTACATGAAAAACTGTCTGGACCATCAGGCTCAATAGGCTGTGGCAGAAGGTTCAAAGTCTTAAATCACATCTGATTACAAGCCAGTTCTGTTTAATATCTTCATCAGTGACACAGACAATATGATGGGGTGCACCTTCAGTCAGTCTGCAGGTGAAACCAAGTTGGGGGAAGAGGTTAATGGTCTGGAAGGAAAAGCTGGTATTCAGAGAACATTCAACAACATAGCAGAAAGGTTGGATGACAGCAACCTTAAGAAGTCAAAGGCAAGATGGAGCCAGGACAGACAACTCCATCCTGAAGCACAGCTGGGGACAAACTGGCTAGAAAGCAGCTCTACAGAAAAGACTTGTTACTTTAGATGTAAGGAAAAAACAACTTCCCCACAAGACCAGCTAAACCCTGGAGTGGGAACCCAGCAGGGCTAGCTGTTTCTACATCCCTTTTTCTCAACACTTGGCTTGGCAGCTTTGTCTAACTTTGATTTAGTTCAACTTTGAGCAGTGATTGACCAGACGAGTTCTGGAGTTCCTTTCAAATGAAATTATTTTCTGTCTGCTTATTTCCTCTTCCCCCATGATACAAAAGTTTTACTTCCTGTCTCTCAATCTTAGAAGCAATTATCAAGAGACACTTAAAATGTCAGAACCAGCCATGATCCAAAAAAACCGAAGTGGCCAGTTTAAACCACTGAGATATTAAATTTTCATGACCTTAGATATGGCCAAACACTATGTGCAGTGTCACTTGGATTGCAAGAAAACAGCTGCTAGTACTTTTACTATGGAATATGGTCTTCCCTTTTCTTTACTTAATTCCCTTAATAGGACAATTGGGGATATATAACCCACTACAACTCAGCTATCAGCACATTTATGGCTCCCCTGGAGGGCTAAGCCCCTCATTTAAAAAATAATTTGGCTCAGTGCTGAAAAAAGCCCCTCAGGGAGACCATATTTTAGTTCAGAATCTTTTCTTCAGTCTCACAACAATTTACAAAAAGGCACAGCAAAGATGCTGTTTTGGTGGCTAAGTTTTAAGATACCATTCATAAAGCAGACAAGCATAGCTGGACTTCACTCTGCCTTCCCTTTCCTCACTGTTAGCTCTGGACATCCCCCTTAACAACTGCATGGGAAACAGTACCTAAAATAGAGCTACTGAATCAAACAGCACTGCCCAGCATGCTCCTGACTGCAGCAGTCACATCCTGAAGATCCAGAAATCACACAAAAACCACAGAGAGAACCGAAGGTTCACAATTGTTGCCATATTTTACTCCCCTTCTCCCACGGACTTCAAGTTCCTCCTTTCCCTGTACTGGGATTTATTCAACAGCTGTTGGAACTGGGCTCTTACTGTTGCTTTAGGTGTCATTAAAAGCTTTAACTGCTGTTGTCTTCCTATATTCAGGTGATGACATCCCTTGGTGACTAGTGCTGAAATGTCAAATGCTATGCATTCTCAATTTTTTGAAAACATCCTTGTCAAAGAGGGCTATAAAGTCACTGACACCAGATCACAACACCTTTCTTCGATGTTGTGGGTAACAGTTAGGACAAATTCCATGACCTCTGTCACACAAGAGATCAGTGCAGATGTTCTCCCAGCTTCATTTTGCCTCTTCTTCACTGTCTACCTTGGCCTTATAAACCAATCAAATAAAACCCCCTAGTCTTTACCTAGCCACACTACTATTTCAAGGAACAGCAAAGCCTAATCATGACCACTAGAGTCAGGCAGCTCAGTAGCATTTTACTTTTTTTTTGAAGATGGCTGAGCACTGTTCTCCCCACAAAAGCCAGAACACATCACAAGGTCAAAAGGTTTCTCCAAAAGCAATGCAGCTTCAGACTTCACAGTCCCATTACCTTTAGCATTGGAACAGCTTGCTTAGGTGGCACAAACTTTGTTTGCTAAAAATATAACCAAGGAGAACAAAACAAAAACAATTGGGAAAGAAGAAAAAGATTGTGCAGTGACTCAGCTTCCCCACAGGGAACTGCCCTGTTTCTTGCTTCTGTGCTCATCACCAGTTGTTTGCACCTGACACCAAACAAAGGGCTCAGGGCTCAGATACCTACGAACACCCCATGACAAAAGGAATGGGAAGAAAAGCAGATACTACCCCAGGTAATGCAAAAATCTAGTTGATGACCAAGCTGGAGTCAGAACAAGAGAACATGTATTAACTATACACAAAGGCCCACTGGCTTGTTTCTAATCTGTGTCTGAACTAAGAAGTCTGCAGAGACTGAGCTGGCCACCCATCCAAACCCCACGGTCACAATCAGCCAAACAACCACAGTTAGCCACTTAGTGAGGAACCTCACCTACAGTCTCCTTCCCCCACCTCAACCCCCAGAAGTCACATGGGATTTCTCAGCTCCTTACCCACAAGCAGTTCCTGCACTGCCCATAAATTATACCAGCTTTTCCGGTAAGGCTGCCTGCAGCACCAGCAGGATCATGCATACCTATTGGTTTTCTGAAGGCCCAAGAGACCTTCTGAATGGAAAGCAAGAGGAGTGAGCTCTACTCCCAGTCCTGGACAGACAACCAACAACACATTCTTGGAACTTGGTCTCAGCATGGAAATTGGGATTTTAATAAAAAATAAAAAGTTAGACTTTTCTTTACATGAGATTAATACATTGTAGTATGTAAGAACATTTGGCTTTTATTTAAGTGAACTATCTCATCACAAAGAATATTTTATAAGCTTGATTTTGTAAGTCGTGAGCCAGCCCATATATAAATCAAACTATATCACCCCCTCCTAAGCAGTGAAAACAGAGGAGCTATTTCACTTTCTCTACATAAAATTCAGAATTTACTATTGAAAAAAAAAAAAAAGAAAAGACAAAATAAAATCAAGACATTTCTAAAATAAGTCCAAGCAAACTTGGACTAACCCTAAGCAAACTTGAAATGTACGTGAGATAACATGAACAGAAATTATTCCACTTTTTAAAACAAATCTTTTCCCAGGTCATATAGCACAAACAACTTTCTATCCTGACAGTTGTATCATATAAAGTCAACAGTTTTCAACTATGAAGCCTTTTAATTGTTTCAAAGTGTAAGTTTAGGGATAAATTAGCCTTTGTTATCAATGGGAGATTACAAAAAAACATAAATCCAGACCCCAATTCTAAGCACATCTAATTTTAATGATGTGCACAAATGTCTGCAGGAAAGAGAAACATTTTTCCTTAGGTTCTTTCAGAATAACAAATTTCCAAATTGCTTTGGAGTTACATTAAGACCACCTAAATTGAAATTGTCTACTGGGGACCAAGAAGGTACAATGACAAAAGAGAAAATGTATTCTGGTCATTTTTGAGAATGTAAGTGGAGAAGGTGACAGGAGTGACAGAGAATGAAGGTGTTAAAGCAACAATTGTTGTATTTCTGGCACAATCACATTTCCCCATCAGCATCCACTCCCCAGTCTGCCCTAGTCCTATTGCCTCCAACAAACTCTTCTCTTACTCCATTTATATCCTCTTTTGCCTTTAAGAGATACTGTGGGATAATTTTGCCCAGTGATAATGTGGTAAAAAGAAAGGAAACGTTTTCTTTCTTTCTTCTCCATTACTTGCAAGGACTGACAGCACCCCTCCAGCTCCCTCCTCTCCTCCTTCAGGAGATAAAGGTTATAGTGTTTTGAGCATGGTGACAACTGCCTGTAAGAGAAGGCTATGAGAGTTGATATTGCCAGTAATCTCTGTGGTGATGATGAACTGTTCCTCATTCTGGCCAAAGATGTTACCATTTAAAGTTGATTTTTAAGACACAGCTTGGGGACTGTGGTAGTGCCTGCACGGGGCAAATATTTGTGGTCATTAGACTGAGTCCAGATTAGTCACGTCACCTAAGCACTGCTTCATCCCTAAGGAACTCGCTTCTAGAATCAAACAGGTTGGTAAGTGGGGAATGATCTACTTGGCTTTAAGACCCAAGATAACTGACATTCATCACAGTATGACAAGCAAGACTGAAGTAACCTGATTAGGTTACTCATTACACAATGCATACTAATATCTGTAGTGTACATGTAACTATCCAAATTCAATCTCCTGCAGCTCCCTCCTGCAAATGCAAAAACCAGCTCCTGTAGCTCTTAGAAACAGCTAACTCCACATTTCAAATTCTCATTTGGTGAAAAGCAAAAGAAAAAATAGGCTGTAATTGTATTTAAAGCTCTTCAAATAATGTGAGCACATTCATAAAGATGGACATCATGAGACCAATTCTGATAAAGAAGCTATGCTTTGACAGTAAAAAAGAAATGCTGCCCTCCTAGGAGAATGTTTCCACTCTTACTTGGTAACTTCCTACTGTCCTGTAAATATTTGTGTAGGAGGAGGTGCTATAAAGTTTTCTGAGACACTTTTAAGTGTAGACAGCCTCCCACCTCTTCCCAGCCAAGCCACCTTCAGACAGATTTCCTTGCATGTGGGTAAGAAAAGCACATGGAGAAGTACCTGAGTGGCAGGGGTTTTCCAAGGGCTTACTTTACTATAAAAGCTCACCATTAAGTGAATTAAGCTCAACAAGTATAGCTTCTAAACAAGCCAGTCCTTATGCAGACAAATGTGAGATTTTCACCACTGGAAACCTCAAAAAGGGCTGCAATATGGAGCCATAGTGCAGAGCAGCACAGGCTAATTCTCATGTTTCATCAGATCAGTGGAGCCCTTGCCAGAGGCCAGAGTGGCAGCAGGGCAAGCTCTGGGCACCAACACTGCTCCCAGCTCTACCCATCCCCACAGTCTCTGGAGCCATGCCCAGCTGTGCTGCCCGGGGCAAGTCAGGCCACCAGATCTCCTGCAGACATCTGAATGCAAGCAGCATGGGGCAAGATTTTTGCATTATAGATACAGAAGTGAAAATGACCATGTGGAGGACTGAGAGAATCAGTAGGTGTGCCTTCCCCACTGTTTTTTCAAGTGAAGTTTTCAAGTGAAACTATAAATGACTTCATGATGATTTGTGAGCAGAGAGCACAAAGTCTTTAACAGAAGTTCCTTTCACCTATCAGGCTAAAACCCAAAAGGATTCATGGACTAAGAAATTAGTGCTTTAGCTCTTATTGCTGACACAGCAAGACCAACTCCCAATTTTTAGAAAGACCCTTTCATGTCAGGATTGACCAAGCACCTAAAACATATGGTTAAAAACAATCAAAAGTTCCAACTTCAACAACTGCAGTCAAGGAACAACACTATGACTTGCCATGCATTGTGATAGGCAGGCTGCCATGGCCTTCTGATTTATGAATTTGACTGAGTATAGGAAGACTGATTAGAATATTCTGTTTCATATTAATAAACATCACATTCAATCTTGTATTTTATAGACAACTAAAAGTAAAATACTTAAGGCAGAGCTTTAACTCCTGTCTATCACTAGCACTTCACATATGATAGTTCTCTTAAGTTTTTGCTTTTTTTGAGAACACCACAAAGAAATCAACTATGCTACTTTTTCTTTTTTCTCTGCAACCTCACTGCTGCTTATTCAGAAGCATCAGAGATCCCTATCAGATCTGACATTTTAGTTGAACAGTAGTCTCAGATGTACCATGTAAGCTTTTTTTTTTTGTGATTCAGGGACTAGCATATAAGAATATGAACATTTCAGGAAGCAAAAAATGGCAAGAGGTGTCTCTGATTCTGAGCATAAAATCAATGTGCCAGGAACAGTTCGGTGTGTGTATTTTATTGCAGCAGCAGCTCAGTTTGGCTGAGTATGCCATCAGCATCCAAGCCTGGGGGCATCTGTGGCACTTCAATTGTGAGCCAGTGTCTTTGGGACTAGCAAGAAGCTGTGATGACCCCAGGCAGCTCTGCTGAGCATGCAAAATGGGATCTGCCCACCATGACTGCCTTCCGATCATAATTCTTGTTCATATCCTAATGCTACTATTGACAGGACAGCCTTGAAGGGCAATATGCAACTGAGAAGGCTTATAAAATGAGAACAGGCTTTTGATCTGTTCATATCTCTTCCTTACCATGCACAGGGAAACATAAAGCATTACTTATAAGGTATAGCCAGAAGTAATTCAGTGTTCACACTCTAAAACAGGATCAGATCAGACAACCTTTGTTTCTTGTACTTTCATTTATTTGATTTCTTGTCATGGAAAAGAATCCTGACCATGCTTGGCAAAAAGAGAAATACCCCTTGAAATAATTGCTCCTGATCACAGAGATTTCTCGCTTGCCACTTACTGCATCTTTTCAGAAACTCAGAACATTCTGGATATTTGATTTTGCATTTCCCCCATCTCTTGCCTCTCCCTTCTTTTTTGATGTTTGTTTTTATTCTGGCATATCCAGTATAGCCCTTTCCTAACTCATGTCTGCACTGACAGATGCATTAGCTTCAGTATAGTTTTTACTTTGTTGTATTCTTTCTTCTCTCTTTTTTACTAAAAACAAACCCCTCACAAAAAAACTGCACAGCATTTTCTATTAAATCTGACCTTGTAGCTGACAGAAATCACTTGAGCAATGTCTGCATCTTCACCCATTATTTTAGGGCCAAAAAAGGAAAACCAGGAGGTCTAGCTGAGTAAATTGAGATTGCATGGTAAAGCCAGTGGAAGAATGATGCCTTAAAATAGGTTTTCTGCTACTTTTTAAGATCCCTTCAAGAAAGCTACTGTCATCTGAGACGGATCTCCACAGGGAATTAAAAGGCAAGATTTTTCAGCATTTTTGTTCTAGCATCAAACTCTGCTGCAAGGACATCTGCAACACAGAGATTAAGGACATATCCTGCACTGTCATGAGTGCCCTGGCAGTCAGTTTATCAGCACCCCAGGATGGGCTGTCTGACGGACAAAATTAATAGAGTTTCCTTTATTTCATGGAAGAAATCCACACTAGATTCCTTTTCATTTTCTCAGCCACTGATCTTGAAAGCTGGGGCAAATCTGAGCAGTTCATCTGATTTTTGTGGGAACAAGCTAGGAAAGAAGATGGAGAAATAAATATTATTGCCTTTCCCGAGAGAGTTCACAAAGGCTGTCACATACAAACCCTTCTAAAAGAACACAGTTAATAAGCTGTCCATATAAACTTAGTCGACTGACCATGCCAAGACTGGGAGATAACAGAAGGATGCAAAATACTCCAAACAAATGGGAAGAAGAGGGAAGCATGTAAGGTGTTAATATTTTGACCACTTCCCTTGCTCTGCAGCTTTCCTTATCCTTTCCTTATCCTCAAATACTCACATCAGACATTGTTCTATTTATTTTTGTACATTGCCTGCCACATGAAAAACTGCTACGAACAAAATAAGTCCTTTAGCCACTGTGCTGAATGCAAGACATGCTCCCCAAACAGGGTGCTCTAGAAGTGTGTTTCATGTAAGATCTCTTCAGCTACGAGCAGAGACACTGTAAAGTTTGACTGCCTATTCACTAGAGGGAAATGAAATAATTTTCCCTTGCGTCTGGAAAGACAAACGAAAAACACTGTGTCTTATTTCCCAAAGCATTTCTTTTTTTTCCTGTAAAAAAAAAAGCCCTATGCACCTGAAGCTTTAACTTCAGTAAGTCACCAGCCACGCACGTACAATTGGAACATCCCTCTGGCCCAGGGAGTCCCTTGCAGTTAAGTTTGCTTTGCTGTAACTGGTCAAGGTACAAGAGAATGTGCAACTGGAGCAGCATCACCATAAGGAAGCACATGGGCTCCCTCAGCTGATCATAAACATAGTCCTTCCACCAAATCACCATATCATAGTGTCACCAGCCTTCTCAAACTTAGAGGTCTGCACAGCTTTGCTATGTAAAACCACTATTGTACAACATAACTCCCTGGGAGAGTAATACTAAGGAAAAAGCCTTCCTAGGAGGCCTCCTTATATCTGTCACATAATCACAGAATCGTAGAATGGTTGGGGTTGGAAGGGACCTTGAAGATCATCCAGTTCCAACCACCATGCATGGGCAGGGACACTTCTGACTAGACCAGGTTACTCAGAGCCCCATCCAACCTGGCCTTGAACACTTCCAGGGACGGAGCCTCCATACAGCTTCCCTGGATAACCTGTTCCAGTGCCTCACCACCCTCACACTAAAGAATTTCCTCTTAATCTCTAACGCAGGTCTCCCCTCTTCGAGTTTAAAACCATTAGCCCTTGTCCTTTCACTATCTGCCGTAATAAAAAGCCCCTCCCCAGCTTTCCTGTAGGCCTCCTTCAGGTACTTGAAGGCTGCTACCAGGTCCCCCTGGAGCCTTGTCTTCTCCAGCCTGCACAACCCCAACTCCCTCCACCTGCCTTCATGGGGTGCTCCAGCCTTCTGATCATTTTCATGGCCCTTCTCTGGACATGCTCCAATAGGTCCACATCCTTCTTGTGTTAGGCACTCCAGAGCTGGACACAATATTCCAGGTGAGGTCTCAACAGGGCAGAGCAGAGTAGGTGGAACTAGATGATCTTTAAGGTCCCTTCCAACATAAAGCATTTTGTAATTCTGTTTTCTGGGTCACTATTAAATGGAAACATAAGGAAAGATAAGCTGTGGTTTTATTCCTTGACTGTGAAGTGTGGATAGACAGACCTGTCTGTAACCAAAGTGGGAGGTTTAAAACTAAATCCTATCCAAGCTAGGTGAAAGCATTGTCAGACTGGTCATGCTGGGATGAGGCAGTATCCCCATTTTTCCAGGGGCTACACCTCAACAGAGATTTAAGAGTCTTCCAGACAAAAGTGTAGGATAATCTCTCACCCTTTCATCCAGAGGTTCTGAATTATCTTCCTATCTACACAAGTGAGTCTTCATTTTTGACCTTGAAGACCTGGAGATGTTGCAAAAGAACAGAAAAGAAAACAGCAAAGAACTACAGGCCTAAAGAAAGGTCTCAGTCTCGACAAACAGGCAGGAAATGGGACTCACTTGGATGCTATTTTAGGTAGGTCAAATAAAAATCTCCACACTGTAATACAGGTAGAGCATTGCAAGTGTCAGTATAGGAAAAGTCTCAGCTAGGATTGTAAAACATGTCTGTCAGCCACAACACCTGGTGAACATCCTCTTTGGTCCAGAAATATAGAGAATGATTTCATTTTGCAAACAGAATGCTGACAAGTAAAGAGACACAGAACAGAGAGGGATCAAAATTTTAATGCCTGCCTTGTCTCGTCTCTTCTACCATCACTGAATAGGCAATTTAAAGCCCCGCACAATTGATTAACCTAGAGTCCTGTCAAACACACTGTGCCTAGAATCCAATTTCAATCCAATTCTTGCATTATTTGTTGCTAAAAGTATCCCTGCTTGATTCAATACAGCAATCAAAAAAGCCTCTGTACAATACAGAGGACTAACACATGCATGAAACACATTACAAAAAAAAGAGCAGTGTTCCATTTTCTACATTTCCATTCTAGAGTCCACACCAGGTTCCCAGTTGGTATTTATCAGCATAGCTTTAATGACCCATTAGGCCAAATTAGATTTCTGGAGATCTGGGTCTTAGCGTTTACCATTTAGCGTTAAGAAGTCAATGAAAAAGCACAGGCAGTACTATTAACTGAATGAACAGTCACCTGATCTGCACTTGTCCAGCCTCAAGATATGTCTAATTTACACTGGATATGCTCATATCCTTAACAACAGTAATTAGTTTAGCTTTTTCATACTAATACTACATAAATACAACATTGCATAGTAATTTCCTGGCATGTAACTGGATCGTCTCTTTATCCTCTAATTTCATCTTATTAAGCTATCCTACTAATTTCAGTTGTTTTGACCCCCTAGTTCAAAAGTTAACTTTGATACAGTAAAACTTATAAATCGGTAAATAACTTCTCAAGTCATCTGAGCATGGCATGTTTTCCATCCCTAATGTGCCCAGAGAAGCTGTGTTTTCTTTCAAAATCATAGCTATGACTGGAGTTCACCTAGTCTGACTGTGTTTTGGCTCTAACGTGACACTGCCTCAGATTATAAGTCAAAATACTGTTATCTGCAATAAACGCACAACTAATGATACTGGTAAAGCTGACACAGTGAAGTGGTGATATCAGCACAAATTCTTTCATGCTTCCTTTGAATTCTCTAATGACTTCAGTGTTGCCTTTTTCTTCTGGGTAGCAGGAGTATCACAGTACAAACTTGCATTATCATCCCCTTCCTTTTCACAATGTAGCTCCCTGCCATCCTAAATATCTATTATTTCAAGACATTTGCAAGGACTTGTTCAAAATGGCTCATTTCTGAACCAGTTGTGAGAAGATGTGAGTGGCCTGTGAGAAACGAGATGCTTTCACAGAATCAGCCAGGTTGGAAAGGACTTCTGAGATCATCAAGTCCAACCCTTAATCCACCACCACTGTGGTTACCAGACCATGGCACTGAGTGTCACATTCAGTCTCTTCTTAAAAACCTCCAGGGATGCAGAATCCACCTCCTCCCTGGGCAGCCCATTCTAATGCCTGACCACCCTCTCTGAAAAGAATTTCTTCCTAGTATCTAACCTAAACCTCCCCTGGCAGAGCTGAAGTCCATGCCCTCTTGTCTTACTGGTAGTGACTTGGGAAAAGAGACCAACCCTCCCCTGGCTCCAACTTCATTTCAGGGAGTTGTAGAGAGTGATGAGGTCTCCCCTGAGCCTCCTATTCTCCAGACTGAACACCCCCATCTCCCTCAGCCCTTCCTCACAGGACTTGTGCTCGAGTCCCTTCACAGCCTCCTTGCTCTTCTCTGGACCTGCTCCAGCACCTCAATCTCCTTCCTGAACTGAGGGGCCCAGAACTGGACACAGTACTCGAGGTGTGGCCTCACCAGCGCTGAGTACAGGGGAAGAATCACTTCCTTGGACCTGCTGGCCACACTGTTCCTGATACAGGCCAGGATGCCATTGGCCTTCTTGGCCACCTGGGCACACTGCTGGCTCATGTTCAGCTTCCTGTCAATCCAAACCCCCAGGTCTCTCTCTGTCTGGCTGCTCTCCAGCCACTCTGTGCCCAGCCTGGAGCTCCCCATGGGGTTGTTGTGGCCAAAGTGCAGGACCCAGCACTTGGCCTTGTTGAACCTCATCCCACTGGAACCAGCCCAACTCTCCAGTCTGTCCAGGTCCCTCTGCAGAGCCCTCCTGCCTTCCAGCTGATCCACACTGCCCCCCAACTTTGTGTCATCTGCAAATTTGCTAAAGGTTGACTCAGTTCCCTCATCTAAATCATCAGTGAAGATATTAAACAGAACTGGACCCAGCACTGATCCCTGGGGGACACCGCTGGTGAGTGGCCACCAATTGGACTGGCTGCTTTGCTTCAAACAGTTAGATAATTCTGCAATATAATGCACTCTCTGCACTGGCAGACAGCATCTCCCTTCAACAGCCCCACTCCACTCTGCAATACACAATACAAACTGTTCCATACTGTTCTTATTGCCATTTTTCAAGGACGAGTCAAAGACGAGTTCTTATCACAGTGCCTTTCTTTTTCCATCTTTCTTCCAATTTGAGACATATTTATTAATACAGGAATTAGATTAATTTTGAGTAAAATATTTTGCAAAATAAAGTCCTTACTACTTCTTTTAGGAGCACCTATATACTGGGACAAACCCAATCCAGCAAGCCACATGCAATTACTGAAATGAGGACTGAGTTGGACAGAGACCTAGATCTTCCTATTTACCTTTGGTTAAAAAGCTTTTCCACAACTTTAACCTCTCTGTTGGATGCAGAACCATCCTCCTGCTGGAGCATATGGAGCAAAAGTTCCCAGGACCCCCGATCCTTCCAACAGACAGTTGTTACTGAGAAATTTGTCTGGAAAGACAAATTCTGCACTTCACTTTGGTGTAAATTTCTTCATCACTCAATTGTCACTTCTGCAAAATGGAGGATATGAATACACTCTCTCCCATTAGAAGTCTCCTAGGAAAGTGTCACATAGGAAGTAGGCACTGAAGAATTTTTTAGTTGAGGCAGTACCTGGTGCTGACACTCAGCAACTTAACAATATTCTTGTTAACACTTGTCATGGACAGTAAGAACACCCCTTTTGCCCACCACAGCCACCTTGCTGCACTGGTGCCCTCCAGCCCACAGCTCTGCATGCCATGGGCAGCTGAGCAGCCTCTTGAACAGCCAAACTCAGCCACAATGGCTGTTGCAGACCCTGTAGCATTTCATCTTGGGAGGCACATGGTGCTCCATTTTGTTCAACAAGGGAGGACACTGTTCTCCCCCCTAACCCCAGCCACATCATCACTGATCAGGCAGAGCCCATGTTCTGTGCTCAATTTGTGCTGTGCTCAGAGTCATAAATCATTCACTCTTGCACACAGTCAAAACGTTCAATATTTAAAAAGTAAATTATTAAAAAGATTGCATGGCAAAATATTTCTCATCTAATCTGTAATCTTCTGTTACGAGCAATGGCACTCACATATAAACAAAGAATAAATGCCTCTTATCAGAGGGCATGTTTTGAAATCTAAACATATTCATAAAAAATTAAAATTTGCAGGAAGCTCCTAAATCTGTTCCTGCAACTGGCAATCAGCCATTTTGTACATTATGCTAGTGACATACTTTAATTAGCACTAATTCACACATCATAATCACTGTCTAGAAAATTTGCAATGCACTTGTTACGAAGCAGAGTTTTACATCTTTGTCAACACTCACTTGCTTTAAAGTTACAGAAGTCACTAATGAAAATTCTAAAAACAGCCCTTTTTTGCATCACGAACTATGACATATCTGTTTTCCAACTAAGTACTGTTTTTTTGAAAGACACTTGCAGACTAACAGCTGAATGTATTAAAAAGTCCCTCATCCTTGAACTCAATAATGAATAAAGGACAAAATAGTTCCTTTCCTATTTGAACCAGAACTTTTTAAAAAATACATTTCAACGAGGCACAGAAACTGACCTTTTTCAGTTCCTTAGAAAAACCCTCTGAGCAAATACTTCTATCTTGCTCTTCCCAAAGACCTCTGTAACTCTGACTCACAGCAGTCTGTCTATTGCTGGGAGTCAGCGACATCTCCTGAAGGTGAGATGGACAGTTTTAAACCTGGTGGTGCTTAACTACAATATGGAGCATCATTACTATCGAAGAGGCAGGATTTAAAGACTTCTGCCTTTAGTAACAGCAATGTAGCTCCTGGTGTTACTAAAGTTCAGATCTCACTACTATACAGATCTTTAGGATTTGCAGTTGATTTCTGAGCATTGTTCCAGGCAGGTTTAATGAAGACCGGTTACTAGTTGCAGAGCTTTATGAATTTGCTGGATCTGCTATGTGAACCACCACTTCCCCTAAGTCGTAAGAATAAAAAGCACACCTGGTACAGGTGAATGAAAGCCAAAGGAATAATCAGCACAAAACCTTGAGAAGAAAAGGTTTTTCAATTGCAAGTTACTTTGTCTGGGCAAAGACAGGCAATATAATGACTTCTTTTTCTGCTGCAGCACATTTCAAGCACAGGTATTTCTCATTCTAGGTGCTTAGCTGTCAAAAAAAAAAAAAAAAAGAGCCAGAATTGCAAGCAAAATATATATTCTGCCTTTTGCCTTATTTCACTAGCATAGCTCTCTGTCTTTGTGCAAATTTACAAATCCACCCCTACGACTAATTGTTTCCTTCTTTCACAAGTAAGCCTCATTTGAAGAACTCCAGAAACAAGCCTGTTCAATTATTTGCATACAAAAAGCCAAAATTTTGTGGCACTGATTGATTCTCACCAGTCAAGCAGAGACAAAGAAGCACACAAGGTCACTGCACTGTGGACAGGAAATTAAGTGTTCAAGGATTATGAGGCAAGTGCCAGGCACATGCTTGTGCATGATGCCACACATAAATTGCCCATAGAGAGGAGCAGGAGACATATGGCAGCCAGGCTGGGTTGAAATCCATCCCTGTCCACTGCATGCTCTGTTGAGTGCTTGCACACAAGCACACCAACCAAAAACCTTGCTCACCCTTGCTTGTGCAGCAAAAGCAGCTGCAATGGAGGCAGAATCTCCCCTCAGTGAAAATTTCCCCTCAGTGTAGGAGGAAAATAAATAGTGAGCAGAATGGCAGTCCCCACCCTCGTGCCACCAGTTAACAGCTTTGCTGGTATGTGACCTTTTGTTTGCCATCAAATCATCTCTCTAGCAGTCAAATCATATGTTTGTCTATTCATCAGATCCTCTGAACATTCAA
This sequence comes from Florisuga fusca, assembly GCA_038090715.1. Classification (NCBI taxonomy): domain Eukaryota; kingdom Metazoa; phylum Chordata; class Aves; order Apodiformes; family Trochilidae; genus Florisuga; species Florisuga fusca. The sequence goes on from JAAWXA010000012.1 coordinate 1,766,836, forward strand.
AGCAACCTGTTCACATACACAAAGGCTGTTTGGATCCTTCCTGCACTCTATTGTGGCAGCTCAGTAACTAAACCAGGGAGTTTCCAGCTGGGTAACAGCCGCAAAGAAACATTGCACAGCCAGAGGGGAAAGAGATGTCAGAGTAGCACATTTATAGAGGGAGAGAATTAGAGTCTGGAAACTCGTCAAGAAGTCATCCCTTTTGTTGTATCATAAAAGAAAGATGCTCAGAATAATTACTACAATAGTGATGTTAAAATGTTAATTTGTACAGTACTCTGTAGCATGCACTTCTGATTGACATTTTGGCTGGAAAAGGAACCTTACTTAGCAATCTCTGTTTGCTGAATTAAAGCACTAATCGAGGCAGCTTGATAAAATTATGTCACCCTACTTGAAACCAAGCCAAAAGAAAGAAATGTTTTTATTATTTTGTTCCTGTAAATGTACAGTGATACTTAGAGAAGATTTCCAGGATCTCAGTAAAATGCAGATCTCAATCCTCAGCATTAAACACTAAAAATTATGGGAAATCTCTGTAATATTCTAGCAGTAAAATCATGCTCAGCTAAGCACATGCTGTTCCTAGGAGCAACAAAGCATTGGTATTTCATTTCATCACACAGATAAACACCCACTTAGCTGGTTCACATCATCACCTGGTAACATCTCACCCAACTGTAGCCAATTAAAATTAAATCTTTCATCCAAACTGGTTCTGGTCATTCAAATTCCTGCAGAGATAAGAGATAAAGAGAGGGACCTCTTGTGTGTGCTTACTTATTCCAAATGTGCATGTCTAATATAAGTTAGGATAATTTACCACTGAAGGTCATTCTTTTTCTCCACTCACATGAGACGAACAGCTGATGTAAGACAGCTAAAATCAGGTGAGATGAATTCCAGCATACATACCCCCATTATTAATGACTGAATCTTTAAGGGGAGGGAAATATTATCCCTGTATTACTAATGGACAACTTAGGGTCTCAAGAGGCTGAAAGTCATACCTAAAAGAATTTCAAGTCCATCTACACGAAATTTAGAAGTTAAAAGTCTGACACTATGACCCTGAAAAGCCTTTTGTGTCAGACAGGCAAAGAGCAGAGAATCTTACTTCTTACCACAGCATCTCCAAAGCAGTGAGTTGCCCAGAAATGAGTCAGTCTCATGGACTAACAGCTCAGTGCCCAAAAGGCATATAATCCCTGTTTGGAGGCACAAACTTAAAGTGTTTGTGCTCTAACCCCCTATTTAGAAATTAAGCTGTGACTTGAAGGTCCTCATGGTCCAGAGGAAGGAGTATAGTGAAGAGACAGGGAGTATGTGTGGTGGGGATGACAGCAGTTAAGACTGCAAAAAGTCTGGAAATCCAGGCCCTCAGTATTTCAAGATGAGCATCAGCAACATTCAGTTTGTTGCTTTGGTAGTTTTTTGTTTTATTTTGTGTTTTTTTTTTTGTCGTTGTTGTTGTTTGTGGGGGTTTTTTTGCATGTTTTTGTTTCAGTTTGCTTTTTAAAATTTTTTTGTTTTAAGTGTATTCTCCTTTATTCAGCAGTATCTCCATTTCTATTCTGTCTCATGTCTACATAGAAACATCACAGACAGCCTGTATCTCTGCACGGATCTAACCACCTAAGCATAAAAAGAAATGCATGAAGTAGAAATAAAAAATCAAAAGAGGAGAGCTGAAAAAAACATTAAGCATAAACTTATAGCATAAAAAAAGGTCACAGATCATCAACTGCTAGTTAAGTTCCTCATGCTCTTACACCACTGTAGTGCTAAATTTTAGGGAAAGACTAGACCCAGACTACCATTCTGAAACAGTGCTTCTGCCCTGCAAAAATATAGCAAAAATCATAATACAAAAGGTGATGGTGCTTGTGGTAACACCGACTGCGGTTCAAGAGAAGGGGCCATAAATACAGGAGTGCAGACAAGAACCCACATGCCATGGCTAACAGGACTCACCAGCTGGGCTAAGGCAAGGTGGGCTCTGAAACCTGGGGTGAGAGGCCTGTGTTTGATGCAATGGGTAGGGAGGTGTGGGCAAGGATGAAAGGAAGGAGATCAGGCATTGCTGTTGTGAGTTCTGCAGAATACCTGAGGGGAAGCACACCACTCTCTTTGCTTATTTGCTCCACATGAATGGTGAAAAGGAAGGTGTGTAACCACACACAGCCCAAAGAGAACCACCATAGACCCCTCCTGAATGCTCACTGTACTACAACAAAGACAGCCTATGGGAGAAACAGCATATCACCCCACAACACTCTGTGTTGGATCAACTCAAACAACACAAGCCATCTTTGTATTTCTCTCCCCACAATCTAAGAACAGTGCCCAGATGGGTCAGTCCTTAGTGTTCCATGGGAAAACATCTTTTGGGGTATGCTCAGGCTGGACTCCATTTGATATCCATTTGACGCTTTCATGTTTCACAGATTGAGCTACTCAGGCTGTGTTTATTCTTAGGTGGCACTAACATTAGATTAATGTCATCTTGCATTTCTGTACTCACCTCGAAGTCTGCTGCTTCCACTTCAGGCCTGGAGAAAGGTTTTTTTTAATATCTAAATGTTTATCCAATTTTTTTCCAATTAAGGCTGCTGGTCCTCGAAAGATATTACCTTTTCTACAGGCCTGGGACTCTCACAGCCCAAAGGAAACCACCGCAATAGGAAGATAGGGAACTTGGTTGTAACTAAATACGGAACTGATATGGAACTGAATGGAGATTAATTCTTAAATCTTAAAACTAAGAAAAATGAAGCCACATTACTGTTTAGTTCTCAGTTTTACACACTGTACCCAGAAGACATATACTCCCAAACCTCTAAGTATTACTCATTTTTAACAACTGTGAGCAACTAGGTGGAGAATTTCAAACACTGTGAAATCCATCTCTTTCACTCAGCTACTGAACTCCACAGGCAATAATTGAAACAAAAAAATGTGCTCCAACGCACTAAAAAACACATTTCTGAAATAAAACCAAGCATTGGACAGCAAAATTTAAAACAATGCCAAAATAATTTGATAACAGAAGAAACAAGAAACAAACAAACAAAACAGAAATAGAATTAACACAATGAAAACACTCACTGTCAGCAATGAATTGACCCAGAATTCCTACGAATGCATCAAGAAAAATAACAGTGATGTCAGATTGGACACCCTTGGACAGAAATTTGGAACCAAGCATTTAAAAGACTATTTCTTGAACAGCAGGAGGCTAATAAAAACACAAACCTCTTAAACTTTTAATAATTTTGTGGACCCTAAGCTTCTTCATTAAGCTACTCCCATTAACTCCTGATTAACAGGTAACAAACTCAGCTGCCAGCTCTTGAGGAAGCACCACTTGGCAATACATGGCAGCAATTTATCTTTTACTTTGCCAAGTAAACAGCTAATCGTCTCAGTTTGCTCTAATATCTAAGGCTCCATCATTAACATGAGAAAGAAACCCTAGAAGCTGTGTGGAATCCTTTGCTATAGAGGTGGCACTTGCTGGAATGCAAAGCCATCTCTTCCCCAGCCACCTCCACAATCCCACAAGTAAACATACATTTTGATATGCTATTGGCATCTGGGGAACACTAACAGGAAGATCATGGTTCAAGAGAAAGGAAATATACCTATAAATAAAAAGCACCACACATAGGCAAGTGTGCACTATGCACTTCTTTCTACTTGCATGGCATTAGAAACCAACTTTTTTTTTTAAAAAATTTGTTTGAACAAATGCTACAAGGCTGCCACAACTTTGTACTTATACATCACCTGACTTATTATTTACATATATAGCCCCAGTATCTCTTTCTGAAGCCCCTCAGTGAAGAGCTGGACATAAATTTGGTTGTCCCTGTTCTCAAAACCAATAATGTTCAGTGGCACATTCCCTCCCAGACACTCCCCTCCCCACCCCACTCCCCCCAGCCTTCCATTACCAGCAAAAAAAAAAAGAGTAGATATAATTAACATCAAGCCCATTTAAACTGAAGTCAGTTGTAGCACTTTCTCACCATCTATCAGATACTTCCCAATAATTACTTACGCATTTGTAACCAAAGAGACAATAGCTTGTGTCACAAATGGTGTCAGAAAACTGACAGAGAACTACACAGATTCTTAACATTGCAGTATTCCTGCTGCAAAAGGTGGCATGTCTAACAGACTTTGATTTTGTAGACAACATAATGCAAAATACAATGGTGAAGACAAAGGTCAATCTGACCTTCAGTTTGACAGGCTTTAGACATTAAAGGTTAACACAAACAGATGTCAGCTCCAGCTCAAGGATTCCTTTCCAAGCACTTTTTTGACTACAGAAACAATGGTTCTGTATGAGTACAAGTGAGTCTTAAAATAATACTTTAGCTGCCTCTAGATAAATCAGTGAATGCCTCTCAAAGGACACTTAAATTTATTTAAGCAGTTCAACCTGCAAAACTGCTGCAAGAGACAGCATGTCCACACATTCTGCCAACTCAGGGAGAGGTTTGGCTGGAACAGCAGACCTGCAAGGGCTGGCACCAGAGATCTATCTGCAGGGATGATGCTCCCAGATGCCTTCCAACCCCTGCATGTTACCACCATGCAATAGAAATTGTCTCACTAGTCATGCATCATAACCTCTTTTTTATGATTATTTTTTACTAGGGTTCATCTGCTTTTCATTATGGATGCAGTAATTAGCTGATGAGAAGGAAGTACTACTGTTAAAAGACTTGAGTCACACACACAAAAAGTCAAGTGGCATGAACTGGATTTCAAAACCTGAGCAGAGCTATATAATCTGTAGTTTAACAGGAGACTTTGCAACTCTGTCACTGAAATGTCTTCATTTGCATTTCATATTACTCATTTCTCCCCCTGCCCCTTCCCCCAGTAATATACACCTCTAAAGGGAATGAGAAGAGGGGATCAATTTTCAAAGACAGGTGAAAATTTAATTCCACAAGTACAGAGAAATTGTGAACAGAATATTTTTATCTAGGTAATACTTGTGTTCCAGAACACTGACAAGGACATACTGTAAACAGCAGGCTCAAAAAAAAAAAATTTAAAAATCCTGTTCTAAAATAGAAGCAAAGCTATTTAATTACTTCACAGATTTCTCTTCTGGCAAAAGCATCAGCTAAGTAAATAAAATATTTCAGCACAGGGCTGTGATTCTTTATGGCTCTGGCCAGGTTGACAAATAAAACTAGCATAAACCTCAAAACCTGGGAGGAAAACAGTTCTCATTAAAGCATAGCACATTAACTTGCAGCCATCAGCTCTGCTGCATGCTGTGCTGTGAATAAATTAAATGTGAATTCAGAAGAATTCTGGCTGGCTGTGCCTGACAAGCGTTATTACCATGCACATACCAGCAATCATCTCCCCAGTTTGCAGGAAAAAAACATTAAGGAAGCAAGAGCAGAAGAGTCCAAGTTTATCTTCTCTTGCAGTGGAGTGGCCAAACTGGTAAGACACAGAGATGGCCTCACTTGAATGTTTTCATGACAAATGCACAAATGGAAACTGATCTTCTGGATAACCACTAGTGAAGCATATATTTTGGTGACCTACTATTAGCAACTTCTTGTGGCCACCCCGACTGAGTGGTTGTTATTCAATACAGTTAACTCTCACTAAAACCAAAACACATTCTAAGCACCAAATATACTGTGGTTTGGCTCAATCAGGCACATATCAGAGTGCCAGTCACTGAATAATGTATTTTCCTGGGGAAGAAGGAAACTTTTTTATTCAGTTCTTTTTAACTATTTCTTGTAGTGTTACCAAGATCCTTTGTCCTGGCAGAATAGAGTCCTATAACATTTTGTGTCATTTCATCCAATTAAATTAAACACTTGACTACAAAAAACTGAGATTAACGTTTTTTTTCCACTGTATTTTAAGTTCTGTCCCACTAACAAAAACCAGAACTTGTGACCATCTTTCTGTACTTCCAAATACAGACATAATAGAAATGAGTGAATCTTAATTAGGCAAAACTAGCAGACAGCCGAAGCATGAAGGAGGACATAAGTGAGGCAACCATCACTCTAGCTGGCTCAGGTCTTCCAAACCACAAGTACAACTGCAGGTGTACAAAACTGCAGCCATAACATGACACTGATCCAACAAAAGGATGAACACATAACTATCCACCAACAAGTTTCATTTCTGTGCTTACAGGAGATCATAGTTCATATGGGGTAAACATTTATTACTATAGGGTTTGTGGCATGAGCTTTGACAACCCATGTCTGCATTAGCTCAGTGGAAGTGGCATTATGTGGCAGCAATCATAGAACATGCATAAGCAGAATTTGGGTAACTCATAGAAGTACAGACAGAAGCAAACAAAATTGTTTTCTTCTATTAAACATAACAACTTGGACTCCTGAGAAAGTAAAATCCTGCAGCTCCATTCTTATTTAAATGTGCAACCACACTAAGCCACATGATGTCAGAAAATGCCTTGGACAAAAGCACATTGAATTTCAATTAGTACAGATTGATGGGAAATTAAAAATTAACGTTTTATTCATCAATATTTCAAAGCTCTATTAGCTTCAATTCAACAGAAAATGTCCTTAGCATGCATCCAGCAGTGTCTTACAGAACAATCACAGCAAAGTTGGGAAGTATGACAAGCATTTAGCTGAAGAAGTAGAAGGACTCTGAGTTTGTCCAAAGGCAGTGCCCATTTCAGTGCCACAAGTTCAATCCCACATCTGTATTCTACACTTTTGAAAGATTTCCCTATCTCTAATGAATTTTAGCAAACAAGGTTCTTGTGTACGTTTTCTTCCGTCTATAGATGTAAAACTTTCACTTCAAAAGCATCATCACAGTGAAATTAAGTAAGACTACCTCTTTGGTCCACCTGATGAGGAGGTATCATTCATTTCAGCTAGCAAATGTGATCCATATGTCCTTTGTCGACTTCTGACCTGGCACACATCCTTCGTGATGTTGTCCCTTGAGAGTTGGCTTCCCTCTCCAGAAGTACTGCCATTTCTGAAGCCCTTCAAACCCACCAGAACAACACTGGAACTGGAAGCAAACTGTGGCAGCAGGTTAGTGTGGGTAACCTGACCACATCATCTTACAAATTCCAGTCTCAGTGCAGCTGCACTCTGGATTTTCTTTACTTTCAAGCCATGACTCTTTTCTCAAGAAGGGAGATGTAATATCTTTGACTGATGATGAAATATACAGTGAAAGTAATTACTGATACTTAGCAATGATGATTCCTGGCTAAAGATGACTGCCTTGCTAATGGTTCCTAACCATTACACCAAGCACAAATATTCAGCAGTCACAGAGAGGGGGGAGAGGAGAAGATACTGAAAATCACAACTCATAAATGGAAAATGGAAAAACCTCAAAGAAAAAGACAGGAAGAGACAATGCCATAAAGCAGATCATCTGTAGCAGGGGAGAACAGACAAGAGCAGAAGGGGACCAAAATGGAAACAGAGTAATATAACCTCCAGTGCAGATTTTCAGCACAGCCAAGGAAACATAGAGAAGGCTTTGCATACAGGCAATTTATTTTGCTTCGGATGACCAATGATGTAGTCTCCAGGTAAAATACATGTATTCCAGGGAAGCTTCTGTGTGAAGCTGTTATTAACAGTCATGAGTCCTGGAGAAGCCTGCTCTGCCCTGCTGTCCGCACAGAGTTGGAAGCTTTGCCAAAGGCATGTTATAGCTACTGAAAACGGCAGAGATGGCATTTGATCTGGGGCCCTAAATCCTATAGAGTCTTAATTCAGCCTGACTGAATAGAGTTTAGGATGGAACTCAGGAATAAAAGGAAAGTTTATGGCCTTTGACTTATGGCCTAAGTCAACTTACAAGGACGAATGATTCTGTGATTAATGTACGTCCAAATTATTATATCTATTAACTAATAAATTACTTCAGGATAATGAGAAACCTAGTTCTTCCGCCTTTCCCGGGGCAATATGTTTTCATGGGGAGGAAAGGTTTTGCCTTGTTTCAAAAGGCAGACTTGAAAACAATCGTAATTTGGCCTAGGATAGTTTTTGAGTTCTGGAAAAGCCTCCTCTTGTGCACTCATCAAAAAACCTCATCAATAGTGCAATACCAAGCATGGTCCTTTACCCTGTGGATCTTTTGTTGGTTTGGGTTTTGTTTGGTTATTTTTTTTTTTCATTTGGTTTTGGGTCTTGTTTCTTTTTCTAAAAAGAATTTAGGAATTTACTCACAGTATCCCAGTGTAGGACTTCAGCATGCTAAACCAAGGGTGGCCTCTGCACTGGAAATGATACAATCTAAAACAGCAACAAGAGATGGACAGACAAAAGAGTGAAAAGGAAGAAAGAGAGAATGCCATAACACTACTGGTGGCAGTCACAAATGAAGAGAAAACTAGTTTTTAGTGTTCCTGTTGGGTTTGCATACATGGTCCCCTTGCAGGAAGAATAACACAGCTGCTGCCAGGGTCACTCTTGTCCCTCCTACCACGAGGGCTGGTCTAAACAGATGCTGACTTACAAAAGTAGTAATATTCTGGCCTCTAGGAAGTGTTTGATTATTTAACTGTAAAAATTCACTAAGACTTTAAAATAATCTGCTTCCTGTCTACTCTTTTCAGCATGCAAGATCTCTGCCCACATACAGAGAGCAGAGCAAGCCCAAGCTCTTTAATCTTCCAGAGTTTGGGAGTATGCACAGCAGGGGGAAGGACCAACCTGCCCCTCAGAGTCCATTTTTAACATGTTTCAAAGGGAGAACTTGCAGAACTGAAGAAAGAAACCCCAGTCACTAAAGCGTCTCTCCAGAGCAAAAGGTGAGCAAGCAGTGCTAAGTACACGTAGTACTACAACTTTCACTCACCTTTGAGGAGGTTAGCTAGCTACAGAGCTCTGGGTTTAGCTGGTTACAATATCTGATGAAGTGAAGTTACTCTTTCAGCTCCTTTTAATAACCACCTCTCAAATCAGAGGCACAGCTGGTGTCTGACACAGAGCTGAGGACATTGAATATTGCCAGCTCTAACGTTCCAATTAAGTAGTGATTAACTTTGAGCATAAAAGTCATTCGCATTTTTACAGCTTTACCCTGAAGACCTGTATGCAGAGGATATCTGAGACTATCACTATAGGTGAAAGCCTAGCTCAACATTTGGAAAAAACCTGAATGGATTAGCTATACATATATACACACACAGAAAAAAAATTAAATCAATTCTTTTCTTTCACACATATATATACGAATGGAAAAAGGGTGCAGGCCCTTCCTTTAAATGGAAGCTTAAACATTCACCTTGCAACATGCACAGCCCTCTTAAAAATACCGTCATGGATCCTTGCAATCATTTGTTACATCCTATTCCTACTCAAAGTCCCCTCTAGGAATTCAAGAAGATATAGTGAAATCAGGACAGCCAGAGACAGAGAGTATTTTGCCCTACATTATGGAAGGGACAAGCACCACAACTGTGGTCACATAATGGAGACACTTTCAAAATGCCTTGAAAATACGGAACACTTGGTGTCCTCAGGGAAGCCCACATAGATTTACTGCATGTTCACATGGGCCAGCTTATGACAACATGTGAGTCGACCTCAGCACTGACTTGTACAGAGGATAGTTCCATGAATTCCAGGCACATTTGAAAATCCACAGTTGAATTTTACCAGGTCCCATTAAGGTAAGTTCATATACACATTATATGAGCAAATGCCACCAAGATCCCAAACTGGCAGGTATGTACTTGCTAAATATGTTAAATACAAAAATATGTTAAATGCAAAATATTTGCAATCTGTAAATCACCACCTGCCATTAAGCACACTGAAGGCAAATAATAAATATATACAAGTACCAGTTGCTTCTTGGAGTCCAGTGCTTGTGTCATAAATAAGGAATTAAAAAATGTTTTCATGCACATTACCTTTAAGATCCACAGTCTTTGTGGTTTATAGGTGTTCTTTTTCCATTATCGTGTAGCTCAGCTTTTCACGTTTCCAGTGAATTACAATGAGTCTTTAGAATCAAAGAATGTTAAGGATTGGAAGGGACCTCTAAAGATCATCTAGTCCAAGCCCCCTGCCAAAGCAGGATCAGCTAGAGCAGGGCTGCATCCAGATGGGTTTTGAAAGTCTGCAAAGAAGGCTCTACAACCTCTCTGGGCAGCCTGTTCCAGTGCTCTGTCACCCTCACCCTAAAGAAGTTTCTTCTCATGTTTCTTCATATGTTCTAGCTTAAACCCATTATTTCTTGTCCTGTTACTGGGCACCACTGAAAAGAGATTGGCCTTTTGCTCTTGACATGCACCCTCAGATATTTATAAACGTAAGATCCCCTCTCAGTCTTCTTATCTCAAGCCTAAACAGCCTCAGTTCTCTCAGTCTTTCTTCATAGGAGAGATGCTCAGGTCCCTCAGTCACCATCGTAACTCTCCATTGGACTCTCTCCAGTATGTCCCAGTCTCTCTGGAACTGGGGAATCCAAAACTGGGAACAGTATTCCAGGTGTGGCCCCAGCGGGGCAGAGTAGAGAGGGAGGAGAACCTCCCTAGATCTGCTGGACACACTTTTCCTAGGATACCTAGCTCCATGGAGCTTCTGTCTAGCAGGACATCCCCTAATCTGTACTGGTGGTTGGTGTTACTCCTACCCAGACACGGGACTTTACACTTGTCCTTACTGAACTTCCTGAGGCTGATTTTTGCCCAGCTCTCCAGCCTGTCCAGATCTTGTTGGACTGCAGCATAGCATTCTGGTGTAACAGCCACCCCTCCCAGCTCATATCATCAGTGAGCTTGCTGAGGGTACACTCCATCCCTTCATCCAGGTGATTGAACAAAACTGGATCTGGTTCTGATCCGTGGGGAATGCCACTGGCCACAGGCCTCCAACTTGACTCTGTGCTGCTGATCATAACCCTCTGAACTTTGTTGTTGAGCCAGTTACCAATTCACCTCACAATCCAATCATCTATCCCACACTTCTTGAGTTTTGTTATGAGCATGTTATGGGAGACAGTGTCAAAAGCTTTACTTAAGTCAAGATATATGACATTCACTGTCCTCATTTCATCTACCCATTTGGTCATGCCTTCCTAGAAGAATATCAGGTTAGTCAAAGATTTCTCCTTAGTAAATCCATCCTGGCTACCCATGATAACCTTCTTTTCTATCAAGTGGTTAGAGATGGCCTCCAGAATGGGCTGCTCATCCCTTGCCAGGGATGGAGGTGAGGCTGACTGGTCTATAGTTGCCCTTTTTGAAGACTGGAGAGACACTGGCTTTCTTCCAGTCCCCAGGCACCTCTCCTGTTCTCCATGATTTTTCAAACATGATGGAGAGCAGCTCAGCAACAACAACAGCCAGCTCTCTCAGCACACATGGAGGCAGCCCACCGGGGCCCACAGATGTGTGTGTTTTCAGTTTGTCTAAGCAATCTCTAACCTCACTGACCAGTGGAGAGTCTTCCTCCCTTCAGTTATGCTCCCTTGCCTCTAGTGATTTGGATTCCTGTGGGCTGGTTTTTGGAGTGAAGTCTGAGACACAGAAGGCATTCAGCAGCTCTGCCATACATGCATCTTCTGTTAGTATATCTCTCACTTCATTTATCACTGGACCCATTTCTTCCCTACTCATTTTTTTCTCACTGATGTATTTGAAGAAACTGTTGGGTTTTTTCACCTCCCTAGCCAGAATAAGTTCCAAGAGAGCCTCAGACTTTCTTGTTGAATCTTTACATACTCTTGACATATTTCTATAATCCTCCCATTTAACCAAACCCTTTTTCCATGTAATGTATAGTTCCTTATTCCATCTGAACATTGCACCTCTCCTTGTTCAACTACCTCCTTCAGCCTCCTTCTTCTCCTTCAACCACCTGCATCAGAACGTTGTCATCAATGCACTGCAGAAACCTTTCGGGCTGGTTACGCTTGGCTTTGTGATCTTTCCAACTAGTATCAGGGTGACTGAAGTCACCCGTGAGCACCAGGGCACATGACCACAACAGCACCTGTTAGTGGCTGAACTCTGATTTACATAGATTGTTGTTCCTGATCTACTTCTACAAGGTTCTAACATTTTCGCTGTTGCTTAAGTGGGGATGGAGAGGATGTGTAATTGCCAGACAAAAGGAAATACCAAAAGCTTCATTCCAAAGGTGGTTTATGGTTGGTTCTTTTTATGAATTCTTAAAAACTATTTGTATACTTCTCTTCCAATGATCTTGGGTTTTTTTTATTTGCTTCTTAGACACACATTATAAAGAATCTGGTCTAAAGTTCTTTTACTTTATTGCCCTCTTGCTATACAAAAGCACATCAAATTGTATTGCATTTCAGTGTTTGCATAAACGTAACAAAAAATTAATGAAGAACCACCTGACATACATCTTCCTTCTTACCTCTAGGTTCAGGTAAAGTTCAGCTAAGAACAGCACAAAGGCATGAAACTGTTTTCGAGTAGTCTCATCTCCTTTGGTAGCTTCATCTCTGTTTTCATACTCTGTTTGACACCTGTAAACATTAAAACAAAATCATACTATCCGTAGACATCCCAACATATATAACATACTACTTGAATCACAGAATGCTAAGAACTTACGAACTGCACTAGAACTGTTAAATGCTGGGAAGTACAATTTGTGAAGGACGTGAAAGGACTGTGTGAAAGACACTGTGTTCTTTTAGATTAATACATATGATTCCATGATTATGCTTCTGAGCACTAAAATATGAGATATCAAAATGAAATCAAGCAAATTACAACAAGAAAATTAGAACACAGTTACACAGCTTATATATTAGAATATTGGTCCAGGAAGTTTAATACAGGCAGCCAAACATCCACAGATATATAAAGATACACTCTGAAACACATTTTCTGTTTTTCATGGTGCTGCTCACATTGTTTTAGATGGCTTTACACTTACTGAATAAATTATTTATCTCATCATTTTAAGAGACACTAATGCATAATTCATGACAGCAAGCTGTGTGGTGCAGCTGATACTCTAGAGGGAAGGGATGCCATCCAGAAGGACCTTGACAGGCTGGAGAGGGGAGCCCATGTGAACTGTATGAAGTTCAAAAAGGCTAAGTGAAAGGCCCTGCACATGGTTTGGCACAATTCTGAACATAGATATAGGCTGGGCAATAAGTGGATTGATAGCAGGATTGTGGACAAGGACTTGGGGGTGCTGGGGGATGGAAAACTGAATTCAAGCTGGCAATGCACACATCAGGCCCAGAAAACTGGATCCTGGGCTGCATCAGCAGTGTGACCTGCAGGTCAATGAAGGGGATGCTTCCCCTCTAGTGAGACCCCACCTAGGGTCTGGATGAACCTCAGGAGTCCTCAGCATGGGAAAGACACAGACCTACTTGAGCAGGTCCAGGGGAGGGCCACAAAAGTGATCAGAGGTGTAGAACACCTCTCCTGTGAGGAAGGGCAGAGAAAATTGGAGTTGTACAGCCTGAAGAAGAGAAGGTTCCAGAGACTTTTATAATACTTAATGGGACCCTCCAGTACAGAGAGGAAGGCCCTTTTAATCAGAGAGTATAGTAATAGGATGAGGGGTATCAGTTTCAAACTGAAAGATGGTAGATTAGATGAGATATTAGGAAGAAACTTTTCCTTTGAGGGTGAACAGAGAAGCTGTGGTTGCCCCATCCCTGGAGTGTTTAAGGCCAGGCTGGATGGGGCTTTGAGCAATGTGTACCAGTGGGAGGTGTCTCTGCCCATGTGGGTTGGAGCTAGATGATTTTCAAGGTCCCTTCCAACCCAAACCATTCTATCAGTCTATGATCCTAAACTTGGATAAACAACAGTAATTTTTCTAGTATTCAACAACTGTGCCAAAAATTATGCAAGTTTACATATCAGTTCAAAAGCAAAATTAAAAAATATTTGAGATAAAAGGGTGTAATGCATTAAAAAACAAAGGAAAAACTGAAAAATCTAAGGAGCTGAAATACAAAATTTAAGGAAAAAATTTGGGCTTAGAAACAGAAGAGGAGCTCTCTGAGATCATACCGGTAATTTATGTTCATGTTTAAACCCCCTCTGCCCCTAAATTCCATTCATATTTGCAATATGCATCTTTAAAATCCTGGCATCAGGGACATAAAATGAGTATTATCTACTGAGTTAGCTCTATAAACCAGGAGTCAGACAATACAACATTAACAGAGACTTCCTTCATGTTCAAGTAACAAACATAAAACGAGTATTATCTACTGAGTTAGCTCTATAAACCAGGAGTCAGACAATACAACATTAACAGAGATTTCCTTCATGTTCAAGTAACAAACAGGTAAAAAACCAGAAGATAAAAGCTGTAATTTTGAGTGCAAAAAGGCTCATCTGATTTGGGACAAGTTAAAAAGAAAAAGTACTTTCAACTTCAGTATCATTCATGAGAAAAGATAATCTGAATGCATTGCTGTTGAAGTTTTTCATGTTTCTGCTCCTAACCACAGGTGGAGTACATGAAACTTTAAAAAATAAGAAGGAATACTAACGCTTAGAAAGCTGTAAGTCCTTCAAGTGAAAAAAGCTAATATCTAATTAATTCTGAAGTTTTAAAATGTCCTGATTTTGGTGGGACAGAATTATAAATCATTTTTCTGTTCAGATAAACTGTAGTTTTGAGAGACTGCAGAGTCCAGTTCTGTGAGAACAACACAAGAGATAAGATGTGTTGTTTTCACTTATACACAGCTCTTGTATGTGGGTTTCCCCAGTAACCAAGGTCAAGGGTAGTTTTGAACCATACAGGTGAAGCAGACTAGGAGGGGCAAAGCCAGGGAAACTGACCCAAACTAGTCAACCAGAGTATTGCATACCATAAACACCACCCTTGCTATCTATGAGGAAGTTTGGGGGACGTTTTTTTTTTCTTCTGCCATGGCTGCCTTCCCACGAGGGTCCTGTCTGTCTCCTTGCTTGTTCTGTTTCTGAAGCCTCCTCTGCTGCTGTGATCATCACATCCTCACTGGAGCTGTCCTGCTTGCAGTGTTGGCATTCAGCTCTGACTGCTGGAAGCAATCAGCCTGCAACTATCTGGAGCTAACTTTGCATCATATTAATATTGGGGTTAATAGTATTTCGTTATTTATTATTCATTATATTATATTACATCACCTATATTATTATATAACATTACAGATTATTATACTAAGAATTATATTAGATGATTATTTATATTAATATATTGTACTATTTATTATATTTATTATAATTTATTATTATAATACTCACCATCATAATTATTACTTATTATTATTTATTTATTATTAATTTTTATTATTTTTGTTCCAGTATACCTGCTTTCATTTTAACTCATGAGTCTCTGTTCCTTTTCCCAACTTCCCTTTTTGGGTGGAGCTGGATGACAGAACAAGTGTCTAAACTATGCCATAAAGGGTACTACTACTTAAAATGTCATGCAGTAAGATTTAAAAGAAAATATATGCATTAAAAATGCAGCAGTTAAGTCAACTACAAAGAGTAATCATTATTAAACTGTAAGCCCCCAGAACTCTGTAGTAATTGAAAAATTACAAACTTTATCCCTCTGGATTTTATGCATTTACTTCATACATATAAACACATTATTATATGTGTTTATAACACATAAATAAACACACACATATAAAATCAGTTAGCTGATCAAGGAATAAACCTTATATAGAAATTCCAGCTGAAAAACTCATTAAAGAAAAAAACTACAATGAAGTAAGTCCTGGCAACAGTCAAAGGATAAGGACAATGCATCTATGTCCATTTAGTATGCTTCTTAAAGTTGACTAGCTTTCAAACTTACCCTGTAATTTGGGGTAATTTTAAGACACTAGTTCAAAAGAGCCTATAGAAGTCCTAATGGAGTCCTATTTTCTTATTATAAAATATGTAAATATTAAGTTTAGGTATTCAACATCCAGTATCTACCTGTGCCTTCATAATCCTTAGCCTAAACTTCTATTTTAAATATATACCTATTTACACATATCATTAGGTTACATAAAATATAGGACGACATGTAACCTGAGATTAATGTGCTTAAAATGATGTGCTGATACTGACCTTTGAAGTAACAGCTGTCGGAAGTTCCCACTTTGTGGACTAATGGTCAGATGGTGAGATAGGTAGTTACACAACCGTGCTCCCATGTAGGAAAAATTTGGGACAGATGTGGCCTTCCAAAATAAAAGTGGAAAAATGAAAAAAAATTACTCATACAACTAAGAATTAGACTACCACAAATTGACTTTAAAAGGCTTTTTTGAAAGCTGTGTTTAACATCAGTGATTACACAGTTAAGAGCAGACTCTTAAGAATCACTTTGTGTAATGTTAATTTTTCTATCTTAGCAAAAGTTTGCTGAATGCATTTCAGCACTTAAAAAGTTTATTATACTGGATTTTGTGGCTTTAAGAAAACAAACACAATTATGCCACCTGCCCTCAACTGTACTTCTCCATTGTGACTTCCATCAAAGTGTGTTTTACAAAACAGTCACAAACTGTTTATACAAAAAAAAAATCAACAGTGGATATTAAGAAACTTTTTCAAGGACCAGTCACAACATTAAAACAAAACAGTAACAGCAGTCACCTTCATTCAGTCTAAACTATTTATCCCTCAATCTGTTTTTGGCAATTATGAATGCACAGGGAAAAAAGTACAAGTACATGGCAAGGCAGACACTTTCTCTGTACATGCTCCAGCAAACTCCTGATTCAAAGGTTAAAACTGTATCATTACAGTTAATAGCTCTGGACAGGTCCTGTTTTCTAAGCAAGCCCTGCTGCTGTTGAACATTTCCATTTCTATCACGTAAAAGCATATGGCAGCAATGAAATTCCACGGAATTCAACAATGTTAGTTACGGACTGTGAAAAATATTTTGCCTTATGCCTGATACTTCAAAATTTCAAGAGGTGTAGAAACCTAATTGGGAATTCAATAGTCTAAATCAAACTCCCATTGAATCTAACACAACATCCCTGCATTTTGACAATTTTGAACTCTCTTCTAATAACACTTGAATTTCAGATTATTTCTTAGATATAGCTTCAGTGAAAAGAGGTTCTGGTGTAAACACCTTCAATAGCTCTGCCAAAACTTAAAACAGGGATACTAAGAATTCTTTAAATAACTTTTTTGGCTTTATCATCTTTGAACACTCCTTTTACATCTTTATCATCTAGCAGTGCTATATATGTGCTTGCATGCTTCTGGCTCTCATAGGTTTGAAAAGAGCAAGAGCATCTTTACATTAGCATGTCAATGCATTACAGCTGTACCTCTCTACAGGCAGTGAAAACTATGCACTCAATTTAACTGTACTATGTGCATAAAGTCATTGCAAAAAACTCTGAATTGTATGGCAGATAGTCTAATATAATATAGCTTTCAGTAACAGGCATGTGAAATGGCTAATGAGCTTTTTGGTGATTTTGGTTCAATCAACTGCTTGGACTAGAAGAAGTACTGCCCTTTTTTACAAAGTAGAATACATCACTTAAATTACACTACTCTTTCCTAGCAAAAAAAACAACCAACCCAAAAAAAAGATACACAAGTTCCTCAAAGCTCATCTGTCTTTTTTTAAACACTATCTTCCTAATTAGCTGGTCTGTCTTTGTGGGCATCAAATACTGAAACAAACTTAATTTTAGGCATTATGACTTGGCACAGCACAAAGAGACCGAAAAAACCCAGCCTACATCAGTTTCATAACCAATCATTACAGTGCCATATCATCCTCCCTGAATTATTGCTGCTGGTAGTCCCAGTTTATTTCTGCTCAAACTAAGCAGGAACGCTAATCTAACAATACATATCTTGAGAAATTTTTGTTGTTCTAACAGCAACCATCTAACTATAAAAGTCAAGATTCTTAAACTGAAGTCAGTGTTCACCTTCTGGAGAAGGTGGCAGAACAGGAGAACTGGCACTTCATTCTCTCCAGAGATGTATAAAGAACAGAGGGAAGTATGTAATTAATCCTTACAGACAGGCTTAGATATCGAACACACAGATGAAGGTAGGGCTGGCTTGGGTTTCCTTCCTCTTAGTCTTTTCCCTTCAAACACCAAGTATCTGCTCAGTTGGGTTAAACTAGCATCACTGAATCAGATGCTTATAAATACACCCCAGTGATTTTAACTGTTTTGTGGTAAGTCTGGAAACACAAATACTTGAGCTTTTGCTCAAGACAGAAAAATTAAAACCATAGTTGATTTACATTCAAACACTATCCAATGCTGATGTACAACAAAACTAAAACTGGATGCTTTTGGACTGTAGCACAGCTTTTTTTTATGATGTTTGATTTTTCACACAATTTCAGACTGCTAACATCTAGTGCTTCTCAGCTAAGGCAGACACAGCCAGCCATAACACTAGACTTGCTTTTAAACAGCGTGAAAGAAAAGGCAGCATTAAAAACATTAAACAAGAGCCAATGTATGAAGTGTAGCTTCATATGTAGTAACAAAGTTAAAAATGGGATAATTTCCTCTTTTTTCCTTCCAGTAAAGTTCTATGGAAAATGTTAGTCTTTTTTTAACTCTCTTCCAGGTTTTTAAATAGAGGATGGGAAAATGATGATGCCCAGGTAATTTTACAGTCATACCATAGTGTTCTGGGTTAAATGTGCATCAATTAAATGTGCATTAATTCTGTATGATAAGCACCTGGAGTGTCTACAGTTCTGTACCATGACCGATCAGTCATGCAGCTTCTACATACTTTGGATTATTTTACAGTAAAAATATTCTGCAAGTATCTGTACTTAAAAAGGTGCATAAAAGTTTCCATTCTTCAAGGTAGAATTTGAAAGCAAACAACGAAGGGAAGTGAGACACCCAGTGTAATAAATAGCCAGTACAAGTGTGACTTAATTCTCTGCAGCAAGCCCAAAAGACAGTAACAGCAACTGATTTGCTAAACAACATGTATTAGGCTGTTCTTTCCAATGTCTCTCCCAATTAGCAGGGAGTTCAGCTCAAGGTCTCTGTCCTCATTTCCACAGCCATCAATGGGACTGGACCTAGTTTCCATCAGATGAGCTCTCCTTTCTTCCAATTATGCTGTTCTGAAATAGGTATGTTCCAAAAGAAGAAGAAATCCTGTCAATACAGGATCATTTCCGAAAGGGTTATTTGTACAGTAGGTATGCAAAATCCATTTTTTTAAATACCAAGTAATTAAAAGCATCTAATTTTTATGAAGATATATTGGCAGGATAGAATGAAAATGCCCAACTCTTATTACATTGTTTAAATTTCTTCAATCTCTGCTATATAAAAACCGCAATCCAAATATAACTCCCTTTCATTACAGTGCTGTAATTTAAACTCTAGTATGTGACCCATGAGATCAAAAAAACACACCAAAGGAAACAAAGTAAATTGGGGAAATTTTTCAACCATCCAGATATCTGACATTCGAGCTATCATATCATTTTACTGAGTAAAATATTTCCCCCATGTTTCAGTCTAAAGAAAAACTAAATATCCAAATATCCATGTTATAAGATGGACTACACAAGCTACCTGCTGATAGACAAGTTCAACAAGTTCTTGTAAAGCTTCATCTGCAATGACCCAGCCATTCAGTGCTTCAGCAAACTGCTCTATTTCAGTTTCAAAACAACCAGGTTGCTCGGTGAGGTGATTCAGGAAGTCTTGCACATATTCCGCCAGTGTCAGATACCCATCATATCTATCATCAAAGGAAGAATCCTATGGAAATGAAAGAATATATCAACTATTTAAAAGGAACCTAAAATGATGATGTTACATTTACTAGCTCATAAAGTAACCATACTGCCCTTAGTCTTGGGTCTAAGTATACCTGCAAGGGATCTTCATAACACAGTTCACTTCAGTATTTTTAGAAAGCATAGACACATTAGAAATCTCCAGTAGTCTTATCGTCTTAAGAACTAGGTAGCATGTTTATATCAGGTTACGATTTCCAAGCGAAACACATCAGGATACAGATTAAAAATAAATGAGTTTGGCAAGCTTGGTGCAACATTAAGTAACGAACCATTAAGTAAAATCTTTTCTGGGGAAGAGTGGCTGTAAAGCTGCCCAAAGGAAAAGGCCCTGGGGACGCTGAAGAACAGATGGCTGAATACAAGCCAGCCATGTGGTCAGGTGGCCAAGCAGGCCAACAGCATCCTGGCTTGCATCAGTAATAGCATGGCTAGCAGAAGTGATTTTCCACTGCTTTCGGCACTAGTGAGGCCACACCTTGAGTATTGTGTTCAGTTTTGGGCCCCCACTGTAAGGATATTGAGGTACTGGAGTGAGTCTAGAGAAGGCAATGAAGCTCTTAGGGGTCTGGAGCACAAATCTTATGAGAAG
Source organism: Florisuga fusca (assembly GCA_038090715.1). Classification (NCBI taxonomy): domain Eukaryota; kingdom Metazoa; phylum Chordata; class Aves; order Apodiformes; family Trochilidae; genus Florisuga; species Florisuga fusca. The sequence goes on from JAAWXA010000012.1 coordinate 1,787,224, forward strand.
CAGCTGAGGAAACTGGAGTTGTGTAACCTGGAGAGAGTGTGGGGAGACCTACTGGCTCTCTACAACTACCTGAAAGGTGGCAGTGAGGTGGGGGTTGGTCTTTTCTCCCAAGTAACAAGCAACAGGCCAAGAAGAAATGGTGTCAAGTTGCCCCAGAGGAAGATGTGACTGGGTATTAGAAGAAACTTCTACACTGAATGGGTTATTAAACACTGAGGTAGGCTGCCCAGGGTGGTAGTTTGGTCACCATACCTCAAGGTACTTCAAAGATGTGCAGATGTTCTCAGGGACACAGTTTAGCCCTGGACCCAGCAGTATTAGGTTAATGGTTGGACTGATGATCTCAAAAGTCTTTCCAACCAGAACGATTCTGTGACGCTGCAGGATATTTTTGTTGCTGAATAGAGTCCAGAGAGGAGCAACCAAGCTGATAAGGAGTCTAGAGAACAAATCCTATGAGGAGAGGCTGAAGGAACTGGAATTGTTTAGTTTGGAGAAGAGGAGGCTCAAAGGAAACTTCATTGCTCTCTCCAGCTACCTAAAAAGAGGTTGTACTGAGAAGGGTGTTGGCCTCTTCTCCCAAGAGAATAACGATAGGTGATAACAACAAAGGAAAGGGCCTGAAGTTGTTCCAGGGGAGGTTCAGACTACATAGTACAAAGAATTTCTTTACCCAAAGAGGGATCAGGCACTGGAACGGGCTATCCAGGGAGGTGGAAGAGTCACCATCCCTGAAGGTATTAAAAAAAATTGTAGACATGACAATTCAGGACATATTTTAATGGGAATGGTTGTCTGTTTTATCTTTTATCCCCCTCCCACCTTTCATAGAATCATAGAATTGGCTGGGTTGGAAGGGACCTCAGAGATCATCCAACCCTTGACCCACTACCGCTGCGGTTACCAGCCCATGGCACTGAGTGCCACATCCAGTCTCTTTCTAAATGTCTCCAGGGACAGAGAATCCACTACTTCCCTGGGCAGCCCATTCCAATGCCTGATCACCCTCTCCATAAAGAAATTCTTTCTAATATCCAATCTAAACTTCCCCTGGCACAACTTGAGACCATGCCCTCTTGTCTTGTTGATAGTTGCCTGGGATAAGAGACCAAAGTGGATGGCTGGACTTCGTGATCTTAAGAGGTCTCTTCCAAATGTGATGATTCTGTGATTCTGATTCTGTGAACAATCAAAACTACTGAAGTCAGAATTAACTCCCATTTCTGATGTGCACATAAATACACAAAATGGGGAGGGCAAAACAATTGACAATTTGAAATAAACTGGTTTGGGCTCACACAGACTGTACAGTACTCCATAATCTGAAATTAAGGTCAGTACTTGATTTTAGTATTATATATCTGTCTTTCTCCACAGTTCATACCCAATTAAAAATCCTTTACAGGTTCACAAATCAAGTACTGACCTAAATTTCATAACCTGTGAAGGATGTGTGGGGAAAAAAAGCATATTTACCAAAAGTCTTTGATGATCTATTATCATAAGGGTATACAACTTAGGCTAATGTGCGGCAGATCAATGTAAGAAAAATTAGAAATATTGCCTTTCATGTGTAATTAAACAGAACATATACCCATTTAATAATCCTACAGAAAGTAATTTACAGCTGTCCATCAGAAAGGGTTAAACAATATGGGCTTATGGACATGGTGGCAAATTGTTTCTCTTTGTAAGGATAAAGCCTTCAGCAACCTGATTCACGTTTGTTTTGCTTTGAGCTATGTGGGTACTGGAGCAGAGGAACTTCAGAGGTGCTTTCTAACCTGGTATTGTACAGTTCTAATGGTTTGAAGATTATAAAGCCAAAGCATAAAGGCTAACAGACCTCTGAGTAACTTGCTAAATATTTTCTTTTTCCAAACGAAATGAACTTTCACTATGAAACTTCAAATAGCCCAGTAAAAGTTCTGTACAATAAAGATAAACTATTTTGTTCCACAGAACCATGACACTGTTGTGCAACAACTGCAGCTTACTCACATACAGCTGAACTAGCATCTCTCCAAATAACCTTTCTGAAATTCTCCAGCCAGGTTATGCAAGGAAGGCCATTGCTGTAGGTACTAAGAGCAGCTGCTCTTTTTGATAGCCATCAGGTTTTTAGGAGATTCTCATTCAGCAGAGAGGAAAGAATCTTCCTCTCATACTCACCTGACAAGAATTCAGTCTGAGAGAATGTTCTTGTTTTGGAAGGGGCACCAATACCGTCTGGTATAGAAGCGTCCCTGTATTCGTGTTTCTCTTCCCATTTTGTAATTAAGTGCCTAAACCTTGTACCACATTGATCTACTTGTAGTAAATATGCAACTCCAAAAGCAGTCTAGGTTTTATTTACCATGCAATGGAATAGATAGAACAGGAGAGAAAAAGCAATAATTCAGATGTTACAATAATGTTGTATATTCCTAAATTAGGAGCACTTGATACTTTGAAAACTAAGGAAATTTAGCCCAGCTACTTCTAGACATAAATCACTTGGATTTCTCATTGGCAGAGACTTGAATTTCTCATTTTAAGAAGACAACACCAGGTACTTCATCAACTAAGGGAAAACAAAGCAAATACCTCGATCATGTTTAAGCAGCAGTTGGCTAACAGAATGTAAGTTTACACATTCATTACTTATTTATGATTCAAAGCCAAGAAAGTCAACTACATACAGCTTTGCATGCTGTATCCATTGAACTACCTTGTGGGTAACTGATAGATTTGTGTATCAGAACTAACAAGAGATTAACTGATTTAATAATCAAATGTCATATGGACAAACATAGTAATGACAATAGTGTAAATCAAACAAGTAATCAACATTTTATTTCTAAAACAATAAATTCTTAATAGCAAAACCACTGTGTATTTCATGAGGAAAATGTGAGTTTTCAGATGACAAAATTCCAGGGAACATTTTAAATTAAAGCTAAAATGTATTGTTAAATCAGAAAAAACAGAAGTTTTTCCAGACTTCATTTTGGTTCAAATTTTAAAATTAATGGTAAAAACCTGCAGTAAAGCATTCTAAAATACTTATTTTTTTGCAAGAGAGCACAGTTTATGAAAGTAATTTGGTCATTAAACATAAAAAAGAAACAGCCCAACTTTGTATGAAGGACTGCAGTCTGAAACAGCACTGCTCTCTGCATAATGCTTCCTGATTAGTCTGCACTACTCCCAAATTAATGTTCTAGATTTTGCTAGCGTTATGAGAGATATTTTTATTAACAGATGAGTCACTTATAGCATATTCCTACAACATGGCAACCAGGAACTCCCACATGCTTGTGTGGTTTTGCAAAACAGCTGAAAAGCAACGTTGCTGGCCTCACAAGTTTGTAATTATAAGTATGCATTATGCATGACATGCCAAATGGCAGGTTTTTGGTCTTCAAACAGAAATCCCTTATTTAGAGAAAACATGTACTGGGGCAAAGTAGTTACATTTTCCCTAGATTATCTATTCACTGAAACATATTCACTATGGCACTTTGTTAACTTGCATACTGGATATGAGCTTGCATTATCAAGGGCAGTAATGCTATTCAGTAAGCTGGAAAAGCTGGTAATAATAAGATAACATCAATTTTACTGGTGGAGAAATGTCAAACCACCATATTTAGAATTCAAATGAAGTATTTCTCCATAGGTTATTCAAAGTCTATTTGTTTCAGTATAATTTTTTATTAGTCACTTGACTGTATTTGTAAAAATAATAGTTTCCACCTGTTTATATATAGTACTGGCTGGGCTGCTTGCACTAACAAAAGGATGTTCCAAGAATTCATGGAGATCTTTTCTGAAATAGAATTACTGAACCGGCAACACAGGAGACAGTGGACTAGAAAATACATTCCAACTTTTATTACATGAAAAATCAGCTATATTAATCTGAGCTCACCCTTAGCTTGGCCATAAATAGATTTTGTATTAGGTGTGCAGGTAGGCAACTGCTTGGAATAGGCCTAGTGCTACTTTTTTTCCCTTTGGTGACACAATACCACTGAAGGAACTAAAAGACAGGATTGTAGGCTGAGTTAGGAGACATGGCCAGTCACACCCATGGCTAAATTCCTAAATTTAGGAAAGGTCAAACTTGTACTCAAAAAAGCCAAATTTGTTTCTCCCACACTTGCTTAAAAAATCTGTGAAATGTGCATAAGGTGAAGTTAAGCCTTTACTTAAAATCCAGCATAAAGGTAACTACAACAGGTCACCAAAATGACAGCTTATTCTGACACTGGGTGCAGTCAATGCTTGGTGTGATCAACAAGGAATGTGATTATCTGTTGCAAGCTTTAGCAAAATATCCCACATTAAAGGCTCTCACATACCCCGTAATATTCAACTTAACATTCTGACTATGAGTCTGGAGGATATCAGAATTTTTGGAATCTCTTCAGCAAATGCTACATTTAAGTTACCTAAATATGAATATATCTCTTCATATAACATCAGATAATATATACTGTATATTATATCTGATAAAAATTTTGAATATAAGTAAACTGGCATACACTAAGAAGGTAAGACACTCACTGTGAAGTTCTGATTGAAGTTCTGGTTGTATCCTGATGGATAAAACTCAGGTGCTTTAACAGACAGCTTTGATGTTACCACAGAAGCCACAGCCGCCTGAGGTTCAGCCATTTCTGGTCCAGAATCAGGAACTGCAACTTTATCTTGTGATCCAGATGAAACTCCCGTCTGTTGCAGGTATTCTGAAAATTTTTTCTTAACATCTTAGTATTCACACAGAATAATTTTTTGGACTTCAAATATACTTTCAAGTTTAACATCAAGTACATGGGCTTTAATAGTTTTTCTTAATATGGGTTAAATTTTCACTTTAGCAAATGATATGCCTATCTGCATCACAGAAAGTTAACACAATGTTCATGAGATGACAAAAAAAAAAAAAAGAGGAAGAAAAAGAAAGAAAAAAAAGAGTTCTCTCCTCTCTCACAATGTTTTCTACAACAGTGAACCTGAGTAACTAGTATATCTTGCATAGGGTATATAGTATATATACCCTATATAAATATAAACATATGTATAGTATGTTTTGGGTACGCTTATTCTTCTGGGGGTCTTTTGATCTATTTCAAATACCAATACAAGATTTTGAAGGTCGATAAACGGCACAACACATGGAAGACATCACTAATTTTTAACAATACTATTTTAAAATATAATTCTCACTTAGCTATTATCGTTTTCATACACTGTTTGGAAAAAACAGCCAATCAAACAGTGTTTTTAAACCACATTTTCTCCATTTTCAAAATGTATCTTTCTAGATTAGCTCCAAAGTTTATTGAAAACGGAACTTGATACCTACTTGACAAAGTAACCAACAACCAATTCTTTGTGTTACAGTTGGGTTGGGTTTAATTTCTGGCAAATCTTTGGTCTGGAGTTAAGGAGTTCTTCAGTAAGGGGACAGCTGAAACCATCTCAACTCAATAGATTAACAGATGGGTAAAAAGCACACAGATAGAAGGGCACGGAAAGGGGGGAACGAAGAGGTGTTGCGAGTGGCTGCAACACAACATCACGCTTTACCTGGGCACTGGCCCATAGCTCAGAAATACGACCACTCTCCTGCGAACAGGTGCATGTGCCCCTACGCGGCTCACCTCTGGGTATTGCCGGGAGGAGCCGCACAGGTGCCCGGCGTGCGCAGAGCGCTGGCCTTCGGGCTGCGGTCACCTCTCAGCCCCGAGGTGCGGGGCGGGAAGAACGCGTACCCGTGCCCAGGCCGAAGGGAGGTGGTGGAGAAGCCCCACGGCTCCAGCCTCAAGATGACGAAAGGGGCGGGGGAGTGGGGGAAGTCGGACCAGCAAGCGAAACAGGGGCAGAGTGGTGCGGGCAAACGGGAGGAACGCGGCAGCCGTCAGGGCGCTGCTCCCCAACACGTTCGACACCGGGGGCCCCCGGAGTGGCGCGGAGGGAGCCGGTGCCTGGGGGCCAGTACCTGCGTTTCCGGTGCACAGCGGTGCTGTCTTCGGAGGCCGCAATGGTTCCTGATGCGGGAAGAGGCCGGCCGCTTGGTGCTGCTGGCCCTCGGCCGAGCCTAAGCTGTGGG